>WBMY01004590.1:463685-687077 GCA_013397315.1 Donacobius atricapilla
TTTAAAAAATGACAAAAATAAAAAAAAAAAAAAAAAAAGGGTATTTTTCATTTGGTCAGCAGTACTTTAGTTTTCTGCTGAGGAGGGACAAAAACATTTAGAAATAATTTACTACATATTCATTAATTTTGAATTAGTGGAAGATGCTTATTGCTTTATAATTTGGTTAGAATTATGAAAATATGAGTACTTTAACAAAAGCATATATGAAAATTAATATAAAAGAACAATTACAATGGAATATTAAAAACAAACTTATTAAGACCAATTGTTACCTAGTGATCTGTTTTCTATGGGTTGACTTCAAGAACGGACTTAAGTTTTTTATTTTGTTAAAAATTGACAAGTATTCTCCAGCAAGAGAACACTGTGGGGCTCTTGGTAATGCAATGAGATTATTTCAATTCAATCTTCTGGAAGTCTTATGGGATCGACACAAAACTAGGATTTATAAGAACAGAAAATGAAAACTAAGCTGGAGACTTGGCGCTATAGTTTTGTGCTAAGACACTCACTTCTGCAGTTCAGATCCTGGACACAATTTTTACATACATACATGGAGATGTAAAAGTCAGAGATAGTCCTTTACTTGTAGGTCAGAATCCATGACAACCATTGTTGGGGTTGAAATGACAAATCTTTCTGTCATGCTCTTAGTCTTCCCTCTACCCCTTTCCACATCACACCCACCCTGCCCAGGTGAGATGCTCCTCTAGAACCAGGCAACATTAGGATTTAAAATTCTTATTATGAACAAAGATGACAAAATTCTTCCCAAGTGTTGATTAAGATGCCTAAGTATTTGTTTAGATATAAATTTAATAGTTTATTTATTTATTGATAGATGTTAATATCCCTTGCTATTCATTTTGTCCTAACAACAGCAGTTAACCTGACAACTAAAATAAGACCAAAATATCTGTATGAGTAGTCAGATTATAATACCTTAATTTCAGCAGAGGACTCCTTTACTGTATACCAGGTTTGTGGATGAAGTAATTACATGTAAAAATTTAAGCAATGTTTTGTTAGATGATAATACTTAAAATGCTGATATTTACAATCTGTTCAAGGCTACTTTCCATTTCTCCTCCCTGGAGTGATGCAATGACTCTGACTTCTAAGTATGTTCTTCAATTATGTGAATATCAGCTCCTGGTGTCCTGGGAGGTAATATTCAGCTTGCAGACTTCCTGACCTTAGCTCATTTTAGAAAACTAAAATTTCAGTATATTCTAGCCAAAAACCAACTAAGTCAGTTTCCAGAGTACTTACAATCCAACTATATTTGTATTGGACTGGGATAAAGCTAATCAAAGAGTCACTTTAAATTTTTTTCCTAGTATAAAACACTAAATTAAAAAAAAAACCCGAAAACATTATAATAACTATTTTGAAGTATTCAGGTGTTCAGCTCATTCTTGAGGTGAACTGAAAGTAGAGTGAATGGCCAGGCCCAGAGGGTGATCAACTGCAGAAATTCTAGTTGGAGGCCAGCGCCAACACCTAGCAGGATACTCCATGGGTCAAGAGGAGAGAAATGCTACTGAACCTAAACAGTAGGAAAGATTAAAGAGGGACTGGGTAATGAAACCTAATTTATTTCAGTGAGATAATTCAGTTAGGGTCAGAGGGAGCACAAAATCTCAGACACACTTCCAGGGGCTGAATACCTGGAGCTATCTCCATATCCTGAAGCTCAGATTTATGGCTTCACCACACCCTTATCACCAAAATTTTCACTCCACATTACTCAAAAACAGCACTACAGAAATTGTTAACCCAATAGTCAGCCCAAGATGCATTCCTGTTGAGTTACAGGAGCTCACATGAACACATCTTTTGTCAGTATAGGCTCACTGAAGAAACTTGACATCAATACTCCCTTTTACCCATTTTCATTGAACTGAATTTTTCGACTATTGACATGAGATTCCGCAAAACGGAGGTTCTGTGCTCCAGAGCCACATTCCAGGAGTGCTCCCTTCCCACCTTCAGGAGCTCGGATGCCTTGCAATGTGAATTGCCAACTGGTATACAGGGAAGAATTGCACGTTTCAGAAATAATAGTAATTCTTAAACAGTGAATTTGCATAACAAAACTGTCACATAGATACTTCAATCCCTGAATGGATTCAGCCAGAAGTAAGTCACACATGGAAAAAATGCACTGAAGAAAATGAGACAATCATAGCAAAATAAGCAAAGAAGATACATTGCAAATTTAGTGGCCTTTGGAGAAAGTATTGAGTAGGTAGAGAAAATGAGTAGCTGCTAAATGAAAAGGCTATCACTTCATCTTGCAAAAACTGTCAATTTGCTGATATTTTGAATTCCCTTTGTGATAAGCATAATTATTTTTCCTCTTGAGGTTTCATGTGATCAAATCTTGCTCTCAGGAATGTTTGTAAAAAGATATACCATTGTGAACATGACTGCAAAACTGCATTCTTTCCAGCTTAGCACAGGACCATCATGCAAGTTTCAGAGGAAATATAGCTGGAAAGAAAACAAGTGAGGTTTTTGTAGAAGAAGAAAATTAATAAAAAAGACCATGAACAAGCACTGAATGAAAAGCCACAAAGTATGTGAGTAAAGAGCAACACTGTTCTAAATTACATACATGTATATTTTGAAACTACAAATATTTTGGTTATGGGCTGGGGTGCTAAACATTTTTCAGAATATCTTTCTAGCTTTTCAAAATAGAGATTTGCTTTTTTTTACCCCAGAAAAACCTAGTAAAAACCTCCAAGTAATTTTTTTCACAACATTTTTCAGTTCTGTCTCATGAAGACATTTGACCTTCAGTGAACAGATCATAAAAGACACATTTTGCATTACTTTAGCAGATACACTGGTTTATGGAAAGGCAGAAAATATCTGGCTTCTATACAAAAGGTAAACTTTGATGTCAAAGGGGAAAAAATATTTCCCCAGAGCCAACCTTTCTTTGAAGCCGTAACCACATAGAGAAAGATGATGGGCTGATTCTTGGGTCCTTATAGTAGAGGTAAGAATCAGAAGGAAGACAAGAAATCTCAAAACTTTCTGCCCAGAGACCTCCTTGTGGGATAGTTAATTATAAGGAAAGAGTTTATTGTGGTTCCCTTGTAAAGAGCTCTGTGTAGCAGGAAATTACGATTTGCTGGAATAAGAGCTGACTGGAAAATGAACTGTTAACTGGCAATATATCAGGTTGAAGAAATACTACAATTAGAAAACTTATAGAATGACTAAGTGCTAGGCATGCTGATATCATACTGAAAGATTTAATGATCTTTCTTGTGAAATACATGAAATGGAAAAGTAAAAAAATTTGTTCTGATCTTTGAGGCCAAAATATCCTCCCCTGTAAAGTCCTCCTACATCATTTCCCCTACTGACTCTACCAACTTATATTATTTAAACTCTTTGGAGGATTTTAAAAGTGCTGTAATAAGAAAGGTCTCATATGATTTTTTTTACAGTTATTGATAATCACATATGAAAATCCTAATAATTAAGAACAATATATTCATTTTGCTGTAATTTATCTTTAGCAGAGTTATGTGAGAAACTACTTCAGTGGAATCCCAAATGTGTTTTGGGTTTTTTAATAATTGCTATTAAATATATCTTGTTTATAAAAANAAAAGGAAATGCATGCAGCTATAGACTAGTTCTACTTGCATTTGCTCATTTTTCTCACTTCAGGACATTATGTCAACATTAACTAAGTTCAAGGTACCTTGTAAATGAATATACTTTTTAAGGTGCATGTTCAGTGTGTGTTTTGGTGTTTACTTCAACTAGTGAGATTATTTGCCTATTACATGGACTATCTCCCTCTTTCTAAAGTATAAGTCCTTTCCTTACGGAAACATTTTTGCCAACCAAATTACTTGACTTTCACTTTGTGATTTTCTTAAATCACTATTTACTTTGTAAGGGATTTTTACCCAGAATTATAATTCATCTTTGGTTAACCAAAGCATATCCTCTCACAGTGGAGTTCTTAAAGGGATGAAATGTAAATAGTCAGATAAAAATTTAATGTTTCTTTCCAAACTGCTGTAAAAATTACAGTGTTTTAATAAGCTGTGTTGTTTTCATGGATCAACTGAGTGATCCTGTTGCATTTTACAGGAGGAATGTATTTTTTTACATTTATTTTGCTAATACAATAGGATAATTTTAATATAAATTATACCAGACATCTCTTGCTTTTCTCTTTTCTTTTTAAGATTTTCCATTCAGAAAAAAAACGTTCTACATCACTTCTCCTTCATTCCTCTTTATTTTTGTTCATTAGCTGTATGTTTTTAACTTAGTTTGGGAATGGCTTTTTTCATTCCCAGAAATTGCTCTCAATTTAATTTGACTTAATAATAACAACATTCAAATATCTTCTCTTGAATGCAAAGTTGCAAAGTTACGGGTACTGGAACATTTTTCTTTGGGGAAAATTTAAAATATTTAATTGTATGCTATAACTCAAAAACAACTAGTGCAACTATCAGAAATTCTGCAGCTGTATCCCAAACTATACCCTAATTTCTGAAGAGCATGATAATGTTTAAGAAATAGAAGAGTTCTCTGGTTATTAGACCAAAGGTTTATGTTCCCAGTCAAATAAAACTATCACCAGTAGAATTGGTGGACATGAACTTTCTCATGATCACTAACAAGTGACAGCCCCTTTCACATGAAAGGTCCTTGGAAATAAATTGTTATTTCTGCCACAACTCTTGTGCTACACATCCGTGTTAAAGTAATTTCTTGTTGGGATTTCCTTCAAATTTGGCAAAAACCTCAAAATTGCTACTGTGCAAAAGACTGGTAAGATTCACCAGCTCTGCTCCTTTTGCTCTTGGAAAAATGAGATGCATAAATACAGGAGCACTGATTACAGAACAACTCAGAGGAAGGATTCCCCTGCTGAGTCAACATCAGATGCTAATAGACAGCCCAGATTTTCATCCATGTCTGTTTTACTATTTCCCCTATACTGCTCATTATCAGTTTTGAAATCTTGAAGTTTTGTCTTGAAAATATAGATGCATATTATATTGTCACATTGATGACATTTTCATATGTATCCCAATAAACTCACATCCTTAATATAAACTAGTTTCTACACTTCTCAACTTAAAAGAAACAAGGATTCCCTGGTTATTTGGCAAGTAGAATTGGTCCTCATGAGAAATTAGGAGCAAACCACCCATTTTCACCACTCTAGTGGTCCCGTGCACTCACAATTTGAGGTGGTGGACAGGAGTACTTTGGATTGTCTCTCTGTCTTGGCCAGGTTTTCTTCAGTGAGAGTGGTTGAAAATGCCACAGGGGTAATTTTGAACAGGGAGACTGAGTGGAAAATGATAGTTAATCAGTTACATTTGCATTTGAAAACCAAGTGATGTGGTAATGGTAAAAGTATATTTTCTTCCAAGGAGAACACCAAAATCCATAAAAGCATAGCATACCAGAATGTCTCATTGCCATTGTTATTAAGAAATAATGCCAACACTTAGAGTGGGAAAGGCAATATCATAAACTTACATTTTTAAGTATATTTCATCAGTTACTCAATGAGCTCACCCAAAATTCCTATCATATAAAGAAGGAACTTCTACCTATTACCATTTCTTCACTCTAATACAACATTGGAGGAGAAAAAAGATATGAAGACATGTTTAAAAGGGCCGATTCTTCTCTAAGACAGTTTGATGTTGAGGCAGCTATTTAGCAGGACCATTTACCATAGCCTACTACTTACACAAAATTTATTAATGTGTAAATCTTAAATTAAAAAGAATTGAAAATAGCTAATGAGTATGAGTATTCTGGCAAGGAAGACATACAAATTATAAAGCCTAATATGAGCAATGCAGAACTAAGTAAATCATTGTCGATGTTCATTGTGGAAAGTTATGCTTTTGCTCTTATTTCTAGTGGGTACAGAAGTAATTTCCACAGAAAATAGGAAAAAAAAAAATGAACACAATACCAAATAAAGCAAACTTCTTTTTAAGGTTGTACCTTTGCCTACTATATATTATGTCTAAACTAAAAGAAGTAAGAAGTGTATTTAAATGACAAAAAGTGTATCTAAATTGTAGTAAACTATTTTTACAGTCCCTCACTTTTAATTACATCTACTTTTGATATCTCTCTCTGACTCATTTTACTTCTTGAGATTCTTCCTTTTAGTGCATCTTCTACCTCATCCTTTAATTTTCCTAACACTAATTCAAACCCATAAACATAGAAGCCAAATGGAGGTTCACCAAACCCCTTGTGCACTCAAGCTGCCAAGTTTTGCACAGCTCTACTTAAGACTCACATATGTGATCACTCACTTTGAACAAGCTACAATCACAGCAACCAAGGAATTTGCACCAGTTTAGAACAAAGCCTGTTTCTTTCACTTGAGCCAAAGCTATTGGCAAAGAACACAAAGTACTGGATTGGCAACTCAGCATGGATTTAATCCAGAATTCAATTTGAAGCTCCATTACCTACAAGCCTCAGCCTTCATACCAATTGACGAAATGCCTCCTGCTTTTGATAACATAAAGGACCAATTCCCAGTGGAAATACATAAAGTTGTGCAGTGGCTCAAGAGCAGCTATGCTAATGGAAGAGTATTACAGTCTTTCATGAATGGAACAATTAGGAGTTGACAACTCCACGGCTCTCTCCCACATTTTTATTGATGTACTAGAGTGGCAATTTCCCATGGATAGCCAGGATGACCAGAACCTGTGTTTTTGGTGGTCTAAGAGAGAAAACAAACAACTGAGACGGGTATTATTTAGGTATTATAAATTCACATGCTACTAAACTTTTAGCTTAGTTTTGCATATGTCACCAAAACTTGGCTTTTGCGGTCAGTAGCTGAAGGTATAAATCTCTAATCCTTGTAAGCACCACACTTGGGTTCTTGAACTGCTGTGTTTATCACTGCATTTTTATAATTAAACAAGCCTGAAGAAAACACTTATCATTCTCAGCTTGTCTATGTTTCCTCTATTTCATTTGCTGGAATATTTAATGGTATTGAATTTAATTTTTTTCTTTTGCCCCATCTTCACATATGCAACCAGCATAAGAGCAGGTGAAACAGGAACTATTGTACTCAAACAGGACAAGTGAAGTTATAATCTTGACCTATTTATAAACAGAAAGAAACATCTGGTAGAAACATAATACTACAAAACATATGCCAAAATAATAAGTACTAAACCTATTGCACAAATGTTTACCAATTCCTTGTAAAAGGGAACAAATAAGAAATTTAATGAATTAATTAGATTTGAAAAGTGGTATACAAGTTAACACATCTCAAAATAATGCTGCATACCTGGAGAGACAATGAGACATTTTGAAATTATTTAATTCTCTAGAGGAAAGAAAAACACTGTATCATTTTACCATCAGTGCTTGGCTAAATTATTACAACCTACCCTCTCTGCTAAGCCTGGTAGGTAAAAGTCAACGCGGGAGAAATCCTGTACAGTCAAGTTGCTAAATCAGACACATTTTCAGAATGAATTGCCTTGCCCACTTGCTAACAGTGCTTCCTTACTCCCTAAAGCAGGGGGGTACAAGCAGTCATGTCCACACACAAGCAGATAATTAAAGGCACTATGGAAATTGTCTAGCACAAAGTTTTCTAAAGTTTTTGGCCTTAGCAATGTATGAGCTTATCTGATGTCTCTACCAAAAGGTGCACCATGGAAAGGACAAATACTGTCACAATAACCAAGTAGAAGAGATAATAGCAGGACTCTTGACCTGGTTTTGTATGCAGTACTGACACGCAGATAGACAAATCTTGGCTTCTTTTATTATTTCAGGTTTAATGGGAAGCTATCTTTATGAAATTTGGACTTCATTCCTACCACCTTTTGGTTTCTCATACCTGCAGTTGCCTACCTGCTTCATCTGAAATAGTCAGTGTAGTCATCTATCTTTTCATTTTCTGTGCCCTAAGCGAAGGTGCTTTTGCAACTTTTGCGTAAATGTTGCCTTTTAGCTGAGCTGGGAAGAAACGTTCTCTTCAAGTTCTTTTTAGTGACGGCTGTGTTCATACACCACAAACTTCAATGAACAGGAAAGATTTTTCTATCTATATATCTCCATGTTTTCATAAATTCTTAAATTGGGATTCTCATTTTGTTGCTCAAAAATCTTGATAAAATGAAATTTTATGTGTCCGTTTTGAATTGAAAGCTACAGTGCTTTTTGACATAATAATATCATTTTTTTGGTGTTTATTTTTGTGTCTTGGGTTTTAACATCACTTCATGCCTGTGAAAAGGTAAATTATTAAAGTCCAAATCCTTAGCAATACCTGAAAAAAAAATTGTGATTTTATGTCCAAAACACTTTTGCTGATGTCACAAAGCATATGGCTCTTTTCTGAGTGTCCTGCATATATTTCTCTCTTTTCTCAACTTTCTCCTCCCAGTAAAATTCAAAATACTTTCAGTAAGAAAGTATAACTAGACAAACATTCAGAGCCCACAGTAGGACAATAAAGATACCTAACAAAAGCAGCCTGTAACTGCTTTTGGTTGAGGACAAATATTTAAAAACTAAATATATAAAAAAAGTGCAAATTTTTGGGGTTTTTTTTTGAAAGTTAAAGCTTCACCCCAAAGACCATAGATCATGCCTTTAACTATTTTATTAATATTGATACACTGCAATTGAGATATTAAATTAACATACATTATACCAGAAATGCTTATGTTTAACCATAGACATGAAGTAGTGCATAATAATCTTTCTGCTTGAGCACTTATTTTGTCACAAGAAGTTGACGTGCTGTATGAGCTTGGAAATCTCAAAGATATTTTGCATTCAATAGGATTGTAGTTGAGTTTACATTTTAAGTGTATGTATAGTACTGAAAGAGAGATTCTGGGCCCACATCTTACACATATGAATAAATAATGTTAAAGCTAATAAGATCTCTGAGAGAAAATTATGATTGTCTTTAATCACTAACCTTAAGCAGCAGCAGACCATATTATCAAACACCTTCATTTCTTATAAAACTATCTATCACACACAATATAGACCTGATGAAAAGGAAGGTGGAAGTAATCAGGACAGAATGCCAATTACCTCATTACTTGTCATAGCACATTGTAACTGGAAATTGCTTCTTTCAGGTTCTGTTTGCTCAGGCAATTACAATAAACTCTCTGCTTGACATGTTGTTTGCACAGATGTAGTGCATTAATAAACATGAGGGCTAATCTGAATTATTGAACCAGCCGCAATAATTCCAACAAAGGATTTATAATAAGTCCAAGAAAGCTGAGGTATCACTGGAATTCCCTGTAAGCAACACTGACATACTTTATCACATGTAAAATCCTCAAATTTAATGTACAGTACTGGAATATGTCCCATAGGTATTTTATATTTTCTAGTACTCTAAGCCCTCTGCAACTTCTATTATGAAGGAGACTCAACACTGCTAAAGGAAATGGCAATATCACAGACTCACTGGAAAATTACTTTATTTGCCGTATGTTTTACACACCTTTCAGACCCTTATTACTGCAATTTGTCTCCCCACCCCCTAATTTTACTAAAGAGAAATATACTACACATGAAAGCATGAAAGAGGCTACATTAAATGTTCCATATTGTCAAACACAAGAGCTCTAATGCTCATGATATGAGAGAAATATTTATGTATTTATTTCTTAAAAGTTTGACCAGTGAAATTGATCTCTATATTATCCTCTATACAGAACAGAAATCAGAGCACAATAGAGAAAACTAAAGCTCAATAGGGAATGGCTGCTCCACCCAGACCAATGAAACTAATTTTTTTTTTATCTGATAAAGATTTTTTTTTTCCCGAGCACTGTGAAGTGCTGAAAGTACACTGGAAAATGTTCTCTTCTAGTCAACCTCTTCACTGGTGTATATGTGCAGAGATTTGCTGCCTTTTTATCCAAACAGCCAACTTCCCAATATGTTGCCCTCATCTTTCCCATGTGACTGAAACATTGTCTTTGCAATTCTGATCTGAGAAGCAGGATATGATCCTAGTTACCTAGGCCATATAGTGAAATCCAAACTTGATCTAATTATCAGTTGCCTGTCCAACTCACTTGAATCAAATTTAATATAGAAATCATTAAGCAAATAAATTTCTCTGCTTCTGTATCTTACTGCTGAGTGAGATCCCCACACTCGTCATGCCACTCACAGAGTACATAAACAACTGATTCTTGTCAGCTTCTTCCCTTTGGTCCTAGAATTCTGAAGCTGCACGAAAGAGTGCATGAAAGGACCAAAGCAGGTAGTGCCGATGGCATATAGTTCTGCCCTCAACAGCAAGAAATCTGATACATTAATCTCAAAAAAGCAATTTCTAATTCCAATGTGTTTGTCAAAGAAGAACGGTGGTGGGATAAGAGGACTTATTCATGATTCTCAAGCTGTTCTGGTTCTGATCCCCTTAAGGTGTTAACAGGCTTACATTGAATACCCCAGGACTGTTGATGTGGTGGAGGTTTACAAACCTGAATGTGCAAAAAACCACAGAGTTTTTTGTCAGAGTCTTCTGTTTCTGTGGGCTGCCCTCTGTGACACAGATTCCTCCAAAAAACAGTACGGACTTCCTGGGGTTTTTGTGCGAAGTTCCAAGTGATGCAGTTCAAACCTACAGATGAAAAACATTCTTTTCAGTCTGTAGGAATTTTCATATCTCATTCAGAAATGAGTGTTAATAAAAAGGTAGCCTTGTGGTTGATTAAATTCATTGCCTTATGTTATAAAGTGTACTTTAATGCAAAGCTGATATAGGGATGTAGATATATTTTTAGTATTTGTATAATTTTTTAATATATATCCTCACTACCTGTCATGTCAAGTACTTTTTTTTTCTGTAGAAGTGAAAGTACATCTTCAAGGAACTTCCAAGTCCTAATGCCTTCTCTTTAGGCCTTATATTAGCATCCACATTTTTCACAAGGATCCAAAAACTTGGGATCTGAATTGACAAAGTAACCAATAACAGGGTGGTGATACCTGTGAAAGGCATGAGACTTGGGCCACAGTTTGATAATTCCAAGATTGTATTTTATGGCATCAAATAAATAAAATAACACCTAAATGATGGAAGTCATTGATCTAACATACACTCAATTTCCTTATGTAATTTTACTCCAAATAGAACTGTTGGGTTGTCTTTGAACCCCTAAAGTTCCTGCAGTGACAAGCTGGCTACTAGCCCATAGCTAAACTGTATCAAAGTTGTACTGACAATGATGAATATCTCATGCAGGCACCACAATGCAGCACTGGCATTTACTGCATTGTCTTCACGTTTGAGGCTGTGGTGTTAAAATCAAACATTTTCTCTAAGCTGTGGGACACAGGAGTAATTCTGAGCTCTCAAGTACCTCGAAGGTGTGCATCTCCCTGTGACACTGGGACACAGGCATAGTACCTGTCACTCTTCCTCCCCTCCCCTTATCTATGCCCTGAAACTTGAGTGTAACAGTGAGCTTTGGAAAGGTCCCAGCTGGGATCACTGGGAGAGGAGTGGTTGAACACACCCCACCATGACCAGTATCCATGTGGACACAGGCTGTAAAGAACAGCATAAGAAATGAAAGATGAGAACCTATGTGGACACAGGCTGTAAAGTACAGCATAAGAAATGAAAGACGACAACCTCAACAGAAAACTTGAAACTTTCCAACCTTTCTGGTGTAAGAGATTTCTCAACTTCTGGTAATTTATACCCCAAGTTTCCATTTCCTACAGATACTCAGCTGCACTATTTTATTCTTGAGTGAAATTTGAATGAATTAGCAAAAAAAAAAAGTGTTTTTCTATCTTTAAAATCAGTATTTATGTGCCTTAGATCACTTGTGTTCTCATCAGCTGAATATATTACAGATTTTTAGGTGTCACTCCATGTTTTTCATCTGTTAAAAATTTGGCATAAAATTCTATTTTAATAGAGGCAAATAATAGTGAATCAAAAAGGGTTCCAGCTTCAATAGGCAGAAGAACAGCAACCATACCAGCTGGTAATTCTCAGGCAGAAATTAATGTTTCTGTAAAAACAAATAGATCCAAGACACCATTCAACCTTCAGAAACGGTAAAAAAAAGTCAAGTTTCTGTGCTTCATTCATACATATGACAGTTCTTCCAGCTTCCACAAGGGAAACAGTCCAATTTAATTTAATTTCTAACATATTTCTTCTTGATTTCATCATCTGATGATTGAGACAGTGGATTAAGATTCAAGAGACAGTTGGATATTTCTAGTCTCTGCCACAAACATTTTCTGCCATCTTAAAAGACATTCACAGACAGTTCAACCAACCATTTTAGGTGCTGCCCCTACACTAAATGCTGCAATGTGTTCTCTGAAATTACCATCTTCTCCTTGCTACAGTTGTTGAGAGATCTCAATACTCTTCAGTTCCTCTTTCTAGTCTCCTGGATGCATTCTTGATTAAAGTGAATTATCAGTACGCTGATTAACCTTCAGCTGTTGTATGGGCAGAGGAAGATGGGTGGGGACTACCAGAAGTTCTGCAAGAAGTGGTGTTAGGGAGAAAGTGGGACAGGACTAAGTACTTTGGTGGTACCTGCCTAAGAAGCACTTGTTGTTTTGCAGTTCCAGAAAGGACTCCTTATTCCTCCTGCTGGGGGTGAATAAAGCAATCATATCCTGGAATGAGTGTTCAAAGCACATCCTTACCCACTGGACTCCCTAAGCAGAGTCCTGATGACTCCACAGAGTAAGACAGAGAGAAAGAGACTCTAGGGGTTGGTCAAAAGCCCATCTTCAAGTACTGTAAATCATACTCTGGAAATGTCTGACTACAGCTACCTTTTGTGAATAGTCCACAGGTACCTTTCTAAGTTTAGTCCTTAATCTCTTTCCTTCATCTTTATAAAACAAATCTAATTGTGTTTCTTTCCCTCAGAGAAATATTAAAAAGATACCCTTATTCATGGCCAGAAGTCAAGTTTTCAAAGTAAGCATCCATATACCAATAGATAAATATAATATATGCATTTATCCAAACACCATTTTTATTCTTGGAGATGTCTAAATGCATAGAGCCTGTAAGAAGAAGTACTATCACTGAAAAAAAAAAAAAAAGACAAACCATGACCATTCAGTGTATGAAATCTCTAATTCCTCAGTAGATCAAACAGAGAGACAGTGACTCCGTAGAGAGAATATTTCTGTCTTTTTAGCAATTATTTTGTCCTTGAATAACTGCTATAAGATTCTGACCATACAGAATGCTTTCTTTCTCAACTAAACAATTAAAATTCTATGATACAAAAGCAGGGGATAAGATCACTATCCACCCAAAAATCTTTTGGATAACTATTCACTAATATGAAGCAGGGACTCAGAAACCAGGCTGAAATATGTCACTTTATTCATGATATGCATGAGCCTTATCCTCTGTACGCAGAAACAATGACAAATATCTGGCTGCCTCTAGTCTTTCAGGATTGTGAACACTTTGCCCACATTTCCTTCAAGTCCCCTTCGTAGCAATAGCACTAGTATTTTCTTTGGTATCTTTATCACTGATCTAGATGAGAGGATTGAGTGTACCCTGTGTCAGTTTGCAGATGACACCCAATTGGATGGGACGTTGAACTGCTGGAGGGCAGGAAGGCTTTGCAGAGGGATCCGGACAGGCTGGATTCATATGACAAGGTCCAACTGTATGAGGTTCAACAAGATGAAGTGCTGGGTCCTGTACTTGGGTCACAACAGCCCCCTGCATTGCTACAAGTTGCTGACAGAGTGGCAGGAAAATTCCCTGGTGGAAAAGGTCTGGGGGTGCCGGTACACAGAGGCTGAACATGGTCCAGTGTGTGCCCAGGTGGCCAAAAGGGCCAATGGCATCCTGGCCTGTATCGGCAACAGCATGGCCAGCAGGACCAGGGCAGTGATTGTCCCATGTACTCAGCACTGGTGAGGCTGAAGCTCAAATCCTGTCTTCAGTTTTGGGCCCCCACTACAAGAAAAACACTGAGGTTCTGGAGCATGCCCAGAGAAGGGCAAGGAAGCTGGTGAAGTGTCCAGAGTGTGAGTCACATGAGGAGAGGCTGAGGGAGATGGGATTCTTTAGTCTGGAGAAAAGGAGACACAAGGAAGACCTCATCATTCTCTACAGGTATGTGAATGGATGTGATAGCCAAGTGAGGACTGGTCGCTTCTCCCAGGTAATTAGGAACAGGACATGAGGAATTGACCTCAAGTTGCAGCAGGAAAATGAACTTGACAATGCCAGGATACCAGCTATACTCAGTGATCTAAGAGATCTTTTCCAGTTTAAAATATTCTATGATTATATGAGTCTATACTAGAAGATGCAGGCTAGAGGGTAGTCTGTGCCCTAGGGAGTTTTTAAATATCAGAATAAAACTGAGAACTGTTTTCTCCTTCTTTAAAGAGAAAAACTGCAATCCTTGTTGAAAGCATGGAACAGTGTACAGATATTACTGACAGAGCTGAACCACTAGGCAAGAAACCAAAAAAGTGCAGCACCTCTAGTGATGTTCCCTCATTGTTATTCCTCTTTGAAAAACAGCCACAGAAAGAGTAATCCGAGAAACAGATTTTTCTGTACATTCTTTGAAGTGAGCTGCCACTGTTTCCCAGCAGTTCTTGTATGTCAAACAGGCTTGCACTGTCTTACACTCTTACACATTACCTTACACCTTACACAAGAAGAAAAGGACTGGTTTTACAGGATGATATTGCACATATATCTGATATTCTAGATTATTCAAATTTTTAATCATTTCAACAGACAAAAAAATTGCTCAATTAACTTGAAAAACTTCCTTTTCTCCCCCCTTATTTTATAATTCTTAAAACACCTAGATATAAGAAATTCCCTATTCTTTCTGGCTTTCTTCGCGACCTTCACCTACACACATTAAGATTGCATAAAAAAAAAAATTAAAAACCCACCAAAACAATAAAAACTGCCACCACCAGAAAAACCCCAAACAAATAAAAACCAGACAAAAACAACAAGAAAAACAAACAAAAACTGAACAAAAACAAAACTAAAACAAAAACAAAAAACAACAAGTAAGAGAAAAAATTGATAAGTCTTGAAATCAAAGCACTGTCACTTCAGTCAGCCATTTAAGGGTATGGTCTATATTCTATATCTCAAGTGTGATTTTGGGTATATTTTTGGTCATTGTACTGAGATTTACTTAATCATAAAATGGAGACATAACAACAAAAAATAGAATTGAGATCACTGAGGCATAGATAAGCTGATGATTCGCTATCTTCAGGTTAGCCTGAAGGTTAGGTAATAAAAGTTCTTTTTACCATCCTATTACATATTTCTTTTTGTACCATTCTACTACAGGATAATCTTTATTATTTCACTAATTTTGTTTATTCATATGGATGGATGACCTTCTTAAGTGGTAATCTAAACAATATACTTTTAGATCTTTTGCTGTACTTCTCAGCTGCAACAGTCAAAAATTGGCAGTCTTTCACAAAGCTAGGCAAGGGTAGAGCTGATTTTCTGTTCTGATTTCTTTCATTTGCTCAAAACTTTTTTCAGTTTTATTCTGATCTTGTAATTTTCTTTCAGAAGTCTTTGGATGATTAGCATCTTTTTCTGCAGAACTGAAATGCTGAACACATTCAAATCCCCCACTGAACAGCAGCACATGCTGGGAAAGATTAAATAATACAACTAATTGCACAGCTAGGAAACATACCTCTTAAGTGACTATCACAGCCTTTGGTCAGTTAACAGTTAAAGTGTATAATCTGAACTCTTTTCTGTCCCTCTGGGCAATGTTTTCAGAAGTCAATCAATTTCCAGACCTGGGGAAATTTGCATCCCTATAGAGTTTCTTCAGACACTGAAGGCATTCACATAACATAAGCAAATATGCACAAAAATGACTATTGCACTTGCACTTATTACTGTTAGCAATATTAATCATGACTTTACAGCCTCTACATTCCATGTTCCATAAAATGAAATGTCGGTGGTATTATAAAAGGTCTAAGCCTATTTAAAAATATTAATACCATCAATAAATATCACTATTTGCTCATAAGGCTAGACACTGTAAGTGCTAAGTTCAGCTCATCACTTGATTATGATAAGCTTCTTCAGTTTCAGTTTGCAGTTGAGGACAGAGAAGAACCTGCTTCTTAGTTTGTTTTCTCAGCTTAATCTTCAGTTAAATACTCCTTTCAATATTAAGCCTGATTAGCTTTATTGATGTTTAGAATATTTGGGCCCAAGTGATCCATTTGTCTGAAAGAAAGGTATTTCTTTTTTACATGAATGTGACAGCAGGCAAAGGAAGATGTTTTCAAGACTTAAAACAAAACAAAACAAAACCTATCAGATCCTACTATGTTATTTCTAAATATGTCATATATATGAATTAATTTATTATTATTTGTATAATAAAAAGTTGTTTGCATAATCATAGTAAAAGAAGCAGGTTGGCTGCTGAAAGCCAACAGCTCACAGTTTGATACTTCTGATTTCCAAATCAGATGTTTCAAATCTTTTAGACTCTCGTAGTGATGTCATGTGGGTACTTCTTGTTAGACTTCTTTTACCAAAAATCACAATACCTTGTAGCTGCTGGCCACATTCATTTAGGTTATGAAGTCGAATGACCAACCTGTAAGCAAATCCTTTACACATTTATAAATGATGATTTATAAACAAACAATCTAAAAATCAAGCTATAGATTTACAGACAACCAATGGACTTGTCTGACGGCTCAAGTGATCAAAGCACATTCTTTTATCTCAAGCAAATACAGATAATCAGAAGTGTTATACTGAGCCATGTTTCTAGAATATTACAGTAAGCAATGAGCAACCATGACCAGTTGGAAATTGTACTCTTTGGCATTGCTGTATATCCCATGCACCACATTCTGCTTTCCTTTGTGTAACAGAGAATACTGCAAGTTTTATGATAAAAAATAATGATAATATTAGTAAGAAAGTTTCATAAATGTTTTGGTGAATTTAGTTCCCCGTGACATGTTAGTCTACTACACCTGATGCAGTTAGACATTTGGATGACTATCATAGTGTAATGGAAACAGCTGTGGATTCTGGAAATTTCACATGCATGGATGTCCACTGGCATTGTCAAAAACAGTCTGTGAACTAAGCATGTCCCACTTGATGGAAATGACTAACAGCAACAGAGGAATATAACTAACAAGGAAATCACCATACCATCATAACCTAGCAGAGTTCAACCATCTTGTGTAATTATCTTCTTCCAACGTGGTCTTTTCATGCCCAGAAAGAAAATCAAAAAACTGATTAAAATATTTTATGTGAGATCTATCCAGTTGGACATAGACACCTCCCAAATCCCCCCAAACAATGCACTAGGTTCATATGAGTTAGTTATGTCTCTGTAGTGATGCTTTCAAACAGAGTCTTGTCTACCTGTTTTGCCATTCGTAAAGTCCCATGCTTGGATTTTGGGTAAGTTGTGACTCCTAAAAACTCCTGACACAGGGAACACATAAGAAAGAGCAGTGGATATGTTCACCTTGACTTTAGCGAGGCTTTTGACGCTACCCTCACTGATAAGCTAATGAAATACAGATTAGATAATCAAGTGTATTTATAAGTGACTGAACTGCAAAGCTCCAAGGGTTGTGATCACCTTCATGAAGTCCAGATGGAGGCCATTCAATAGCAGGGCACCCAAGAGGTTGGTAGTGAGACCAATACCGGGAAACCCCTTCAATATTGACCAGGGTTAGGATAGAGTAGTCCCTCAGCGAAGTTGCAAAGAGTGGTTCATACACTACATGCCTGTGTTGTCATTCAGCAGGCTGGAGAAATGAGCAGGCAAGAACTTAATGAAGTACAAAAAAGACAAATTACAAGGGCTGCATCTGACTCTATGGCCAGTACAGGCTGATGGTTGAGTGACTGGAAAGAAATCTTATAGAATAATAAAGACCTGTAGTGTCATGCTGGACATTAGGTGGAATATGAGCCTATAGTGTCCCCGTGCAGCAAAGAAGGCAATTGCTTTCCAGCTGCTTCCAGGTCTGCACAAGGAAAAGCATTGGTAGCCAGTCAAGGGGAATAACTCTTCCCCTCTGCTCAGTGAGATCTGAGATCCATCCCTGCACTCACAGGTACAACAAAGACTCAGACATACTGAGATAGTCCAGAAAAGGACCACAAAGAAAATTAAGGGAGAGGAGCATCGTTCATATAAGGAGAGGTTGAGAGAGCTGGGATTGTCCAGCTTGAGAGAAAGAGGACTCAGGGGGATCCTATTAATATGTGTATTAATAGCTGGTGGGGAAGTAAAGACTATAGTCAGGTTTTTTTCATTTGTGCTCAATGACAATACAAGACGTAGCAAGCATAAACTGAAATGTGGGAAATTTCACAAAAAAAATGTTTTTAACTTTTAGGATAGCTGAACACTGGGACAGGTTGCCCAGAAAATTTTTGAAGCCTGCATCCTTGGTGATAATCAAAATCCAAATGGACACAGCCCTGAACAACCTGCTCCAGTTAATGCTGGTCTGAGCAAGGAAGGTGGATCAGATGATCTCAAGAGATCCGATTCAACCTCAACCATTTTGTGATCTGTGATTCTGTAAACAGATTAAGATAAAAGAGCACCTCACCATTTCATAAATTTAGGCAGACATGTACTAAACTGAATCACTTTCTTTCAGACGCAACACTTGCCGTACAAATGCTGTTTGCTCATTATTTACATTTTACAGCTTGCATAACCTTGACCACATCTAGTTTTCACTGCTCTTCTCACTCCTGAGATCTATTGATCTTGGAAATAATAATTGGGAGTGTTCATTCTCCAAAAGGTGAGTGCATCCTCTAACAAATCAGACTGGAGTCTCATAATCATAATCTTCAAACCTTCTGGTTGTATCTTTTCTTATCACTCATTTTCCTTTAAATTATCCATTGTTGTAATTGCCTCGTGGTCTCTCTATCTTCCTGCAAATAAATTTCAGCAACAATTAATTGTAACTCTGTATTACATTTAGCTCTGACCTTGCACAGATTTTTTTTTTTCCTTTTAAACAAAATAGACTGTTGGAAAATTATGGTTGTTGTGCTTATTTGTATTTTAATTCCCCTTGCTTTGCTTAGAAGTTTGTGCTAGCTTTTGTTTAATGATTAGGTCTGTTCCATTCCTGTAGACCTGAAAAAGTTACTTCAGTTTAAACTCTTCCAGAGAGAAAAATCTGCTAGGGCAAGAATGACATAAAAATGGATTTAGGAAGAGTGGACTATTTTCAGTTCCTTTTGATATTTTGATTAGAACATCATGGTGCCTCATCACCACAAAATAGAAGGAAAAACCACTACAACCCACCAATGCCAGCATGAACAACCAAACACTAAACAATTTAACAAGTTATTCAAGTGAAAGATTTACTGGCTACATATAAAATTTTCATTACTGTAGTCTTAGTAAATTAAGCAAATACATTCAAGAGCATTGCTAATTCCTCTCTCTGCCATATATTCTGTTTATTGTATGAATATTTTCCCCAAACCTAAGAATCGAGTTCTTGACCATTAGACAACAGTCAAAAGGTTTTTTGTTTTCCTCAGTGGATTTTGTTTCAGCCTTTCAGTTTGGCATCAGAGATAGCAATACGTAACTTTCCATTTCCATCATGGTCATTGACTCAAAATAATTTCCAGTGTTCAGGGATGGATGGAACTTGTCTATGTAATGTCTTGATGTTGATGATTGTGTTTACATTCTACGTGTAAGGAAATGTTATTCTTAATACTCCCTACAAACCAACAAATGCTCCAGCCTACAGAAAACAGACTGTCTTCACTAAGAAAATACATCTCCTTAAGCAGAGAACATCCTACCTGCAGTTGAAGCTTTGTGCAAGTGTCAAATCTGGTCTCACTAACAACGGTGATAAACAGACTGGATCAAGATCTAGACATATTAGGACTAAAATGTTGCAACCAGAAGTTTCATTTTTTATTTTCATTGGCCATAGGAGAACAAACCAAAGACAGCCATCTACTGTCATCTACTGGATGCAAGTAAATATTTTCTGAAGTTCTGAAATACTTTGATGAAGTATTGAGTTTCTTAATAAGAGAGAGAAAAGGAGAACTGACTATATGTGTACATGAGACAGAAGAGCTCTGAGCAAAAACAGAACTCTGCTGACATACACAGAGAAGGAAAAAAGAGAGAGATGGATAGTTCCATGTGTTTATAAAGATTCTCACAAGAGGTTTTTATGTAGCTACACTGTTGTCTCTTCTTCTGAGTCTCAGAAGCATTGGTTTTAACTTGAGTGTCCTCTGTAACTAATATTTGTGATTCAGTTCTTACTTATGAAATAGGGATACCACAAATTACCTGGAGATAACATATGCTACTTTATTTGTAAAGTAATGATTCTGATTCTGAGGTCACTGTTGGGAAGTGCTACAGAAGAGCAATTCACTACTCATTAATAAAGTCTTTCTTGCTTAATTTTTTAAAGGGGTTCCCCTTTTTCTTGCCACATTTTTTTGCAGCATAAGCACGTATGCAATTATTAAATATACATAAATGAAGTGAATTTCAAATGCCAGGAGTGGGCACACACTCTCCTTACTCAGAATTTCATAAAGGGTGTTAATATGCAGAGTTGGTGTGTGCACTTGGCAGCTGCACTGACATGATAGAGTGTCAGCTCCTTTGTTAATGATCCGCATAGGAAAGTATCCCACATAGGCCTTGACAATTGACATACCATTACAGTCTATTGCGCCAATAATCCATGCATTCAAGTGCTCCCCACTCTTCCAGGCAAGCCTGACACAATAGTTTATAATAGATCAGTGCAGCATGTGAACATGAGGCCTTGATATTAGACTGTGATGACTCTGAAAGAGACGATATGGTCTAGTGTATAAATGATCCATATGTTGTTGTAAGTACACTGATCCTCAAGGATCTCTGGATCTGATAGTTTCAATGAGGGTCTTCTTCCAAAAAAAAAAAAAATACACAGAATATTTGGATTTTAAAACAAAATCTTTTCTTCTTGAAAAGTTACAGCAGAATTGTAGGCTGACATCTCTAACATCTGTGCAGGGAACTGGAGCTGAAAAATGGTACAAAGTCCTGTTCCATCTTGATGACATTAAAATATCACCTTCTTCCTCAGTGACAGCTCTCTGTGGATTGAATTGCACATGCTGGCTGCTGTGCAGAAATAATCTGTGACTCTTTTAGCGCTCCACAGTCAACAAGCCAGATCTGTCTCTACACCACCATCACTGCTGTGACCACAGCAGAGGAGGCACAACGGGATTAGTTATTATTGCCACCAAGAGCAGTTTAGCAAGCCCACACAGCATGGATCTTTTCCTGCCAGAGTGGCGGGTGAATATTCACATAGGAAGTTCTTACTGAGCTCCCTGTTGTTCCAGCTAGGTTTGTAGCATCTGAATTAGCTATTTTTTAAGCTAGTTTTTGTATGTTGACAGCACATCGCAGCGCTTGCAGTGAGGTCATACACTAAGCATCAGTGATGTGACAAGGCTTTATCACCTGTGCCAGCTCTAAATGAACAGGTTCCTACATTCTGGGTGTTACTTTCTTAGCAACAAGAAGAAACGCTCAAAGGAGTGAAAAAAGAGCTCGTATGCTGATACTGTCTTTGTTAGGGTATACACAGAGAAATATACAAAGCCATAACACCTGGTGGTAACTGCAGGTGAAACTGAAGTTCCCCATTTGTTTTCTGTCATATTATAAGAAGATGCCAGTTTACTGTTTTTGCTGGATTTTCTACATAACTGTCAATCTAGTTTAACTAGAGTACTATTTAAGCATCTACTAGAGGCACATAGTGCCTTAAAAGCTTTTATGGGGCATCAGCCTTTGATTTTGTTCAGACTTTACAGTATGTTAGTGTGTGTATGTTTTGCAGTGATGTGATCCTTTAACACAAAAAACCTCCCAGTATCTAAATGTGGATCATTGAACAGCTATCAGAATTCATACCAAGAGCAAGCCTTCAGACCTTTGTGCAGTATGCATTCTTTAGTGCATTACCTTTCTGTCATTCAGTCCAAGTGGTTTGCAGTCATTTTACTTGAAACCTACTGGTTTCATCAAGTTGAAGCTTCCTGACAGGTTGGGTTTTTTGTGAGTGTTTTTTTGTTACCTTTTTCAGAAGAAATATGTTAGATGGTCATTCAGGCATGCCCTCTATGTTCTGAATATCTAGGAATTGGAGAAAAGCCAATTTTAAAAAGTATTTTGTTTTTTTTCCCCTTTCCCTGTTTTATTTGAGATGGGTTCTTTGCCTACATATTCTATGAAAAAGGACATTTATGTGACCCAGACTATACAGGAAGGAGGTCAGGAGGTTTCTTTCTCCATTAATCCTTCAAACATTTCCTTTGGTCCTTTATTTTTCAGTTACTGTCAGTAGCTTTCCTTGAATGGAAAGAAATGGTTCTACAGGACCTACCTCTTACCTTCGATATTCAGCACATATGTCTCTCTCTTCTTAAAAAGCAAGCTGAGAGAAACTGGTTTTGGTGTCATTTACACATACGCACAGTGGATGTTATATGGTACAACTCTGACTTGTTCAAGAAAATGGCAATACCTATTATCTACTCAAACTGACTACCTTATTATTTTAACATTCATATGATCATTGTTCAGCAGTCTTTGGAAACAAAGGCTATTTTTAGTTAGTGACTTTTGACATTATGTTAATATGCATCAGGGCCAGTCAGAATGTTCTCCTGGCATTTGTTGTAAAAAAATTGTTATCCTAACCATGATGGGCAGAATTATCCTCATCTGACTACAAACCCCTGAAAGTTGGGTATCTACTCCGAGCTAATCTTCTAGTCTCCCTTTAGAGTCAGCAAAGAAGTAGGCACTTCCAAAGGACATTTTATAATATTCTAAAATAGATATATAAGACAGAATTAATTGGAAATGCTGATCTTTTGCATAGTTATAATTAAGGGAAAGAGGTTCTGTGCATTTTATGATCCATATACATCATGCTAGAACCTCAAAGTCCCAGGTGGGACTAAGTGGTACTGAACCCTGCACAGACTTAAACAGATGCATGAGTCATGCCATCAATAGACTTGGAGGGGTTCATGCTGTCTAATTTTAGGCACATTACTAGAGCACTTAAGTGCTTTAGGTCAGTGCCTAAGAAGAAGATCTGACTAGCTAGAGACACTTATCCCCCTTTGTTTATGGTGGAGGCAGTCTCTTGCTCTCTTGAAAGTTCTATGTGCCTATGATAAAGCAGTGTGGATGCATTCCCACCCCTTTAGTAGCTTCTCTGTAGGAGAGGGCTTGAAGTTGGTTTGTTGGACCAGGGCTACCAAATATCCTAGGTTTACATCCCAATACTATCCCAAGGAGGATTAGCAGGCCCACAGCCACTGTTTGAAGGAGGAGAGCCCCTTTAGAACTCAGAAAATTGACATATAAAAGATGACAAAATGGGTGAGAAATAAATACCCTCCATCTTGCTGTAATTTTTCCCTCTTTAAATATATTATTTCATGCAAATAATGACATGAATGTTATGCTTAAGGTTGAGTTTATAATTGCAGAAAGTCAAAAATTTCAGATTTAATCCTCCTATCATAATACAATGGCATGGTGAAAACAAAGTGACAAAACTCCCTATGATTGTTGATCCTGAAAAAAGGCACTATTAACTGATGTTTTTTCTATGACAGACACTAAGCTGTGTTTTCAATACTAGCAGACCAGCTTGTTATCTGTACAAAGTTGTTAAGAGTGCTTCTGAGGTCTTCTTTCTCTTACAAGACCCTTCAGTAGGACCAGAATCCAACCAGTAGAACATAAACAGAGACAAATCAGGGAGATGGTGTGTGGGGTGAAGAAAGAAGAAGAAATGGCCATTGTGAAAGACCAGTTAAATGGAACGGAACTGAGGATTTTTGGTGCATCCTTTTTGTTGTTTGTACTAATTTATTCTTCAATTAGAGTGTAAACATTAGTGACATGATATTATTCTGAGAAGCTTATTGAATTAAGCATAACCATGAACTGACACTTTTGGAATGCACAACTCCTTGGCATGGAGTTGGGAAATTAAAATAAAATAAAACACATATTGATGCTACAATGAGCTTTACATAGCTTTCAGCGCAACACATGTTATTTCTTTTTCATTTGAATTACATGTTGGTAGATTGGTAAGAATGGAGGAAATATCAAAATTCAATTTCATTCAATATCACGGAGTTCCTGTTCTTAGATACAAAATAGTAAAAGATAACTATCACAGATAAATGTATAGTAACCTGTTCAGGCTGTTCATAGTGTTTTATATTATTATATTACAAAGCTTCTACCATCTATGGACTGCACTGTTTTGCTGAAAGCTTTAGAGCCTCATGGTTCAAGGCACAGTGTGAGTCAAACCAATGTTCAGAGAAATTATGTGATGGTATGGTTCATGTCTGTCCCCATGACTTCTCACTAGGTATGCAATGATATTATGTATGACTATTTCTAAACAAGAAAATGGTGGAAACTGTAATTATACAGATGATGTTATGATGAGCTTCTCAAGACAAAAAACCTAAAATTTATCTGATAGCTGATAGGCAAGTTTAATTTATTGTCTTGAGTTACAGTTGAAGCCTACCATTATAGAGAGAGCAGTATTCCAATTAATAATGCTCCTCAGAAAGAGGGGTTGCCTTCATGAATTGTCATCTGTATTCTACAGAAATAAATTAAAGAAATAAAGACAGCTTTCCCTGTTTTCTGCCTGGTCATGCCAGAGTAAACCTGAAAGTATGGAAGATATCAGTGATTCTAATTCCATGGGTATCTTTCACCATGAGATTTCATACTCAGATGGGCACTAAAGCTTTGTAGTTAGAATGCAGAACTGAAACTTATACTGGTTCATATGTATCTGCATAGAAAGATTTTGTTATGTTCTGATCTTTACAGATAGTCTTAAGAACCTATATTTTTCTGAAGCTGCTGCCATATGTTCAGTGGCATCATATAAAGCAAGCTGAAAATTATTAAAATTAATCTGGAATAGCAGATGACTATATGGAACATGCACACTAATTTTCGTCACCCTGCTGGCTTCTGAAAAGCGGTTAGGCAAAAAGGCTCCTAGGTAGTCATACAAAAGGGTAAGATATAACAGGATTTCAGTATTCAGTAAGAATTATTCCAATAGCATACATGGGAACTACAGCTGAGATTTGCTTTTGTAATGGGTTAAAGTTCGTAATTGGGCAGAAACACCAAAAATGTAATGGTTTCACATTCGCCGAATTTGTTTTGTGAAATGTAGTGTGGTGATCTGCCTTTTTACTATGGATAGGATTAGAAGAAAGGCAAAACAGGCTCAGCTTAAAATTAGAAACAGTTAGATTTATTAACATACACTAATGGGCAACAAAAAAAACCAACCATGAAACCTTTTTCAAAGACACTCCCCTCCTCCTTAGCAACAATCCACTTTTCCATGAAACAATGTAAAGAGACAAAACATGAGAACTCTTAAGTCAGTACCACTTATAAAATAGTCTTTCATTCAGTCTTTTGAGAGAGACAAGTCCCTCCTGATTCTTCTGGTAACTTTTCACAAGAGACACAGTCTGTTTATGGCTTCCAGTTCCCACAAACGCAGCCCGCCCGACAATCTGCATTTGTGAGTTTCCCAAATGTAGCCTTTCCTATGGCTGCATATGGGCTGTGGACTTACACATGGGGTTTCACCTTTTAAAGATGCACAGCTCCACAACAAAGGACTTCTCATTCTTCACTGGTGACGAGGCTTCAAAAGGCATCTCATAGGATCACTGCACCAGTTTCTAATTCAACATCCATTCAGTAAAATTCAAATATTATAGTTTCTAATTCAAATGTCCACTCCGTAAAAATCAGACACCTTTGCTTGAATCTGGTAAAAACATCTCCCCATTTTTAGTCTACAATTTTAGAGGAAAATTACAGTCCGTTTCCATGAATTAAGGAGATTTAAAGCCCAAAACTAAGGCAACTTGTCATCTTTCCCACTTAAGAAGTCATCCTTTCCTTACTGACTTTGATATCTTCATATTATCCCTTTGCATACCTCCAATTTAGCCTTTCTTCTCTCTTTGAGGAGGGGTAGAGTTTAAAAAAGTCTCACTCAGTGTTAAGAAAGAGTTAATGTTCTCCTGCCTGGGCCTGCAGACGGCCACGTGGTCTCAGCTGCGGCATCGGTGAAAAGCCTCCAATCCCCGAGGTGTAGAAAGGCTCAGAAACGGCGGGCCGGGTCTTCTGTCCTTTTGTACCCCTCAGTCTTATGGGGTGGGTTTGGCGCAGCCTGGGCTCAGTGCTGCTCTCCGGGGACCCAGAGGCTGGGGGGCTGGGGCCATCTCCCTTGGCCCGGCCCACGGTGTGGGGCAGGTCGTAGGATCAGCTGCATGTTCGCAGCCGTGGTTCTGCCGGTGTCTGCTGGGCTCGGAGGGGCCTGGCTCGGCTCAGCCCTGGCCCTGGTCCGGCCCCGGTACGGCCACCCCATCCCGGCCCCGGGGGCATCGGGCCCTGAGCCAGGCCCTGCTGCTCCCTGCCCCAAATTACCTCATGGCAGCCCACAGCAAAAAGAAGGCGAGTTTCCAATTCCACCTGTATTTAAGCCATGTGTCCCAGGGGTGTACACCTGTACCTGATTGGCCAACCTGGCTGTCAGTTCCAAAGCAGATCACCAATTGGTTTTTTTTACCATTCATGCCAAACCAATACAGCTTTGAAGCCATAGTCTGAAATGCTTGTATTTGTACCTAAAGTGTACTTATTTGCTTATATTATATTGTGGACTTTGACAGAGTCCATGCTAGGAGACAATTACCCGTAAAAGTTATATTTAAAATCTCTAAAATCTAGGAAATGTCAGGTTACTGATTAGAAGAGCAGCCCTTCCTCACCACCACTACACATTGATCTCAACTCATCCGACATAATTTGAAATGGCAACTGTGCTTTTTACAGCATTAATCCTAGATTTCTTACCCTTGTGCAGCAACTTTGTATTGGTTTGGCATGAATGGTAGAAAAACCAGTTGGTGATTTGCTTTAGAATTGAAAGCCAAGTTGGCCAATCAGGTAAAAGTATACACCCCTGGGGACACACAGCTTAAATACAGGAATCTTGGGTATTCTGGTCCCTTTTCGATGGACCTGGCCGAGGTAACATTGCGGCTGGGCCAGGGCGGCTGGGCCATGGGGGTCCCAGGCCCAGGGCCCTGTGGGCCCCGGGAGTCGGGCTGGGGGCGGCCGTGCTAAGGCTGGCCCTGCAGGAGCTGAGCCAAGCCGGGCCGGGTCTCTGAGCCTCAGCAGCTGCCGGTGGCCGTGGGAGGAGAGCGAGGGCCAGTATCGCAAACGTCGCCGAAGGAGATGGCCCCAGCACCCTCCCCCAGTCCCCGGGTCTAAACTCTACCCCTCCTCAAAGAGAGAAGAAAGGCTAAATCGGAAGTATGCAAAGGAATTATATGAAGATATCAAAGTCAGTAAGGAAAGGATGACTTCTTAAGTGGGAAAGATGACAAGTTGCCTTAGTTTTGGGCTTTAAATCTCCTTAATTCATGGAAACGGACTGTAATTTTCCTCTAAAATTGTAGACTAAAAATGGGGAGATGTTTTTACCAGATTCAAGCAAAGGTGTCTGATTTTTACGGAGTGGACATTTGAATTAGAAACTATAATATTTGAATTTTACTGAATGGATGTTGAATTAGAAACTGGTGCAGTGATCCTATGAGATGCCTTTTGAAGCCTCGTCACCAGTGAAGAATGAGAAGTCCTTTGTTGTGGAGCTGTGCATCTTTAAAAGGTGAAACCCCATGTGTAAGTCCACAGCCCATATGCAGCCATAGGAAAGGCTACATTTGGGAAACTCACAAATGTAGATTGTCGGGCAGGCTGCGTTTGTGGGAACTGGAAGCCATAAACAGACTGTGTCTCTTGTGAAAAGTTACCAGAAGAATCAGGAGGGACTTGTCTCTCTCAAAAGACTGAATGAAAGACTATTTTATAAGTGGTACTGACTTAAGAGTTCTCATGTTTTGTCTCTTTACATTGTTTCATGGAAAAGTGGATTGTTGCTAAGGAGGAGGGGAGTGTCTTTGAAAAAGGTTTCATGGTTGGTTTTTTTTGTTGCCCATTAGTGTATGTTAATAAATCTAACTGTTTCTAATTTTAAGCTGAGCCTGTTTTGCCTTTCTTCTAATCCTATCCATAGTAAAAAGGCAGATCACCACACTACATTTCACAAAACAAATTCGGCGAATGTGGAACCATTACATTTTTGGTGTTTCTGCCTGGTTACGAACTTTAACCCAATACAAACTTGTATTGAGATATAATGCACTAAGGATGCTGCTTAGTATAAAACATAGCATTCACTTGCTCATTTTATTCTAAAAAGTCATAGTTTTTCTTGCTATTTACTTGATGTTTATTTACTGACTACCCAGTTATCAGTTAAAATAGCAAAATGTGTATGTACGCCTGCACAAATATGCATACATGCATGTAACCCTTTGTAAATATAAAGACTACATATGCATTGTCTTTTTTCTTAAAAAACTGAACACCACAACAAACCCACCAAACAATACAATTAAATGGACCTGATTTCCAAAATAAATTGACCTAAATACAAATACGTTAAGGATCATATAGGATTAACTTTGAAGAAAGTTAAGTGTAGTGTAACACAAGCTGTGGAATGAATCTGGGCTAGAACATAAAGACATCCAAATGGTGGCTCACTCAGAACACACTTTCCTTAGGCGTACGCGAGGTTGGTTCCTTGACAATTGTTTACTAGCAGCTTTTAAGACACAAACAGCTGTGAGTGACAACAGTCTGTCACAAAATTTGTCTAAGTTCATGGCACAGAGCTGCAAACTCTGACACCTACTGAAAGAGGTATCGTATTTGCAAGCAGTCAAAAGTGATTGAAAACCAGATGAATCTGTTAGGATACCTCATGCCATTGAACACTGTTGCCTATGCCAAATATGCATTCGTAATCTACAATCTGTTATCTACTAGCACTGATGCTATAAGGTAGCATTGTTAAGTTTTTTAATACATAGCCATCTACTCTGAAATAAAACCTCATATTTAATCAAAAAGAAAGAAATATGATTCATAAGACTCAAACAACATATACCACAGATGGAGTATTTAGACTACTCTCTCCTCTGAGTTGCAACACTTTTATATGATTTCTAACAGAATATAGGAAAAAAAATTAACAGTAGGATTATACATCAGGGGAATATGCTGGAAAATCTATTGCCTTTAATTGTACAGAATTATGCTTGGGATAACCACAATAGTAATTACTTTACATGCATAGGCACTCTGATTGCATACTATGATGGGCAACAGATTTGGTAGCACTGTTTCTGTTATTTAATTATTAGAGTTGGCCTGGAAATGCTCCTCCTTGATTGTAGTTAGCTTAATCAAATATGACTTGAGCAGTCTGAGTTGGCACAAACCCTGCAAGAACCCACTGAAATGACAAGGAAGTGAAAAGCTACTCCTTCATTCCTTTACATCTTAATTTGGCAATTTCTGGAAGGACCAAGGAAGCAGGACAAGTGCCAGGAAGAGGCGAGCTCTGTGAGCTCCTTTAATGGAAGTGTAAGTAATACAGCAGCATCTGCCCGAGGGCTTGTCGACGTGTAGGAAAGCAGAGTCAATGCAACAAGCCATGCAGATCCCAAGGCTTGCTGTTGCTTTTACAGTCAAGCGCGTTTGCAATCAAGGCCATGGGTGCCCCCACTGCAGACAGTGGAAACACTCGAGAGCATGACTTACGTCACAGGGCTGGTGCTGGTCACCATGGGGATACTGTGCCTCTGTCAAGCTTTCTCTGCATGGCACTTTGCATTATCATGTGGCAACTTTGCTCCCTCTGCTTTCCAGATCAGCAGTATTTTGTTTACAGTCTAATGTTCATTGTGCCAAAACCAGCTATTACTTGTGGATTTGGGTGTTTATGGCAAGGTGTAAAAATCATACATGGATTTAACTAAAAATTAAAATATTTTCTTTTTCAATGTTTTATATCAGGAAACCAAACAAAAACCTTTATTATTAAATAAAAAATCTCTCTCTTTTTTTCTCCCCTTCATTTTTTAATTGATTATCAAAAACAATTTAGTATTTTCCCACTCTTACCTATCCATTAATACTACCTGTGCAGTACTGCAATGAAGATCATTCTTATAGTCATGGACCCACTCTGGGAGATGCAAAAGATGTTATTAAATAGAGAAAATCAGATATAGCAAGAGAAAACCTGTTTGGTCAGACAAGCAAAGTGATCAGAATAATAAATTCTTCACAGATTAGTTTCACGTTTTCATTTACAGTGTGTTATTATACTTCCAGCAATAAGGAAACAACAAAAGAGGGTGAAAAAGAGCATCACCTCTAAAATGGTTAATTTACATCTGTATTCTGTTTGTTACCTGAAAAATGTTTACTACCTTTTATTAATGTTGGTGACTGAATCTGCTAGGATAATTTTGTTTGGGTTTTTTGTTGCATTTCTTTTTTTTCCATTACATTTCCTGAAGCTTTTTTAATGGAAAATCATGAATTATCTATAATAATAGTGTGAAGCTTCCAGGATTATTGATATGTTTTTAAAAAGATGAAATATAAATATTTTTACAATAAGTCATTAGAGAGTTGCCAAGAAATGTCTTTTGGGGCACTTGAAATACCCTGATTTTTCATGTCACACTTTGTTTATTAATAGCTCTCAACTGTTTGCTCAAGAGACATTTCAAGACTGCATACAATTTGCTCCATGTTTAGCAGGAATAAAAATTTTGCGAGAATAAATGCTCAGTCAGGAACAATTTTTGTGATGATGAGAAAAGTCTGATGAATGTAGTCAGCAACGTTTTGGGGATGAGTGTTGATGTAATAGTAGTTTTCTTAGTATTTAATGATAGTGATATAAATTAGTTTAAGGTACTAAAAATTCAAGCTTTTTTTGATGACTCATGTTGGAATGATCATATACATTTTTAGCAACATTTTAATTAAAAAGATTTTTAATAAAACCTAGAGAGTTAAAATTTGTTTACCTTTTAGTGGCTTTTAGACTCAGGTTAACTCAGTCAACTGCTGGCATAATTTTGCTCCATCTACAGTCACATGACAGAGGTAAATCAGGTATTACAAAAATTGGTTTCATGTATCTCCTTGACTTTCTTGTGCTTTCTAGATCACTACAAATATGAAATTGTCTCAGTGGAGCTGAGGAGCTTTATTTACTTAAGCCAATATTTGCAGCATTGTTTCTGTCTGTGATTCCAGAATTTTTATTAAACAGCTCAGAACTGCTTGCTAAAATTGTTGTCCAGATAGAAATGAATATTCAAAAGGGATTAATATTTTATTGGGAAAAAAGTCATATAAAAATTTGGTGTCCATCTTCTCACTGTTAGAGATTTACTAGAGCAAGGTTTCCAGGTCTTTAATTTAATTTGTGGGAGTACTGACTGGGCTACCTCACTGCCTTTATGCAGTTACCAGTTCCTATCTTGCTTGTAAACACCTCCCTACTTGCACCTGCTGCAGATCTAACTCAAGCATGGAAGTTTTAAACTTAAATTATTAACTATGTAGCCCACCCCATAGCCCCCATTAATTTCTCCCTCCATCTTCCACAGAACTATTTTTACTCAGAAGTATTTTACTTGCACAAGAGTATCTGCCATGATCAGTGATGTCTTTGCACAGCTGGGTTGATACAGGGTGCACTCAATACTCTTGGGCAGTATTGTCACTGTGAAAACTCTGACTGAAGATAATCCCATCTGAATTCTTAGATAAAACACTGAGAAAAAATGTTTTTACTCTGAAAGAAAATATGCACATTACTAAGCACCACAGCAATCAGGGGGTTTTTATTCTTTTATGGCTAGCTACAAATATAGGATCTTGTAGGTTTATCCAGTTACAAAAAGAAATAAGTAAAAAACATTCTCAAGCATAGTTTTAAAATGTCTTTGCAAATTCAGTTGTGTTTCTGTTTCTGTCACTGACATATGCTGAGAGACACCAATTATTTCCAGATCCTTCATAGAGTTTAATGTATTTTTTACAACTATCTTAAATGCAGAACTGCACTTTCAGCCCTCAGTTTCAATTAAGTATTTTAGACAACGGACTAAGGAAGCAAGAGTAGGAATAAGGAATAGGCTTGTCCGGTAAAAAAATTTAATTCAGAGTAGTGATTTCTGCTATTTGTTTTTAAATCACTGCATTTTATTTTAAACATATGGAGAAAATTAATTTGTTTGTATTTCTCCATGTTGTCATTAGAGGATTTAGTGCTAACATTACTATCAGTTATTACATGCTAAGGTAGTTTCCAATCTAAATGATCTTATGACTCTCTTGGACTCGGAATATACCTACATGAAAGTGACTGCAGTGTAATTTGTGGTGAAAAGCCTGATACAGATAAGTTTAAAATATATAATACACTTTGTTAGATGTCTTTGAACAACTTGAAGATCCCTTTTTATATCCCTGGGGTCTGTATGCAGGCTCTCCACATGAGGAGAGACAATGTCTTGTTAGAAGACATTCCAGTTTAAGTGATGAAAGCTAATATTCAAAAAGACCATTAATCCTAATTGACTAGTTCTGGAATTGGAGGTAGAGACAGACAGTAGCCTTCCCTTCTGTAGTACAAGCCTAGAAAGATCTGGATACCTAATGAATTTCTAAGCACAGGATTGTGGGTCAAGGCTGAATATAAATCTCATGTGGCATCATCTGTGTTTGGATGGTTTAAAGTGTCTTTTCAAATGTCTGAATGTTTACATTTGTGACTTTAGCAATGGAAAAGTACAGTCCTTTTTTTGTCACATACCAAATAGGATAAATACAATAGAATGCTGTGAAACTTGTGGTGTAACACTTTTTTCTTTACAATGATTATCTTTCCTGGTTTAATAAGCTTGCCACCTGCACAGCAGTTTATAAAATGTTTAAGCTAATGTTACAGAATAACAAACTCCAACAATGATACTGTAGATATATAATGGTAAGTGTACTTCAGTATGAATAAATTATGGGAGTCTCAGGGAGCATCAAATTAAGCCATTGTTAGAAGAAAAGGGTCTGAGTATTTCCAAGCAAGAATGTCCTCATCCAGGTTCTCCAGGGTGAAGTGACCAGGTAAGGATGCTCTGTCACAATCATAATATTAGAGGCCTTTATAGACTCATATTTCTCAATTCTTCCTTTGGATAGAAATTACAAGCAGAAAGAAAAAAGGTGTCAAGCAGGACTCAGGGTTTAGAGCTGTGCCTTGATTCAGGTATTTCCCTATCCAAGGGAATGAGACACACAAAGGACATGAGACATACCACCTCACCCTGCTTTAGAGACAGAGCTGTAAAGACAGGCTGCAGGGCTTGGAGAATCTAGGTTAGGATTTTAGTCTAACTTACAACACACACTTTAAACTGATAAAGTGATTTTCCTTCACTTCACTTAACCAAGATTCTGGCCAAGGGAAATCTCACTGTCAGTTTCTTTCCAGGATGAACACCTTGGAAATATAAATAACTTGCTGTGGCTTAAACTTCTGAGCTTACTTAGCTTTTTTCCTTTGTTCTCTTGCCCGCTTGAGTACTGTGCATTATACCTTGAACTGCCATCTGTTTGATGTATGTCTCACATTATATCAAATTTATTGTCAAGCCTTTACTAAAAAGGGCAACACAGGGCTGCTCTGACCCAGGAGCAGAAGTAGTTCTGTGTCCTGACTCTTTCCATTAATTCACTGCAGCTGTTGAAGCAAAATAAGGTAATGATTTTGTGCCCAACGTGTAGCACAATTAAGGTGCTGAAGAAGAAGCTCTTTTGCTTTTTTTTTTCATTTTTCCTGACTGCTTGTTCTCTCATATCTTGGGAAATATTAAGTCAAGTGGTCCCCTGACAGGATACTTCTTTGCTTCCGAGTTATTTGAATAAACAGATCAAATAGATAATGCTGGCATGGAGAATGAATCTATCAATTGGCAGACACTGGGACAGCATTACAAGTCTACATCATTTTTTCAAAGATCAGTGCCAGCCTCTACCTGAGACAGAACAGGAAATTTAGATAGACTCTTGGTTTTACCTACCATGGCCATTCAAAATCATTGTAGCAAAGTTGTTTCAGTCTCTTCTCCCAAGTAACAAGTGACAGAACAAGAGGAAATGGCCTCAGGTTGTGCCAGGGGAGGTTTAGATTGGATATTAGGAAAGAATTTTCACCAAAGGGATTGTTAAACATTAGAACAGACTGCCCAGGGAAGTAGTTAAGTCACCATCCCTGAAGTATTTGAAAGATATGTAGATGTGGTACTTGGGGCTACGGGTTAATGGTGGACTTGGAAGTGCTGGGAGTTTAGTTGGACTTGATAATCTTAGAGGAGTTTTTCAACCTCATCATTCTACAATTCTATGCCTTCAGTGTTACACAGTAACAAGCCATAGAAATAATTACTGATAGCGTAGTATCTCAAGGGTTCTTTGTGCCAGGACATCACTGTTTTTTTTATCACTTTTCATTTGTTTTTTTTGTCTTATTTTTACTTGTACTACTTGAAGACCTCCTTGAAAACTTATTTTATTTTATATTTTGCCTGGCATATTGATATTCTAGTCCAAGTGCCTATTTCCCCAAAAATGAATTTTAAGTGTGTAAACAAACTCTGGAAACTCTTTCATGGCCACTGAATTGAGAAGTAGTAAATGAAAAAGGCATGAGGAAATTGCTCAACTCCTTGGGATGAAAAGGGTCCAGCACTAATCATTGTCCAGTTAGTTTACACACGTTTCTTGCTACGTTGTTATTACTTCTGTCCTTTTTTTAATGAAGCAAACATTAAAGTAATATTATTTCAGTTGAGGGTTGGTATCTATAGCTTATACCTTGTGATGTTAATTAAAAACATAATTTTTATGTACTTATCACAAAGGAAATATCATTTCATTAAAATCCAATTAGATTCAGACAATATCTGTAAAGACTACTGAATAACTGCTGTTTGAACATAGTCTGCTTTGTTCTATTTTCATCACCCGAATAAAAGCAACCACAACAAACAAACCAAAGGATTTCTTTTATTAATCTCTGAGGTTACAGATCCACTTGCATTTAGAACAGTGTTTTATGTGAAAAACATACCAAAGATTTTATGTTTCACAGACTGCAGCATGAATGACCTTATTTTAGAAAATTCTTATTTTCTTTCCCATATTTATATAATAAAATGTATCTATTTTGTAGAATTGATGTCTTTATATAAATAATTTGTCTATGATAGAGTAAATCAACATTTTCACCATTACCAGAATGCTGCATAGACTAATGAATTGCCACCTGCAAGGTAGTGGGGACTCAGGATAACGCATGGGGACTGAAATACAGAAGAACTGTTCCTCCATTTTGTCTCGCTACAATTAGCCTCTCGCTGCATAGGCTGGTACCTTGCCATTGATTTACTCACTGAATTTCCTTGAATATCCTACTCTATCAACTGAATGAGAAAAATGTTTTAATGCAGGATGCTTTGTCTGCATGAGTAAAATTTTGTGGGATATTTTTGGCTTCCAGTCACTGGAGAGTTAGCAATCAGTGGAGTCAGATTGTTGCACCTCTTTCCCATGGATGAAGAAAACAGAAGGATAGGGGGGAATGCACCACTGAAATTGGGATTTGATTAAATGGAGTTTTGTGTGTGACTCTAGGCTAAAAAAAATTTGATCCCAGATGTAGCTTCTCTATTGGATTTTGTTTATCTGTTTGCTTGTTTCTTTTAGAAGTTTCTTTTCCTTCTGCTACCAAAAAAACTCCCCAAACCAAAATATCCTAAGGGGAGGAAGGCAGCTAGTGAAGAAATCTAAAGGTTCTGTGTCAGAAGGCTGTCTCTTCTGATTCAGCAGTTAAGCATGAGTGTCACAAAAACTAAGGTGCCCACAGAGGAATAGCAGTTGCAGCAGTTTTCATCTGGACTATCTGTAATCACTGGCACAGGAATGCTGATTCAAGAAGTTTGCAAAGAAAGACACTGATGTTGGTAAGAGCTGGAACAAAATGGCGGGGGGGGGGGGTTTGTGCTAAATAACTGAAATTACAACAAAATAAAGATTTGAAGAAAGCCTACAGAAAGATCAATATTTGTATCTTAGTATTTGCAGACAACAAATACAATACTTGTTGATGTTTGCCTTATCTTACTAAAAAAATCAGTAATTCTATTTAAGAGTAGATTGTACTTTAATGATCTAGATCACTGGGGAACAAGGAAAAAAATACTTTTTGTCTGCCATAGCAGGACTATGTTACAAAATGGGATTTCCTAGTTTGGAGGCACTAGTAGCCTGGTGGGAATGAGGCAACAATGTCAGGACATGAAAAGACTAAAAGTGAAGTCTGCGTATGCTGAGATTGAAGAGAGGTGCAAGACTGAATTAAATAGACTTTTAGTTAAATAACAAGTTCATGAAGCCAAATGAGAAGTTATGAGACCAAACTTCTTCATGGTTAATACAGAAAATCAGATGATAAACAAAAAAATACATTTTAATGGAAAAGCAAATCAACACAAAATTCTATCAGAAGTTATTTTTATTGTGAATGTATTTCTTTTGGTCTTGACTGAGCAAGAGCACTTGATGGCAAAAAAAGAACCCTCCTTTCCAGTACTGTGCCTTACAGTTTCTGAAATTAGAATCCTCTTCTTCTTTCTTATAGTATGCCCCACATTTTATAAAGTGGCAGCTACTTTGATTTTGGCCTCAGTTCCTTACTCCTAATAAAACTTTGAAATAACTCAGTTCTAAACCTCAGTTTGAAACCTGATGTTTAATTCAGACTCAGCAACTAAGTTTGTAATAGCAAAAGATTCACGGACAATTTCAAGAACATTATGGGATGTACTTCTGGCAGAGACTGCTCGGCTTTTCTTTGACATTGTCTGCAGAGAAACCTTCAGTGAGCAAGCATGACATGTTTTGTTGAAAAGAAGAGCAACAGAAAAACAGATCTTCAAGGATCAATCCCATGCCTGATCCTGCCATCATGCAAAATGGTTATTTAGAGAAAAAAAAAACAAAAACAAAACCCACACTGTACTGCATATAATTATTGTAACTCTTCATTCCTGGAAGTCAGCATGGAATTGGAAAGCTATTGCACCATTACTATATAAGTGAAATCTAATGGATAGGTTAAACCAACCATTTCTGGCAAGAAAAGCTACATGAAGCCTAATGTATCTTCTGCTTTCATTTAGAGAATTGTAGCTTTTGTTTCCCTTGTGAAATTACATATTTTGCCAAAAAACAAGTTGCAATGGATATTTAATAGGAGACTGACCGGCTAGAAATGGTTATTATGTATTGCCAAGGCAGAAATAAACCCTGGCAATACCTGCATAGAGCCTGATTCAGTTCTCCTGATAGTCCAACTCGTCTTTTTCATTTTGACATTGGTGGGTATTTTTGCTGCACAAAACCCCTCAGAATATAATCAAATATTATAATGGGGACCCCATTACAAAACAGTAGCATTCATACTGACTTCTCTGAGTGGTAGGCAATTTTTCCATTAGCAAATTAAACTTAGAGCTGTGTGAAACTTGCATTGTTCACGTATTTGTGTGAGAGAAGTGATAATTTCATTACTACTGTATTCAAAATTTGATTCAACGTGGAATGACATTTTCCTTTCTTCAGAACTGTCATATTTTATAGGGTATGACTCAAAGCAGAAATGATTGTGTTCTTTCTGTCATCTTGTTAAATCTTAGGGTTTCCAGAGTATTTGAAGATTTTGTAAAGAGAAGGTATTTTTCTCATAGGTCATACTGTGAATATAAAAACTTAATGAGAGAAAATAGCATATTTTAGAAAGATCCCTTTTAATAGTACAGGTGATTGTGTTAATTCAGTAGAGCTGCAAACTTAACCTTTTAAGAAGGATAAATTTCCTTTTGCTGTGTTTTACTTCCACCAGCCCCAAACAATTTGTCCATAAAGTTTACTTTCTCTGTTTTTAAAAGGGAGAGGACATGGCTAGAAGGTCACAGCCTCAAGAACCTGAAATCTAAAGAATGATACTCTTCAGGAGTCAGCTACACAGAGATGAATCAGCAGACCTAGCTAGTTTATCTTTACCTCCTCTCTTCAACATTGAGAACTGATCTGCATTTTATTGTTGAGTTGAAATATATTCTGACCAGAATATTTAAGAGAAACTGAAAATCCTTAAAAAAATTCAGTTCAGGTTCTCTTGAGAAAGGAAACCTTAATAAGCTATTCTAGTGAGTGCATTTCTGCATTTTAAACTTTTGATTACGTGGTCAGTTGCCTGGTTTTACCTCACTGCCTAATGACATCTTTGATACTGATGTGGAACATGCTGTAGGAAAACTTCAGAGCAGATGCAGAAATTACTTGAAATACTTCTTGAACCTTATTCCTGTGAGTTTTTATCAATTATAAGTGGCCACTTATAAAAAATATTTATAAAAACCTCCATAATTTTGATAACTATCTTGATCTTTTGTGATATATTCCTCACTAGAGGGAAGTTAAGAAATCATGCTTCATGAAGTAAAAATATGAAAAAAAAAGTTAAAATAAAATCTTACCAACAAAAACAACAAGAACTATTTAAAAAATCTATTTTTTTTTCTTGCATTCAGAGCAGTGACATAACCATGTTCTGGGGTGTATTTTTGGTGGTGGTGAGGGGGGATGATGGGGGTGATTATTGGTTGTTGGTTCTGGGTGTTGGATTTTTTTTCAGGTGCCTTGTAAAGGAAACATTCCTCAGTTAAAATTTTCATGGCAGAGATATCACCACAGATATATCAGAACATACAGGTTAGTCTAATATTGTGCAGCATTAAAGTCTTTTTTTATTTAATTTTCCCCTTCCCTTCCCTTCCCTNCCTCTAAAAGAAAAAATAGGCAGCCTAGAAAGGAAGAAGAGGCGATTTGAAAAGTTGACAGATGGTAAAACAGTGTGTCAGCAAATTTGAAGAATTGCTGATGTGGAGAAAGTTATAAATGCTCTAACTAAACTTGTGGCATTGCATCATAGACAATCAAACAGTTGAACAATATTGACAGCCGAGAAAGCTGAGAACATACAGTTATATCTGAGGAAAAATTATATTCCAGAAGGTAGTAGACAGATTTTGGAAAGATGTTCTACTCTAAGGTAAGTTTGACAGGATGAGTTCCCTGTAAGCATATTAAACATCTCACAAATGCAAGAAATTGTAATTTCTCAAAGTTAGAGGTGAATTGAAGTGTCTATTTGGATTATTCTCCCTGCTCTTCCATGGCCATTAGTTGAAAGATGAACTGCATTTCATAGTGAGTAGTGCCAGGACATTTATTATTTTCCCAACAGTTCCCTGCAACTGCAAACACAGCTACACCCCGTACCTTGGTCTGTCTTTCTCTTGTCCCAGTGACCAAAGAACAGCAAAGTCCTACAGACCTCTAAGGTCCTCCTGCACTCTTGTCTGTGTTTAGTCTCAGAAGTCAGGAACTATGTAAGTAACATGGTTAAAACTATTTATTTTAAGTCAAACTCTTCCCTTCACATGATTTTGGTGGCACTTCCTCCCCATGAATAGTTTATTGCAGCATTTCAAGCTTCAGCTATTTCAGAACCAGGAGAACCCTTACATCCTGTAAATTACACTACAAATTGCAAGATTTTTCTGTTAACAGGGATTTTTTTGGTTTTTTTTTTTTTTTGTTGGTTTCTTTTTTAGAATTTGTATAAAGGACCCTACAGATTGCAAGATATTTCTATTAAGTATGATTCTGTTTTCATTTCCCATATGGGTTTCTTTGAGCCTTATATATTCTGTAGGGTTTTGTTTTGTTGTTGCATGGGGCTTTTTTTTTGTTGTTGTTATTTTGTCACACTTCTCAAGTCTTAAAGCTTTGATTTTATGTATTTATTTATTTTTAACGAAAGCAGAGATTCTAATGTTACCAAATGAGTACTGGAACTAGGGTTTTAAATATCTTGAGGCTCGTGATAAAATCACTGTGGTTGGCAACACTGCTTGAATTTGGCACAAGATCCTAAAGCTTTAAAGGAAAAAGTGTGACTCATCAAACTTGCCTGGAGAGTTAAGGGAGCTGGGGGCAAGGGCTAATGGGGGTACCCTTCCATTTCAGTACTTCAGAGAAAAAATCTACAATATGCAGTCCAGTAGTTGTGCCAAGGAAAAAAACTGCTTGCTATACAGAGAATAACAGTTTCTAATTATGTAATGAAATGAGGAGGAATGTAGAATGGCAGAGGTTTTTAAAAAAATACAGGTATAAACATTTCCAATTATACAGAAATATTTTAGCAAAGAGTTAGTAGTTCACAGGGTGGAAAAGTGCCTTACCTTTATGTGATATAAACCATAAAATTCTAAACACTCTTTACACATTTGAAATGTTCTTCTTTAATGATCTTTCCTTTCCAGATGAAGTGAAACACAGAATTTGATCTTATATTTTCTCAGGGGAATTGTATATATATTTGCGATAGTTTTGATCTGCCACCAGAAGCTATCCTTAACTTTCTGAATTATACATGACAAAGCATTAGATTAAATACATTTACATGTGTTAAGTCATAAAAATCAAGTCAGTTACTTGTTACTTTACCTGTCTGTAGGAGCTATGGGGTTTTTTTGCTAATAAGTCTATCCTCCTAAGCTAAACAAGCCAAACTACACAATATAAAAATGGACAGAGACCTTCCATTAAAGTGGTTTTCTTCATTCTCAGTTCTTGAATTCTTGAGATGAATTTTTTTTGCTAGAGAATTTATTTTTTATCAAAATTTCCACTGAGAAATCTTTTTCCATGCCCAGAATATACATTTTAGTGAAAAAAAATCATCATAGTCAGGTCTTTGTAAGAGCCTTCTGGCTAAGCCATGCAAAAGGAAACCATCTCATGTTGTTCTACTCTGTCTAAGATAGATCAAGTTATCTCATTTCTGATTTTCCTTCATCATTAGACATAGATGTAGACCCTCTAATGCAAAGCTATAGTGATTTGAAGGTTGGCTGGTTTGCTATTTTTTTTGAGTTTGGTTTTGGGTTGATTTTTGTTTTGTTCTCTTTTTAGCTGGTTGGTTGGTTTGTGTTTTTGGGGGATTTGGTGGTTTTTTGTTTGTTTGTCTGTTTAGATTTTTTTTTTTCCTACTGGAATTTATATTTCTTTTGCAAAGTACTTCAAAAGATTTAATTTTGATGCCATATTGAGTTGCAAAATCAACATTCCAAGAGGAACCATAATGTGTGGTTCCCTAACTTTTGTAGTTTTCAGACTTCTCTGTATCTAAAATGTCTCCCTTTTTTCAAAGCACTTGAAGCACACAAGAGCTTGTAGCTATATCCCCTTTTTGGTTTGTTTTTTTTTTAAAGAAGAGAATGTATTTTAAAATAAATATGTTTAGGGGTTTGTAGGAGCTTGTGTAGTTTAGCTTGCTAATAAGCACCAAAATATACTATAAAAGGGTTATTGTGGATCTGAAAGGGAAGGTGTTGTCTCTGTTCCTAGCTCAGAGGACTCACCTAAGAGTTTTTAGGATCCCTCTTTCCAGGAGAGTTACCTGACAGGCCAGTAGTCTCAAGGTTGTAATTTACTGTCTGTCCAGCTGTAGGCAGTCTCTTTGCTGGGTTTTGCCATCCCACCCTCCTGTGGGGGCATAGCATAGATTCCTGCATGAGCAACAAACAGTTTTTATACACAATATAGGGAAAGAGAAGCTCTTTTTTCCGGAAGAGTAAGTACTGAGAGCTCTTGGTAAAGAAGTACTCACCCCTAACATCCTGCTTCTTTGTGTGCCATGTGCTTACTCTACACTGTGGGCTATTGACCTGCAAAATGTCAAGCAAAAAACCTGCATTTTTTAGTTGGCATTGCACAGAGCAACATTTGAACCTGGAGGAAACAAACTGGTTTGTGCAGTTAATTAAAAATGCTCGATCAATTTAATATGCATAAAGTTTATAGGGCATTTTCTTACAGTCTAGGAAGTCGTATGTACCCAAAATTTCAGTCCAGTGTGAATTTTATGACTTCAGTTTTCAAGCCTAGAAAAGTCTCATCCAGTGGCAGTGCTGATAGTCCTCTTATCACAGACACTGTAGAAGGTGCCACTGCAATAATCCCTGCCTCTATAGTCATAGTCAACTTTTTTATACCCTATAGAAGTGGTAAATAATATTGGGACAAAATGAGTTAGGATACTTAGGATTCACTGTAGCAAAGAGAATCAGAACAACAAAAGCACTCTCACTGATGAAATTGGAAATGTTTTTTTTTAATTAACACTTCTAATTAGAATTTAACATCTCACTAGCTTCGTATGGGATTTTTCGCTTCCTTAACCTCACGGAAACCTATCTATTGGCTCTAAATAGACAGTCACTTACCATGCACCACTTGAGGATTTCAATTAATCCCAAATCCTCTAACTTTAGTGTGTGAACTTACATTTTTCTCTGCATGTCATTCCCTCCTGTTTCAATTTTCTTACTAAGAACCTTCTCAACAGTATTTTTCTTCGTCAAGTCTTTGCCTCTCTGTCTACCTTTCTATTTAAAGACTGTAGTATTTTGATTTGAAAATGATGGGACAATGCCATGTATATGTAGGCACTGGTCAGGACTGTTTAGTATAGCTTTACAAAGACAAGTAGCTAGGGAAACTGTCCAGAAGCCAGAAGAAACTAGCCTCCATCAGCTGTGAAGTGGAAAAAATTTAGGTGCCTTGAAGTTGTTTGGCTAAATTAATAAAAAGACACATTTTAAATGAGACAAATATATATTTTTAATTGCATTTCTTCTTACATGATAAATTTGAGTATTTTTCTACAGCCATCTTTGGCTCTGATGAAACTTACCCCTCAACCACTAGCTGGGTTTTGGATTTATCATATATTATCTTAGTTTACTTAAACTTTTACTGTGAAAGAATCTATTTTTCTCTCATTTGAAATAGAATTTCTATTGCAAAAGGAAGCAAACATATTAATAAACCAATAGAAAATAACTGCAATATAAAATAATTTAGGTTGGTATGGAATTAATTGATTCCCTGTTGTCCAACCATGGCCATTTTAAAAAAATAACAAATTTCTCTTTCTGGAGATGTGATAAATTATAAATTTTCCTGTGGCAGCAGGGAAGAAAAACAAATGACCAAAACTCACAGTTTTCTTGAATTACTAATTTACCTTTTTAAAGTGTTGAGTACTCAAGTGCCTCATAGACAGATCACTAGTCAGTCCTCTTTCTGTATCAGCTACTTTTGAAGTGAGTTTACTTTGATGGAAAACAAAGAAAAATGCTTGTGTACCAAGGGTTCTCTATGGCTCATTACTCACAAATATCTTGGAGTTTGTCTTAGAATTTGCTCATTTGCGGTGGCACTAACTAGCACCATTGTAGACTAACACCTAAGGTCCTTTTTAAAGTAACATATTTTAGAAAATATACTCTGTGTTATGGATTTTCTGGTTTGTTTTCAGTTGAAAAACTCAATCACCCATCCGGGTAAAACAAAAGTCTTCTAATTATATGCATATGAACTGCCAGCTTCAAAATTCTCCACAAAAATAGTTACAGGGCATCATAGAAATCTTTTTTTCCTGGTATCTTATAATACATCCTGAACATTCAAGAGGGAAAATTAACTACAGGTAGCTGTCTACAAAACACTGATGTAATTAGATCACGAGAATGTGATTACAAGTGAAATTTCACCCTTTGATAAATACTAACTCCAGTCTGCTTGCATCTATTATAGTCAGAAAAAATACACAGAAATACATCTCAAATGCTTATTCTTAGATAATGAAGAAAATCAAAAGGTGGAGTTTTATCCTTCTCCTATTAAATTGCTAACAAGAGTCACACTAGCCTGGAGATTGTGTGCATCCCAGTCTACATCCATACAAAAAAAAAAATTTTCATCTGGAATAATTTATCTGATGAAATATATCTTGAAATACATCTTCATCTTTCCACTGAAAGTGGAAAACCACTTCACTAAGTCTAGATCACCACTGGTCACTACACATAGAGATATGTAAGCTTTCCACAAAATGCTGCATTAGCCTTCCATTTTCTTGTGTCTTTAACATTTTTTTCATGTACAGAATACTCCTCAAGTAGGGCAACATCCACATTTTTGTCACAAGAACGGAAAGTCATAGGATCATGTAACTTGTAAGTTCCAATGCATTACTTTGCCTTGCACTGGAGGCTGAGTCTGAAAAGGGAACTGTTTTTCTGTGTAGGCATATCTAAGCAGGCTGATCACAAGAAATGTTGCACTAAATTGTTTTCCATGTGCAAAAGGACAACACAGAAGTACGTGGAAAGGTGCTAACACAATGATCTGACAGATGTTACACAGCCCTTTCCTTCTGAGAGAGATGGATGGCAGCTGGAGTATCATTTATTTGAATCTCCATGTTGTGCTAATTAGGCAACAAGGACAGACAACTAAGACACAAAGTGAATGCTAGAAGACACTCATCAACAATGCCACAGTGATTTGTCATTGTCTTTGCTATGCAAAGATGTTCATTGCACTGTTTTGTGTGGGTACTCCATGTTTGCACAGAATCATACCAAAGCCAAAACCAAGGACTCCAGTGGTCCAGATAACACGTGGTGAAGAGAGAACACCATGTCCTGACTGATCTCAGCAGTTGTACCTTCTCAATGCACATGAAGAATGTCTCACTCTAACTTACAGTGCGTTTCCCACAGGTCGGTAGAAAGCAGCTATGGATCCAGCCATTTTCAAAAGTGGTCATAGAACGGCGCAAGTTAAATCTAGACTGGTCTTTGCTGAATATTGAGAAACTTGCATAACCATGAACATAATATGATGTATTGATAAAAGGATTATGATTGCTTCTTATTTTCCATCCGAAGGAAGCAACAGGATCATTGTGAGGATGATACAGACCACAATAAAGTCTGGTTGTGGAATGAGACAACTTTTTCAGGGTTGTATGGGGCTTTCAACCAACATTCCATCATTATAAGCTTGGTATCTTCAAGGTTGGACAGATCTGTAAATATACAGAAAAGGTGAGACACGAGGCAGTTGTACAGTTCTTGCACTATGTAGAAGACATTTCTTTATCTAAGATAGAGTGTGTGAATATTGATCATGGGTACTGGTGCTGCCTGTTCAAAATTGATGATTGGGATGGTCACTTCTGAATTTTCAAGAAGTGATGTTCAAATTACATCAGCAAGCACACTCTGATTCAGTTTGATCTGATGTAATATGACTGTCTCTATTTCAGCTTTTTCTACACCAGTTACAGTTCCTGAAATCAGAGATGAACTCTTCTGTGACCTTGGTTTCAACAGCATGCCTGTTCACCTTGCTGTCTTTTAACAAAATTATTTTGGTGTGAGATAATCCAAAGAGGTAGGTGCACCATATTTAACACTCTTTTTCTGTTCACCTTGGATTCTCACAACTGAAATTTAATATTAAAAGTCTCTTTCTTGCAAGTCATAGGCATCCTATCACAAAACTCTTCTCTGAGAAACAGAGAGATGCTGGAAGTGCTAGTTTTGTTTCCTCCCCAAAAAGCATATTTTTTAATCAGGCAATGAAATTCCTGTTTAACGAATGTTAATTGTATTTTCACAATTCTACGTATTTTCCAGCTACCCATCACAAGGGTGGATGTACCCCTTAGGAATAACTAGTCAGAGATTAATAGAGTCTGCTGCAAGAAAGCCTTCAGCAAAGGTATGCTGGATTCAGTCTTGGCATGAACATATCACTTGGGAAAACCAACCTGTAAGATCAGAAAGCACCTCCTTCTTCTCTCATCTTTTTCCATCTCCACTCAAAAATCATTAATCCATTTCCCACCACGCAAAAAAAAGCAAAGGGTAAAGAAAACAGGTCCAGTATTTTTTTCATATTGATCAAACTCTACCCAACACATTCTCTCACTCCTCCTCCTTCTTATTAGTTCTAGTCACTCTCCCTGTTTGCTTTCTGCTCCTCTCATGGGTACAGAGACCCTCTTGTCATCCCATTCTTTCATTTCATTTTGCTTACTTGCAAGGAAGAATAATTTGCAGCTTCTTGTTGAGGACCTGTTTTAACTTATACTCAAGCTCTTCCAGATGTTACAAGTGTCTGTGAGAAAGCAATCAGCACAGTAACAAATTCATTTCGAGTATAAAATCATCTGCATGTAAGCTTGTGTTGTCTACAGCTCTTTTGGCAGAACATATTTGCACTCCATGGGAAGGCTGGGCCTGACTCTGTGCATCTGAAGGGCAATATTTGCACATTCAAAATAACTGCTATATGAGGATTGAGAGGTGAGGGATGGGCACTGCAAGCCTGACTTGTCTCATGTGCAGAGGCTAGCCATACCACCACCTCTCCTGATTCATAGGAGGATGCCTGTGATGTTTACTAGGGCAGCATTTCAGGCCAAATTCGGTCCTGCTGTGAATGGGCGCAACTCCACTGGCTCTGCACAAAGGCTGCCTTCCTGAGAGCAGAACAGGGAAAGCTCTTTGAACAGTACCAATAATTGCTTCTTTTTTTTTTAATTCATTTTTAAAAGACAGTAGAGGATCAGAGGCAGCAGCTACAATCCACAGTCTACAAATAGCATTCGTAAGAACACAAATGAAAGGCTTTGTGCCACGGTTATATAGCACATCTCACACAAATAGCTAGGCATCGAGTGGTTGTTGATTAGCTATGAAAGAGTGTAAAGAGCACAGGAAAAAGCTCTTCTACATAAGTCTCCTGTGCTGGGGAAGTAGATGCCATTCCTGATGAGGGGTCACTGGAGGGATGGGATGCAACTATAAACAGTGTTTCGAAAGAAACAGCAGAGGTTTTAAGGAAAAACCTTTCCATTGCTAATTTTGGAAGGGCTTTGGACTGTGTTTTATTCAGGGCCTGTGTAAGAAAGGCATGCTCTAGTTTAGTGAGAAGAAAGCTAGGGAATCAACTAGTGGGAAGTAGGTGGAAATTCTCATCACATGTCATCATATTCAGCTACTTTAACCCAACATATACATTGTGTAATGCACGTTAAGCATACCCAACCACACTGCTAGTGTAGACTACCAATCTATTGAGGGCAGCTGCACTGAACTTTTCAGAAATTATTTATATTTGATCTTAAAATTGTTCTCCTTTTGCACAAAAAGCCAGTAAACCTAAAATGTTTCCCCTTAAACAACATCATAAATGTGATCATTTTCAGAAATAAACAAACATTTCACAAAGTTCTTTCAGGTATAGCTCTGGATCCTAAAAAAATTGGCATTATCATGAAAAATTAAACATGGTTTTATACTTTTTTGTGTCAGCCGGTGCACTATTTTGTGTAAACTTTACTCATTAAAACCAACCTTATAATGGACTTTATAGGGGAGTGTGCTTTTATCAAATATTATAAACTTTAAAGATGCAATTAAGTCAGTAAATATGTGCAACAGCTTTTCATCTTTATCCATTCATAATTTTTTTATCTTTACGTGTTCTTCATGCAGCTATTCCTCAATCTGTCCCAGACAAGTGGACCTAGAATCTGGAATCTCCCATGATCTTTGATATTCTAGTTTGCTGGAGTTCAGAACTCTGGGGGAAAAATTACCACAGCCCTTGTTAGCAGGTGATTTATTGTCCTGCAGTTTTCTAAAAGACTTTGCTAAAACATACAAGGTAAAGCACTGTTTATCACAAACAGTGATGCACAATAGCAGGAGCTGACCAAGTTGTAATTATGTCACCAAAAAAATCTCACAAATTTATCAGACCATTAGTGAGGGGACACATTTGTCTGTTGTGTGTATTCATCTGCCACTGAAGTCATATTTATAGGATTGCTTTTTAAAGGGAACATAAAGAATGTCCGGGAAACCTGCACTCAGATGAAAAACTGCATGACTGCTTTCATTGTTGCCAGCTTCCGAACAGTGGACATCACACATTTTCATTCAAAAGCAGCCAAGAACTCTTTACAACTTTGCTGATGGCTAACTGTGAGCAAAAAAAAGGTTTAAAGGAAGATTTGAGGGTGGGATAAGTCATGGCAAAGTCTTCCTTTTGGGAATGAATGACCCAGTGTCTCAGGTAGTATAGCTCTGCAATCGCAGTTTTTATGTGTGAACCTGATCACTTAGAAAGATTTCTTTGCTCTGGTCACTCCCAAAGGATTATTTCCTTGTGGACTTGAAAAGCAATTAATGCATGTTTATGCTTCATAGAAGGTGTAAGAAGCCTCAACCCCAGGTCTATTCCAAGTTAATGGGGAAAAATAAACAATTAGCTGGAATAATAATTAAGTAGTACCTGATATGCTAGAAAGAAAAAGACCCATCACATGCTGTTCCTGTAGGAAAAAAAAAAAAAACCATCAGCACCATCTTTAAAAGCTATAAATTCTTCCAATTTAGTTATGCTGAGCCACGTAGAATACAGAGCCATCAGAACAAAAGTTCTTCTGTCCTGGAATATTTTTATAATAATTATATATAATGCAATACACTGGAGGTATAATGATACATTTTGATGCCAGACCATGCAGAGCCTCCCTCTTCCTTGCTTTTTTTGTCTGCTGCTACTTCCTGACTTTTTAATGACATGTTCACAATCCTTTCTCTTGCAGGTTTCAACATTCAACAGTAACTGGGCACATTGACTCTGCTCTGTGCCTCCTGTTTGCCTTGAAACACCTCATGCTAGCTTGCCCTTGCCATGGCTCAGCTCTACAGCTGCAGCAAGGTATCTTGTGTTCATGTAACACTTGCATTTTTTTATCTCCTTTCCACTGCAGATAGTTGTATTATAAACACACAAATACCAATAAAGTTAGGATTTTTTTTTTTCATCAGGGAAGAAGATTGGTTGGTTTGTGCTTCTTTTGTTACATATTATATCATGCTGAGCTATATGGTCCTGTGGGGAAATTAAATTATGTATATAGTATTGGTAGGTGTGCTAAACTTCTTCAAAATGCTTTGGATGTGCTCTCCTTCATTCTCTCTCCCTCTGGATGTTATTATTTTGCTTTTAACAAGGACCTGTGCAGATTGCTTTTACATCTCAAATTCTCTCCAGCTGAAGGTGCTGGAATGTCAGACACTCACTTTCAGCAGGACTTTCTATTTCTCACTATTTTTAGGCTACAGAAAAATATAACAACAACTATTTATAACAGTGAGCAGATAATCAGAAAATATATTACAGAATATTCTTGCTGTCAGAAAAGAAATAAATAAACAGTGACAAAAGTGACCTTGAAGTCCTATGAGGAACTGAGCATACTATAAGTAAGAAAAATATGTATTAAGGAATTTGACTGGATTAGGATATGCTACACTTAACAGCTTGAGTGAACACATGCATCAATCTCTTCAGTGCTGTTTGAAAGTGTTGTAAGTGATAATAGCAATATTTTTTTTCTTCTTTAACATAAATGATGTAGGACTTTTGCTAACACTTAAGAAAAGTTCTGTCAAGTCCTTAGTAGCCCAGAGTTGGAAGCAACGGATCTAAATTCCTGTGGGACAAGCAAGTGTAGGAAACACATGAAAGCATTAAGAAGAAAGAATATAATATCTTGAACATTTACAAATTTAGATGAGTAAACAAAAGTTTCATAGTACATGCCATGAGGTCTCATACAAGATTTGCTGATTGCACGGGTGAGACTAATTTGGTCTAACTGGCGGACAAAGATGATGCTGAATTTTGGCCTTCTGACTCTCTACAGCCAGTGAGGTATTATTTTCTGTTTCATTACGCAATAACTGTTGTGCAATTTTTTTCCTCCTATTTGTGAAGATTTTTTTCCTCCTCCTTGTGAAACTTCAAGAAATAACAGAAGTTCTTATGTCTCATATTTGAAATCTGTCCAGAGTGTTCAGAGTAGGGTTTATGACTAAGTCATGCTACTCTAAATTTAACAGGGCAAATTTGTCAAGGTTATCATACTTGTGCAAGAATGAAAATTTTTCTGGATACATCAAATCCATCTCAACTTGAGACTGAACAGGGAAAAGCTTCAGAAAGATTTACAGAATCACAGAATTATCTGAGTTGGAAGGGCCCCACAAAGATCATTGTGTCTAAATCTCAGCCCTGAATAGGACATCCCTGACGCAGCACGTCACACACACACACAAACACACACTCACACTTTGATCAGAAGGCATGAACTAAAACTCTCTTTTATTTGCAAGTCTGACTCTAATATATATCATATCTACCAAAGGCCAGGGATTGGGGGAGAAGGTTGACACCTCTCCCCATCCCATTGGTTAGGACAACTGTCCATCAGCTGTCCATATCTCTAATACAAAGAATGTAAACTATCTTGAAACTATACAATAACATTGGCTGTGTTTACAGACCAGAGCGTGAGAAAGAACCCAAAACATGAAACTGTGAAACAGAAGAGAAGGCTGAAAAAATCAGGGCGACACATCCCCAAGAGTCACATTGTGTGTCTGTAAGCATTGTTCAAATGTTTCTTGAACTCTGTCAGGCTTGGTGCTGTGACCACTTCCCTGGGGAGCCTCCAGTGCCCAGTTTCCAGTGCCTGACCACCCTCTGGTGAAGAATCATTTTCTGATATCCAACATATACCTTCACTGACATGGTTTCAGGCCATTCCCTTGGGTCCTGTCACTGGTCACTACAGAGAAGAGATCAGTGCCTGCCCCTCTACTTCCCCTCACAAGGAAGCTGTAACTGCAATGAGGTCTCCCCACAGTCTTCTCTTCCCCAGGCTGAACAGACCAAGTGACCTCAACCAGTCCTCCTAAGGCTTTAACAGAATAAAGCCTCTGACAGACTCTCTCATTTTTCATATAGAGTTGAGAAAGGATGTTCTCCAAGCTTTGAAAAAACTTATTAATGATTTTAAGGTAAGTGATAGTGTTATAAATTGCAGCAAAAAAATCTGGAAATTAAATTCCCACCTAAGTGAATGAATATGAAGCAGCTCAAAACTGCTACTTTTGAAAATACAGTTCAATGACCTCACACTTATGAGAATTCAAAGGAACTGCCGGGCTCTAACATCCAGAAAATCCCAGACATCACAGTCTCCAACTGTAAGCTGCAGTTACGTTAACAATTTGGCTGAAGTTGCACAGTGAATGCCCACAGGAATTCCATAAATACACTGTCCACCTTCAGTTGGACACAGTGATTCACTCAGTTCTCGGCCAGATTGTTGGAAGCAGAGGCCCCTGTCATCAGCTCTGGGCAGTTTATATGGAATTACAGCTCCTCCTTGGACCATTTCTCCCATTTGAAAAATTGCCATAGTGAGTTCTCCAGCCTGCCAAGTTGGCAGACTCCGTCCTGGAAGCTGGAGAAGAGCCAGAAATCTCTGCGCAGTTGTGAACTTCCAGTCTCAGTCAGTCATAGCTTCTATCAGCACTCCTGCTTATGTTCATGGAGGAACTTCCTGATCCTAATTTGGGCTCAGCCAAAATCCCTCTTCATTTTAGGAAAATGCTGAGTGGGATCCTATTAAAATATTTGGATAGACTTAAACAGTAGACCTAGTCTCTTGATAGGTTTCCTGGAGAGTAAAAGAGACTTACTAATAAAATGTGCTGTGGATATCTTTCTGGTATCTTTTCAGCATGAAGGGACAGAGTCTAAACAGCAATAAAGGACTGAGAAATTGCCTGCCACTATGACTCTCATCTGTTTATTTATAATAAAGTCAATCAGTAATTTTGCTAATTTCAGCAGCTGAAAACTTTTCTGGAACTTCTGCATGCCAGCTTTTTCTAATTGTTTGGATACTACAGGGGCATGAAGAGCTATTGGAATGCTAAGTGATATACAGCCACATGCAAAAGCTCATAATAACATTTTTCCTTATCCTGAAATGCATAGGTAATTGAAAAGGCAAGGCTTGTAGAAGATTAAGAAAATGGGTGGAATGGTGGAGATTACTAATAAAAATAGTGGGTCTAGTTGAGAAACTGTGAAGATGGAATGGCAAATTTTCCTCCTTCTGATTTAAAAAATGCGGGGAAAGGAATTTTCTGTGGGAGTTATTTTCTCCTTTAATTCTGACCATCTGCTTTCTCAAAGGAAGTGAGGTGTGGGCCAGTGGACATTCTGAGAGCAAACTGGTGCACACTTACCGAAGTAATTGAGTCTTCACTCAATTCAGTAACCAAAGTTCTACACATTTCAGTGAAATCAGGGCTGCATTACAGAGTTAGGAACAGCAGCAATTGCAAACCTGTGAGCAGCCAGAATGCTGCAGCCTGCAAGTTATTTAACAAAACCAAACAAACAAAAAGATGAAGATTACTAGTGTTAGGTTATGTGATTTGAAGCTCATTTCAACAGAGGGTCCTTCAAGATAAAGGGGTCCCAGGAGCCCCAAGCATCCTGGCCAAAAGAAGAAACAAAATTCCCTGCCCTGATCCACCACAGGGGTGATCAGAAACACAGGCAGGGTGAGACCCACCATGGTGAGCTAATGGACACTGTCTCCCTAGGTGTTAACCTCAGGCAGCTGCTTCCTCACTCCCCCACCAATAGGATCAAGGAGAGTATCAGAAGGGTAAAAGCTGGAAAACTCATGAGGTTGAGATAAAGACAGATTAATAGGGAAAGCAAAAGCTATGTGCAGAAGCAAACCAAGAAATTCTCTGCTTCCCATGGCAGGCAGGCATTCAGCTATCTCCAGGAGAGCAGGGTCCCATCACATGTAAAGGCTCCCCTCACCAGCATGGCAGTACAAAAAGCAGAAAAGGTCTTGGCCATGTGTAAGCATTGCTTGGCAATAACAAAAATGTCTCTATATTATCAGCCCTGTGTTCAGCACAAGCCCCAAACACAGCCACTATGAAGAAAATTCTACCTTCTCCAAAACCAGCACAACACAGCACCTCATGGACTGGGAGGGGACAGTCACTGAGCATAGGGCTTCTTGTGGGGTGCCAGGGGAGAGCATTTGGGGATTGTACCTGACTTGTGATAGGAAGTTCAAGTCAGGAACAAAAGGCAGGGAAAGGAAAGGATAAGGGAAAGGGAAATGTAGGGTAATAGAGATAAAAAAGGTTAAAAGATGCTGGCCTCCTGTGGTCTGGGGCTGGTTCAGTATGTCTGGTAATGCCCTATGTCTGATCAGCACAGTTTCTCATTAAATTCCACTTCTGTCTATTTTCCTGGGTGAAGGGACTCTCCTCTGCATACCTGTGAAGGTGTATGGGTGTCTGAGCATCAGTAATGGGTATTACACCCATTTGGGGTATTATACCCAGTAATGGGTATTACACCAATAAACTACAAGTCAGAGGGAGTTGGGTGCCAGCAGCTGGAGAAAACAAGGAGGGGTGTGTTGGGGGCAGTGTGTCTGTGTCAGAGTGGATGTGTCAGTGAGAAATCACTAGCAAACATCAAGCTGGCCTAGATGTTGAGTAGTACAAGAGGACTAGGAGCCAAGTACTGGTGTGCCCCCAAGTCTGGGACAAAGACTGGGGAAATCAGAGTGTCTGCATGATCCAGAAGGTCCAGAGCTGAAGGGACTTTGGAATCTGGCATTGGCTACAGGTACGACTATAGTCTGACTAGGTACCAGAGACATTGTTTTTCATGCCTGCTCATAAGGTAACTAAAGGAGACCAAAGTATCAGTGGGCCAGCTATATACAGTCTGGATGTCTGTAAGTCTGCTACCATGGGGTCCCTGAGAGTGTGTGTCTGTGTGCTCACATAATTCTGAGTTCCTGCTCTTGGGTCTGTCCCTGTGGGTTTACATGCTTGAGTACCACCAAGTAGGAAAACCAGGGGTCCAAGGCCAGCTAGTGGATAAAGTATGAGTCTAAGGCTAACTACTGGAGTGATCTACACAGTATAGATGTGTATACTTTCCACAAGAGCCTATTGTTCTGATCAGCCAGAGAGAGGACCAGGATAAGACAACCAGTGCTGTTTGCTTATGTGTGAGCACTGTTCCCTGTCTGCGCTGCTCTCTGCACTTGGCTATGTGTACATGTGCCCTGAATATATGGTGTGGGGCTGCCCATTGGGAATATCTGCTCAGCTTCTCTGCTGGATGGACCCAGAAGCATGGAGCTGCGGCAGCCTACCCTGGTCTGCACTTTCAGCAAGTCCTTACTTATGTTTTTATGTTTAAGCAGACATTACTGTTTACCTTTGGACAGGTGATAAGAGAAAAAACAATGAATAGCAACAAAATTATTTCAGAGAAACATTTTTAAAAGCCCTTTAAAAATTACTTCACATTCCTACAAAACTTGTAATATGCTACAACTCTAAAACTCAGTGCTAAGTACTCAGGAGTACTTCTAAAGAAGGAGAGGACATGCTCTGCTTGCTGCTGAAAGTGGCCTGCGGAGAAGAACCCAGCTACAGCTTATTTATCCACCGATTTATTCATGCATGTCCTGTCCTTACATCATTCATCCACATGACTTTTGGCATTCCAATACACCCATGCTGCTGCCAGACACAGAGGATGTTTTTCCAGGGCTAATGTCTGAAGTTATAGCACAGGATGTGCTGGCTAAAGACTGCCAAACTGGCACACTGGTAACAGATTAAAACTGTTACAAATACAAATTAATATTGCTGTTATCTTGGCTGGTCCTCTTCACCCTCAAAAAGAAGGTAGAAAACAACATAAAACTCTCATTTTCTTTCCAAAGCTTTCGCTGGAGGTAAAAAACAAGAGCTGGTTCTTAATAACTGTTTTCTGTGTCATTCAGTCAGTGTTTAAATTCTGCCCATAACAAATTCTTCATGCTGTAGCAAAATGTTCAGCAAAATTTTTAACACAGTTAATACAAAATTCTCCTGACAACTCCTGGTAGAGTGAAAGAACATCAGTCTACAGAAAGGCTGGAATTTTATTCACAGATTAAACACCTAAATTTGATGTCCACCTGTGGTGACGTGAGCTAGAGTATCTGCTTTGTTATAGGCAGTAGAGAGCTTTTCTGAAGCTGAGTTACACCTCATCCACCTTTATATACACCTTACATCCATCCAGCTATCTACACTGTGTGTCATTGCCTGTGCTTCTAAGTGGAGGTATATACATGCATCAGTCTATTTTTAGTCCTGTTTATGTTTTTACCTGATAGCACACATGCCCTAAAAATAAAAGAAACCTTATTTGTTTGGTACCAGCTTCTCACACATACATTTGTCATTTAGACCATTCAAATGCTCACTTATTTTCCTGTTTCTGTATCTCCTAACTAAAGATACAAGCTGCTGTTATTTTTCTCTGCACCTAATTGCTCTGAATCTCTTTTTTCCTTTTTTTCTTTCATTGTTTTTTTCCCTGCCCAGGCTTTACATCGATGCCATTCAAATTCTTAAAGAAAAGTAAAATCAGTAATTAGGCACTATGACAGTCAAGCCTGAGACTGTAGGACTCACTGGCACATCTTCTTAGCTGGCTGCAAGGACAGCAAAACTGATTTCACATTAGAGTTATGGGATTTATAGGAGCATGTTTTTGATTTGCATGCTATAATCTTCTACAATTTTCTTAATCAGGCACAGAACATATTTTTCATCAAAGAGTCTGCAAATTTTCATAATGATTTCCTATTTTGTAGAAACAAAAAATGAAAAATCTTTCCATAACTTTCAGTCTTATTCTTCTGCTTTGTCCTCATGTTCAGACAGAAGTTCTAAAATTTGTCCACTGTCCCCTTTCTGCTGCTTATGTCAAGGTTCATAATTCCATACTGTTCATCTTCTGTTACATCCCGCATATAATTCTATGACTATGATCTACAGATTCAAGTAAGTCTGTAGGTTTATTTTTCATGTTTATCATAATTTTATACAGATACCATCTTCACCTGTCACATACAGTACCAATAGGAAATCTATTTCCTCTGTTTGGTAGAGTTAAAGCCAAATAAATAACTGATTTACCAGGTAAACATAGCATTATGTATTCATCCTTACAGAAAACCATTTAAAGGTTAATTTTCAAAGCAGGATTATTTCTGTGTTTGCTTGTCATTTATTATGTTCTTCCAGGCTGAGATTGCCTTGTTTGGGCCAGAAGTCGCGCAAGTCTCCAGCACAGTCAAGAATGAACAATCATCCTTAACTCTTTTTCCTGTGCTTTACAAGTATTCTGATATTTGTGACACCTAGCTTTCAAGTTAATTCCCTGCTCTATCCATACATTTTACTGGATGCTTTTATCATTTCTCAGCTTTCTTGCTGACTTCTTCTTGGTGTTGTTTTAAAACCCCTTACACCAGCTGACTTTGAGTACTTGTCAGGGTCATGATCTACATATGTCATACTTTATTTTATAACTAAGAGAGACTTTTTTTTTTTTCCTCTTCTGGGGCAGATATTGGTTATGGAATAATTCAGTTCATGACAATATTACCTTCATCATTTCTTTGACATTTCCATCTGCATTTGGGAGGCATCCAAGTGTTCATGCCAGTTGTGTTCATTGCACAAGAATTTTGGCATCAAAACCACTGATGACACTTTTTTTTTAAGGAAAAAAAGCTAAAACCCAAAATCTAGCCAGTTTGTCAGTAGGCTTCCTTCTTCTTATTTTCAGTTCTGGCTGTCAACCCATAATATCATCAAAGTAGCTAGGTCTGTTGAGGATCGAGTACAGAGAGAAAGAAGTCAAGAAATTTCAGAGGAATAAAAAATCATAGTGCAAAGCTGCCCAGTCCAAAAGACTGGGCTGGAAGTTTAGAGAAGAGGGAGCTAATTATATTCCCAAGAAGAAGAAAGGAGATCTGGGTCACAGTCTGGGAGATGGGGCACTTCCTTTCCCTTGCTGTTGTAATCTGAAGTCTGCAGGGACAGTACAAGAGCAGAGTTGTATTCCAAGTAACTGCATTTTTTAAATATTTGTAAATGCCCTTTGCTGAGGTTTCTGACTCTAGGCACTTCTGTTCGGCTGCCAACAGAGATAGCTGACTACAAGGATTATACAATATTTAAAGCTGTATTGCCAAATTCCCTTTCACCACGTTCTCTCTTCCTTCTGAAATGAAGTGTACAAAAATTACAGCTGTTTTGCCAAACTATGCTGCAGTGCTTCCCCATAAGTAAATCTTGGAAATAATATATTTTGCATTCAAATACCATCCTACAGCTTTTATAAGAGTATCTAGAACAATATCTCCATTTACTTCTGCAGATGCATTGACAGTCTTTTCTGCTCAGTAGTAGCTCAGTACCTTCATTCTTAAGATGGAAATTTTCTTCATGATGCTTTGTAGTGTCCCTGACACTCATTCACTTTGTCCTGTGTTAGGTCACTGCCACAGGAACAAGCTGGTTTGGAATAAAAAAATGCATCATGCAGAAAAACTCAGTCATAGTAAAATTTTATTTGTACATTCTCATCGTGCAGTAAATGTCAGTTAATCAAAGTAAAGGTATATTTTCAGGAAAAATCACCAGATCCACGCATTGTGATGGAGGTAATAAAAATTTTAGGCTTCTGAAATTTCTGAGAGGCTGTTCATCTAAAAAAATGTAGAATACATCAACCCATATGTGAGTTAGGCTGTTCTATTGGTCTGCCACTGATGGAGACCTGATCCAGCACAGTTAATCTGATTTTGCAATTGATTCATGTATTTGGTCAGCATTATGCTGTCCTGCAAGTGTTTTTTTCTTTCTTTTCAACAGAAAACATCTGTGAAAATTATTTCTTACATGGCATTTCACATTATAGAAGACTGGTTTAGGTGGCTTCGTGCTCTTTTGATTGGTCTGATCTGTCTTTGTAAAGAAATGTAAGGCTCTCTTTCTTAAAATTAGCAAACTTTTCTGCATAGGACATGTATTTCTTTGTTCTCAGTACCTCAGTATAATCCAGAATTTATCAAGAATCTCCACATTACATTTTCTTACAAGAGCTGAATTTTTCCCAGTTTTAATTCTGAAGTAATTTTTCCTATTTGTTCTGAGGTTCTAAATCAGACTCCATTTTAAGGCTCATCCCTTTCACTTGTAAAAACATGCAAATAACACGTCTCAATTGTTTTCGGAATTGAACAGTTTTAAAGATGTTACAGCATACTCCCTGGGCATTTCTGTAAACTCATGAATCTGAAATTCTCTTGAATCATCTTCCTAATGTGGATGTTGTTAAAAAAAAGGGAAAAAGGGACATCTGCATGTGCCAAATTTCTTGAAGAATAAACAATCATTTGTCTTGTAGGACAGCAAAAGCAGAGCTTTTTGATGCCTTTTGCATTTTTCTGTCTACCTGAATCCATTTGCTTCCTGTAGACTGTTGCATTATGTTCTTACTGCATCTCTTGAATGGCTCTGGGATCTCTTTTGAAAAAAAAATTGTATTGCATCTTTTGAGGTTGAAATTGACCTCAAACAATGTTTATTTCTGGATCCTCTCACTTTCCATACCACATGCTCACCAGTCCTGTTCTTAATCACTTACTCTCCCTTCAAAATGACAAAGGATTGCTAGTTTTCTTAGGTTTTTCATTTACTTTTCTGTGCTCCATTTTCATTTCAGAACCAGCAGCAGAAGACAGGATAGAATGACCAGTGGTTTGAGAATACACAATTTTATATAAATATCAAGGGTCACATCAAATGGATTGTCTGCTAAAAAGGCTTGTTTTGACAGGCAACAAGTTACAGGTTTCATTTTCCATTACACTAAACACTTTTTGAAGCTTTTCCCATCAACATTAGTTATTAGATACTGTGCCAGCCTTTTGGCACAGGCAATCCACTACTCAACTGAGCTATCAAACAAATCTTTGTTCTTCAAAAAACAGAGAAATTTTTTTTCTCCCCCCCAAACTATATAGTATGTTAAAGTCCCAGGGCTGCATCCTGACATTTTCATTCCACTGTACTTCTGTTTTGGGGCCTGTACTGATCCAGGATAACATGAGTGATATCACTCTAGAATCCAAGTATCCACATTTATTAAGTATATTCAAATACACTGACTATATTTAGTTGGGACTTCATTAAAAAGCAGGTTTTTTAAGGTATGACAATCAATTTAAAAAGTCTGGAGTTAAGTTATTAATGTCCCACTTACTTCTTGCAGTATTGATAGTTGCTGATGTCAGGCTAAAGAGAAGACCCTATCCTTTGACATTTGGATTAATTTAAATAAAACATCCTGGTGCAAAACTGTCACTTAACATGACCAAACTTCATTCAAATAAACTCCATTTGACCAGATCTCTATGGCCTTGGAAACAACAGACATCAACTATATTGATATATATATGGGCTTTCAGTTTTGTTTGCATGGGTATGTATTTTTGTTTGTGCTTGTATTTCATTCCCCTGCAGCTTTGGTTCAGTGGTGCTTCTAGTGCAAGCTGATTCCTGAAGACCTCACTGCAGCTGGAGGGAAAATTATCTTTTGGAGGTATTACTAATGGATTAGGTGAAAGGGAAAGGCAAGGCACTTGCCCATACTAACAAGCCTTCATCAAAGAAAAGCAGCATTGTTCTTCTGTTTAACACGGGAGGACAGCAATTCAATCTAGTGTTTGTGCAAGGCAAAGAATAGGGGATATATATATCTGGGAATATAGGCAGGAGCTGCAATGGAGAAGAGTGCAATGGAAGCAGAGAATATCTGTGGAATGGGAGGTGGTATCAAAGACAGACAACTTACTGAGCGTTTCTGGTGTCATTTCACCATTTTTTGTTCCTGGGTAACTCACATTTTATTCAGGTATTTGGTTGAGAATGTTATGTGTAAGACAGTATGCCTTCAAGCTGCCTGTGAATTAGTGCAACACAGAAGAGAGGAACCTATCTAAGGGAAATAAAATAAAGCAGAATGCATCTTGTAATCTATACGCTAAAGGCGAAGGGAGCCACAAAGGCAACATTGTGTCACTGCTACCTGTTTCAGTAAAAGGTGAGGCGTCAGAAACCAATAAATATGCTGGTGGAAAATGAAGTGAATATACAGGAAAAACCTATCTTCTAATGACAGAAGGGTGCTAGGGATTTCTAGAACCGATTAGAAAGAGGAGTCATCCCTCTATCTGAGAACAATAGCATTTACCAGTTTTTACTATTGTCATGAACACATTTGATGGCATTTAGAGGCTGCAGAACATAGAATAGTGTTTGTCTAAGGTAAAAGGTGTTTCTAATCTCCATTTGATGCAACTGTATGCATCCAGAGAAGCCACAGACACTTGAGAAACATAGGCTGGAAAAAAAAAAATTAAAAATTGGAGATTTGTACATATAAGAAAAACTCAGAGACCTTCAGCCAACAACCCTTTCTTCCCACAGAAAAATTAACAGACTGACTCAGTGTAAGGGTAGAATGTATTACCAAGCCTACAGAGCTGTTTCATGTCTCCTGGCATGAGTTCCAGAAAAAAAGCCAATGTCCATTTGAGCAAAAAGTGGCCAGTTGATATGTTGAAAATACAAAGGTTTGGTCTTATTGTTCTTGTGCATATCAACTGTAGCACATTAAAAGCAGTTCAGCCCTATTTGAAATTGTTGAACTTCATCATGCACTTCAGACAGACGCATTTGCACACATCTGAGATTTCTAGATGTCTGCAGCCTGTATAGATATATCTCACCTACAGTCCAGTGATAAATGTGCTTACCTGAAACTGAAGGACAAGGCACACACAGGGATTTTAACCAATGCTGAAGTCAAGAAACATTTTCACAGTCCTGAGCTCATGAAGTAGTCTGAAAAATCAAGAGAAATGCTTTTAAATATCATTTTAATAGTAAAGCAATTTTTATTCCCCAGAAAATCTGCTTAAACATGTACAAGAGATTGACTAGATGTGATGAAATATGGAGCAGGAGGAAATGGAACCAGAAACTCTCCCTCATCTACTGGTCACAGCAATAACAAGTTCTATACAGGGTAGGTCCTGAGTGAAGGAACAGAAACATTTTAACTGGTTTTATGCAAAGAAGTCATTGTGTTAGGAGTTGTACAAAAAGCAAGACAGGTGGTCTCTATCTATTCAACTCCATTTTATACATGTGTGTGTGTGGAGTTATAAGTTAACTTATACATATGTGTGTCTGTAGTCATATGGGAATGATAACATTGTACAGCTGAAGCCCACAAACAAAAGGGGAGCACAATGCAATGATATGCATATGGCAAAAGAGATAAGCGTTTTAAGATGTGTCACATCAGATCTCTGGCTGTTGATGGTTTTCTTGATGGTCACATAAAGATCGTAATTATGGTGAAGTCATATAGAGTGTACTGTAGTAATTCACATCTGAAAGAAGGTTGTATGTTTCTTGCCCAGCAAGAAAATAACCTCAGCCCTGGTACAAAAAGATGAGGTGACTTGTCCATATGGATCATACAAAAATATGGCTGATATTAACATAAGGGCTTGTCTACGGCATTTCTTCAAGTGTCATTGCACTTCAATCCTGTTTAAAAAAAATGCAAGACACCTATCTATTGCTTTGTATCTGCTGTCAAGCATCACTCTGCTTACAGGGATTTGAAAATGGATGCATAAGAGAAGCTGTGTCATAATTTTACTCTGTCACACAATAGGGCAAAAGTGGTATGTGCTATCAAGGATGGGGAATTTTTCTGTGTGCTGTGTTGCACACTGCATTAATTCAATTAATTGAATTTTCAGAGTTCTCTTGTGCTAACAGAGAAATGTGAAAACATGCTGCCTAATGAAGAGAAAGACTGCATGCATTTTAGTAATTCAGGCTATTACAATTCATACCAAATTTACTTAAAATTTTGAAGTTGAAACACTTTAAGCAATTGAAAATATTTAAGGCATTTTCAAAATAAAACCAGCTCCAGTAATATGAGCAAAGTTAATAGGAGTTCCTAGGTTTCAATGTTTTGAAACCACATTGTGTGTACCACAGCAAACAATTCAAGGTAAATGAATGACCTAGATAACTAAATCAGTGCTAGTCATCATTAAAAAGGAAAGAACAAAGGACTGCAAGCTAAGAGGGAAAGTGAGGGTGAAACAAAGGAAAGAAAGAGAAAATTACTTTTGAAAAGAAAAAAATACATGCCAATAAAATATGGTATTGTGTGCATTAGATGCATTCTATTTTTTTTTTTGCAGTGTTTTATCTTTTTTATCTGGTATATCAGTGCATGAGTCACTTTCCTCAAACCTTTGTTTTCAAATGTCCTTAACTTTATCTTGCTTTTGTCTTGAAATTGGACTGCTACTATTTCACATGACAAAGTTTCTGTTTATGTGATAGTCTATTACTTGGCTGTGGGCAATTTTTGTCCTTCTAATTTAAAAATATGATTTTCCTTCTACCCTTGCCATCCCGAGGCATTTGGTCTAGCTGTGTGGTTAAAGTTGTCATTCACCCCCGAATCAAAAGATCAGTGAGAAGACAAAGTACTTCCTGAAGTGACTTTATGGGCCAAACAGAAAAGATGACAGTAAGGAAAGCATCAGTCAAAGATAACATTTGTGTCTATGGCTGTCATATGAAAATATCTTTATATAACTAGAAAAAAAAATAGGTCCTTTGCTAGAGTTGGCTGAATAATTCATTGTGAATAAATTATCCAGCAGATGTACTCCCCACACACTGCTTTTTGTTTGTTTGTGAATGGTTTGTGAACAGACCTTTTCTTCTGCTAATGTATTCCTTATTTGGAAATGTTCACCAGAGTCTTTGTGCAAATCAAAGATGCTTCCCGAAAGGTATTTTGTAGTAATATTATCCCTCTGGGTCAGTCATATGGTTCATTTGGGTCAGTGTTGTATCAGTGGTGTCCAAAAGAATGTTAGAGCATAAGGAAATAACATGAACTACTCATTGAGATTCTTCTCTTAGTAAACCAGTGATTTTCAAACTTTCATGAGGGAGATTGCATCAAGGTTTCTTAGCATAAGTATTTGTATATTCATTTGCCATATATGTGCCAAGTTACTTTTTGGCTCACTGTGGCTGGGATTTTTCCTGTTTAATTCCACCACCAGTAATCAGACATGCTTTTCCTGTTAAATTTGTTGCTTGGTCCATTTTTCTGTCATGGACAGTCATATATGTTCATAGCTTTCATGATGTTCACTGTCATGTAATCTCAGAAAACCAGTTACTTACTCTTGAGGCCACTCATCATCATCTTTTCTTTTTCTGAAATTTTTCATATACCTCAGCCATCACTCTTTCAATTTTTCCTTAATTTAAATAGCTTGAATCTTTCATTTGTTTGGTTTTTTTTTTTTTCAGTAGTCCTCTTCGTAGATTTCTTATCTTTCTTTCTTTATTCCCTGCTCTCTGTCTGATGTGGTTCAGCAAGAATGTTGACCAGAGCTGGACAGAGTACTCCAGCTGAGGCTGTACAAAGTGGTGCAAAGCTGAAAGCTTTGCTCATACTTTTTGCAAGCTACTTACATATCTCAGTATGATGTTTGCCATCTTCAGAGCAGCATGATATTTTTGGTCATGTTCAGACTGTAGTCTAGTTAATTCCTTGGATCTCTTTCCAACAACTGCTATCTAGCCAGCTGTTTCCCATCCTGTGTTTGTAAAGTTGATTATTCTTACCTGTTTTTAATACAGCACACTTGTCCCTGTTGGATTCAGACCAGTTTTCCCAGACTTTTTCTCTAATTTACAGTGACCATGCCTTCTACTCCACTCTGGTGAGATCCCACCTGGAGTACTGCATCCAGCTCTGGACCGCCCAGCATAAGAAGGATGTGGATCTGTTGGAGTGGGTCCAGAAGAGGGCCACAAAGATGATCGAGAGCTGAGGACCTCTCCTAGGAAGACAGGCTGAGAGAGCTGGGGCTGTTCAGCCTGGGGAAGAGAAAGAGACACCTACAGCACCTCCGCGTACCTAAAGAGCTCCTACAGGAAAGCTGGAGAGGAACTTTTTACGAAGGCATGTAGTGACAGGGCAGAGGAGAATAGTTTTAAACTGAAAAGGGTAGGTGTAGATTAGACATTAGGAATGAATTCTTCCCCGAGTAGCTGCGGAAGCTGCATCCCTGCAAGCGCTCAAGGCTGGGTCACGCAAGGGGCTGGATGGCCCGGCCCCGCACGCCCCGGCCCCGCACGCCCCGGCCCGGCACGCCCATGCTCCGCACACCCATGCCCCGCACGCCCCGATTCCGCACGCCCATGCCCCGCACGCCCATGCCCCGCACGCCCGGCCCGGCACACTCGGCCCCGCACGCCCCTGGAGCGGCCGCCTCCGTGCTCGCCGCCCCTCGAGCTTGGGTGGCGGTGCTGAGCAGAGCTTCCTGCTCTCTGCGGCTCTTGGATGGGAGCATGGGACTGAGAGAGGGTTTTTCCACATGCTTCTCAAGGCTTCTTCGTTACCCCCAGGGATGCCCGCCCTTACATTCTCTTTTCACCGGGGTGGGGGGAAAAGGGAAGGTTACAGATTTCCAGCCAACCTGGGACACAATGGGGAGGGACCCACGGTCCGACAGCTTATAGGGCAGGCAAGGGGAGTGGAAAGGGTCACACGCACCAGCGGGGTGTCGAGTGAAAGGGCATTTCCCAGGCGGCGTTTAGGATTGACAGGGATTTCCCTGGCACAAAGGGAGGTGGCTAGGGAAGATTGGNAGACACCTACAGCACCTCCGCGTACCTAAAGAGCTCCTACAGGAAAGCTGGAGAGGAACTTTTTACGAAGGCATGTAGTGACAGGGCAGAGGAGAATAGTTTTAAACTGAAAAGGGTAGGTGTAGATTAGACATTAGGAATGAATTCTTCCCCGAGTAGCTGCGGAAGCTGCATCCCTGCAAGCGCTCAAGGCTGGGTCACGCAAGGGGCTGGATGGCCCGGCCCCGCACGCCCCGGCCCCGCACGCCCCGGCCCGGCACGCCCATGCTCCGCACACCCATGCCCCGCACGCCCCGATTCCGCACGCCCATGCCCCGCACGCCCATGCCCCGCACGCCCGGCCCGGCACACTCGGCCCCGCACGCCCCTGGAGCGGCCGCCTCCGTGCTCGCCGCCCCTCGAGCTTGGGTGGCGGTGCTGAGCAGAGCTTCCTGCTCTCTGCGGCTCTTGGATGGGAGCATGGGACTGAGAGAGGGTTTTTCCACATGCTTCTCAAGGCTTCTTCGTTACCCCCAGGGATGCCCGCCCTTACATTCTCTTTTCACCGGGGTGGGGGGAAAAGGGAAGGTTACAGATTTCCAGCCAACCTGGGACACAATGGGGAGGGACCCACGGTCCGACAGCTTATAGGGCAGGCAAGGGGAGTGGAAAGGGTCACACGCACCAGCGGGGTGTCGAGTGAAAGGGCATTTCCCAGGCGGCGTTTAGGATTGACAGGGATTTCCCTGGCACAAAGGGAGGTGGCTAGGGAAGATTGGCATCGTGTAAATGAGGTAGCAGGTGTGTCTAGGGAGTGAGTGATGGACAACTAGGAGAGGGGAGGGGAAGGCTTGGGGTAAAACCAACCAAACCAAACATCATGGGGACAACCGGAACAAACCATAGGGAGGTTAACTGAACAGTAGCTCATCAAAAACTTATCAAAACCCACCACCACAGTTGGGTTGGGTGGGGCTTTGAACAACCCCATGTAGGGGAAGTGTCCCTGCCCGTGGCAGGAGATCTGGAACAAAATTGTCTTTAAGCTCCTTTCCAACACAAACCGTTCTGTGATTCCATGATTCTAGATTCTAGGTCTGACTCCTATCTATTTCAAACATTCTCACCTTCATTTCCCACACAGAGTTAAGAATCTGTTGTGGCTTGTTTGTTTCATTGTTTTTGTTGGGGGAATTTATTATTTTATTGGCTCTCTGTTCTGTCACACATTACATGTTATACATATGTATTACATATAGATAATGGATAGTAATGGATATTGAAAGGGTTTGTAGTCTGGACAGACCCTTTATAGAAATCTTTAAATTCTCTGCTTATGCTGCCTTTTCAAGTGAAAAAGTTATAGGATATTTATTCTCCTCTTAAATCCATTCTCAGGTGAAAGCATTGAAAGAAAAATGGATTTAGTATATTTTCATATGGAAGCAATGATCTTTGTACAACTTCTGTGATGCATTTTCAGCTCTGCAGGATCACTTTTCTGAGGGGTACCTTGTAAAGAACACTGCAGATATGCTTGTGTAATCCAGCTTCCTGTTTAATGCTTAATCCTTTTTTTCCTAAAAAGTCCTAAGATATATTAATATTTTTGTATTATAGCATGCAATAGTGACGTTCTTAGAAAACTATCGCAATGACTCTTGCTCAATAATAATGTATTTGGATCATTAACATTTAGCAGCTAAGTCAGTGGATGCTGTTTGCTGTGCTATCTGCTGTTGTCCTTGAATCCTAGTTGATTTGCCCAGATCCAAGCTATAGCAAGAGACAGCTGCACAGCTCAGATAGATTTCTCTGAGCTTAAACTCTAAAAAATTGTGCTTCTAGTGCTGAAATTCTCACATAAAACCTCTCTCCAGATATTCCTATCTCTTTCTCATATACTCAGTCACAAATTATTATAATGAAATAACTGCTTTTAAAAAATGGCAATTATAAAAATTAGTATTGTGCAGCAACAAAGATAACGGTTGAGTCAGTTTCCTGATATAAGAAAAGATCCTACCAATATTTCTAAAAGCAGGAAACCACCTTCAAGTTCAGTCAATCACTTCAAAGAGGCTAAATATGCATTTAGAATTAGATTTTTTAATGTATTTATTTTACCTTTTGACAAATGTTGTTTGGTTCTCCTCCTGAAGGTTTTAAGCTGAGCAGTGACTGTCATATGTGAAAAACATAAATACATACTGCATGCATAATGTCCTATATGCAATCAGTGTACTTTTGAAATCTAATGCTAACTAGTAATACAGTAAAATGAAAAAGAATTACAGCCGTGGTGAGGGGGAAGCTCCACTGCTGTCCAAGAGCTGATCATAGAGCTACTACATTCTGGAAAAACTAGGGTATATAACTGAACTCCTAAAGTTATTGCAATGTTTATGAGTATTTTGTTAAGTTTGGCCTTATTACTAAAGAATATTTATGGTAGGCAATTACCACCTATTAAAAAAAACAGCACAAAAATTTGTTGAATTATGTGAAAAATACTACTCCTCTAAATTAATTTTTTCAAACCAATGGAATACTTTCACATTTTTACATCTTCTCTTGTTTTTTTTTTTTAATAACCTTTGTAGCAATTTTTCTGCATTTTCAGAGTGACTAAAAATCTATTTGATTTGTTTATTCAAGCAAATAGTGGGCTTAAACTGCTAGTACACATTTACAATGCCTTGTTAAAATAAGTTCTTATACCTTTTTTATCTTTCTATTGGTGCCTTCTGCCTTCCCATGGCAAACCTTTATGATGTGTGCCTGAGGAAATCAGTGACTTCGGTTGCATTCAGTATAAGTTAATACCAAATGGTTAATTCTCCAGTTTGCTTCTCATTTTTCAAACTCCCTTCCTCTAAGTATTTTCTCCCCTGGGAAATACCTTTAAATATGTTATCCCAACCTAATTAACAACACTAATGTGACTCTTTCAGTGTCTATTTTGGTAATTTCATCATGTTATTTTTTCAACAGAAAAATGGCTGTACTACCAGCCATAGTACCATATTACCTGTCTGCTCTAAAATATATCATCTCCTACTCTTGAATATTTTTTTGGCTATGACCAACACAAAGATTGGCAGAATAAGATCAAAGGATCATATATCTTGATGTACTGCCTCTGCTGTCATCAGGCCCTTCACACTGGTATTTTCTATATTTGTCAGCATAGATGTTGTATCTCATCTAACTAATTCACTTCTAGTAGCTTCGATGAATATGTAAGAGAAAATTAGTACATTCCATATTGAATGGCAGTTTTTCAAATGGCCTGTGTGTGATGATCATCTGATTAAGCACATTTCTTTTACAATGGAACTATTTACAGCCTAATTAATAATCTTAGCCTGTCTTTACACGTAGTAGACAGTAATTCTCGGGACCTGGTATTGTGAAATTGTGAGTATGAATATCTCTAGGCAGATAACTTTTTGTGATCAGTAAGAACAGACTGGTTGTTAAGGAGAAAGATAGAATGAACATCATAACATGGCATTGACTGATATGTACTGAAAAGCAGTATGTTTTGTGGGTACCTAAAGATGAAGTCTTTTTATGAAATTCACACATGGTGTTAAAACCAAGCTCATGGCTGAATAAATTGCATCAACACACCTGTATTGATTTACCAAAAAAAAAACCAACCCAAAAAAACCAAACCAAAAATCAAACAAGAAAAAGAAAAGAAAAAAGTCTATTAAGATGTTGCATCAGGGTTTAGCAATTTTTATTACTTTTTGGTAGCCTAGTTGAATTTTATGAAACAAATATAATGATTGCACTCTTCTTTATCTCTGCACATCTTATTTGTAATGATTTCTGAATCAAGTGACTATATTTCATTAAATTCAATGAGTTTGTTCATGGCTATTAATCCACGTGTCCCAAAACAATAAATGATTTTAATTTAAATATGACTATAAAATCAGAATTGCAATTGTTTTTAAAAGAAAGTCTCAGTGTAGAAGACTACACAGAGGATTATTGATCATTAGAGAAGTCTTCAGTATTAAATCCACAGTATTAAATTCTTCAGTGCAAGTCTTTATTTTCTGATGCAAGCTGTTGTGCACCAGCTTTCTACCTCATTGGCAATGACATTGGTTTAAATGCCCTCTGTTTCAGAACTGTGTTGCAATAACATTTTAAAGCATTAATTTCAAGACCTATTGATTATCACTGTACCAGGTAACACAGTTGTGGTGAACAATTGGGAAGAATATCTTCTTACAAGTGCAACATCCAAGAGGTCATAGTTTGCCTTTTAAGAATGGAAACAGTAATTTAGTTGCTTTTTTTCAAAGCAAACAAACAAATTAAAAGATGGGAGCTGTAGAGATCTTTGTATTCCAGTGACAGGTAATTGTATTAAAGGACCATGAGTAATCTGTGTCTGTGCTGCTCACACTGTGATCTTCCGTTTGGGTTGAATCTGGACCTGCCCCTGCCTCAGTGAGATCTGTGAGGCTAGTTGCCAAATGAGCTGCAACTGAGAAGCCATCAAAGGCATGCAAATTCTGAGACTGTCCCCCCATGTTGTACACGACTTACAATAGAAGAATTCAAAATAATTTTTAATGTGGATTTATACTGAAATAAAACAGCTCTATTAATTGCAAGTGGAAGTGAACGGAGTAAAAGGAGAATCTAAATGCCTATGATTTTGAAAACATGACTGAATATACTATCACTATTATTGTAGAAGCTACAGAACCATTAGGTGCTAAATCAGTAATAATTCACTTGTTGAAGTTTCATTGTGAGAAAATAATAGATTTGATTTAGACTAAGAACTTCAGAATGATTTACCATTACCTTATCTCTCACTGGTAGCAAACCCTATGTTTGATGTATTGAAAAACTGCTTTGAAAATATGCTTCTCAGTATATTGTACATAAGAATCAAAATAATTTATAAAAATTTCAAAAGTTATTTTAGGATATAGGCATGCAGTATCTAAGAAATTTTGTTCAGATAAATTAAAGAATTTGCCTTTGGAGACCAAATCAAGGATACTCCAGTTTAAGTTTGTTGTTCATCACTTCCTTGCTTTTCAACATCAAACAGTTATGTCAAAACATTTCACTGTGATTTTAAGGAAGAATCAGATCAAAAAGATGCTGCCAGAACACAATTCCCTCCATCTCTTTAGCAAATGTATTTATGTCAGGGTTTTCTGGGTTTCAGAGCATCAAATTCCTTGGTAAACACTGAGTATTCACTGATGTAAAGTGAAGCAAACACTGGATGCTGATGTGCTGTATCATTCACCAGCATAATATCTATGTAGTGAAATCATAGCTTCATAAGTGCTATTTGTCCTGCTCCTCATGGTTATAAATTAAAAGAAACACAATTATGAAGATAAAGGTTTCTAAGGTGAGTAATGCAGTGAAGAGTATAAAGTATTTAAAAAAAAATCTTTCTGACATGGAAGTGACAGAAAAAGGGTGAGGCTCTGAGGGAACCAGCTTCACTCTGGAGTAACCCACTCTGAATGAGGAGCAATTAGATATGAAGACTTTGCCTAAGCTATGTATTTGGAAAAAAGAAACAATATGATTATTCAAAAATTCCCTACAGACCTACAACTTTGAATATATTCATTGTAAAAGACAAATTTTTACAATTAACAATTAAGAGAAGGAAATAATATTAAGTAGACAAAAATAATCTTAGTCTACCTTAAAATGTAAAAAGTTTGTTTCATAAAATTAAGGACTCTATAGGATGCTCCTTCAAACTACAAAGAATATATGCTGGCACACCATTTAATCCAAATGGTAACATGTTTATTTACTATTTCCTTTAGTAGAAAATTCCCAAACACAAACAAATTTCTGACGCTATCCAGTTCATGTAAATGCAAGATCTTCCTAGAGTGTCATATTCCAAAATGCTCTGGTATTTAATCCACTCTGCCAGTTTAGTCATTTTTATGGAAATGTGTCATAACTGGTTTTCACAGCATCCGTAAACTATATTTTACTTTCAGTCTTAAATATCATTGTAAATATATTAAAGGGACTGCCTTGTTATTCATAATAGAGCAATCAAAAATGGAATAAATGGTGTGTCCAGCAAGGCACATTATTTCTTTGTTTTCTAATCCTTTTGTTGTGCTTCATTTTGTAAGTCCTCCATACAGCTGAATAGAAAATGTTATCAATAAAGGCAAGCCATTAATCCACCCATGACAAAAATTAAGATATATTTGTCCTTTAAGGCTGACTGCCTCTGTTCTGTTCAACTATGGAGGTCAATAACCTGTAAGTGTTTAATGAATATTGCTATAATGTTACTTTCATTATTGAATTAGAGATGGCTTTGAAGAAGACATAATGGTTTGATCTGTTTTGTTTTATATTTATTAAACTTTCAAAATCTATGAGTGTTATTTCTTCAGTTAGTATTTTGAAAGAGGATGAATAATTAAATGAGATTCACATAAAAAACATTTTAAATTTATAATAAATAATAATTTTTCTGTCTATTAATGAATACATTTCTACTTTTGTGAATCCTAACAAATCTGAAATAGATTTATTACTGCAGACTATTTCACAGTCCTGGGATTAAATTATTGCCATATAATTTTATGTAAATATTTTATATATTCATTATTTCATGTTAGTTAGCCTTTATTGTCAGCAGATTAAGAAAATGGAAGGACCAATTAAAATCACAAAGATGTCACTGTTAACAGAATAAAAAAGTTCAGATTCAAGGTCCATTCAGAAAATGAACCTAAACCCAGATGTAGCTGATATGTCCTTTCTTATTGAAAACTCACAAAGGTATAAAACAAGATACTTTCACTTCTACTAAATGTGCAGTGGATGTCTGGGAACAGGCTTACCTCTAGTTATAACACTTTTACAGTGATCTACAGAAACTACCCTCATTAACACTTTTCTAAACATACCAGACAACATATTGAAGAATGTTTCTGGCCCTCAGCCACTCAAATTGTACGAAGAGACCAAATGCTGGTCTCTGAAATTGTCCTAGATATTTACACAGCTACATATTTTGCAAGTTCCAGCAAGGAATGAAAAAGAGGAGTCTTCCTTTCTCCTGCCTCTAGTGGTATATAGATTTTGCTGTAACATAGTGTAATTGATGGCAATTCCTTATAGGAAGTATGATGACATAGGACTTTTCTACAGAAAGTCCAACATTCCAGTTTTCTTAACAAAGTAGACTGGAACCTAAATTTTTTAAGAAAACCAGTTGTACTATTCAACTCTTCTGAAAAGCCTTCCCATATATTGAAAATGAATAATTCTTAAACAAGCCGTTAGATAACAAATTGCACAATGAGGACATACAGAAATCTAAATTATACTTTAAAACCTCCTCTACTGCCATACGCTCATGTCCCAGACAGCTTAGAGCAGGCAACATCACAGTACAGGACATCAAACAGATTTATAGTAGAAGATTCTTTTTCAGTTACATGTATTCTTAAAATAAGTATGTACACCCTTCAATTCTTTTGTGTTTTACAAAATCTTGAAATTCTCCTTTGTTTTCTCTTTTTCCTCTTTTCTACAACATATCTCAGATACAGGTAAACCCAAGTCATGGAACTACACAGAGGTATGTATTGACACTTACTGTGTTAGGAAGCTCAGCAGTGCTGTTACTTTGCTTATATGACAATTTCATGGTTATGTTTGTGTTTAGTAGTTTTTTCCCTTGACTTAAAGTTAAGCAAGTGATAATGTTATTCTACAATATGAGTCAAATTATCCTGAAATAAATATACCTCATAAAAAACAGACATGCATATTCTAATATTGGATTTGAAATATAAGTAAATAAGAAAACTAAACCACAGGGTAAAAAAAAGAAAACACTGAACACAACAGAATGATAAAATTGAAATTATTCTTGTAGTGTTCAGAAAGAGGTTATATATACAAATATGTCATACCTGCTCTCCAAATGATGATGCAATCACTTTCAAATGGGAAGGAGTAGAAAGGACAAAAGGATTGCAGTGTCTTAGATGCTGTTACCAATACTTCAACATTTCCATAAAAGTTCTCTTGTTGATCATTAGACATATGCAATTTATAATAAAAAATATAGACACATATGTTTTTAAAAATCTTATCAAACTACCAATAAAATTAATGTGAAGTTAAAATTTTTGTGCATGTGTGTGAAAGGACAATAATTGCAATCCAGTTTCTCAGCATAGTGGCAGGTCACCAATCTACTCCTCTTGCAGAGCTTTTAGAAATTGCTGTTTTATTTAGTAGAATATTTTCTAGCTGTTATGGTTGCAAAGAAAATATTTGTGATGTGAAAAGGGTATTAAATGGAGCAGTGTCCTATTTCTAGACATAACGCCAAGTGAGAGCCATTCATCAAAGGAGGCTATTAACCTTTATACCTAGAGCCTCACTTGTCAATATCTTTAACTTTCATTCCGATGATCATTTTATCAGAAAATCTGATTCTTTTAATCATTCATTCCAGACTGCCAATCACATCTGCCAAAATATCTAGCTTTCTTGATGGCCTTCTTAATGTAATATGTTGTAAACATAATGATCTTAAATATATGAATCTGTGGAAGAGTATAATTTAAACTGAACAAAATAACAAGATAAAAAACAGTGCTTCTATTTTTGCTGGATACTGGTATTACTATTTACATTGCTAGAAGCACTTTCTATAGGATTAGTCAAAATCTTCTGTTCTTCAGTTAATGCATTCTGCCACAGAAGTTCTAGTTTGTCATTTTATAATGCCATGCAACTCAAAATCTGCATCTTAAAAATAGATAAATGTTTTATATCTAAACATGCAACTATATCTAAACATGCTACTGTGTGAAAATATTGCTATTCTTTCTTTATGTGTCTAGTCACATCTTTTACTGTCATATTTTTCTTCAGTGCATGAGCTTGTTTCCTCTTTAGATACAAGTTTCTCAGTAATTCCAACGTCCTTTCCAACACAGTTTTTCAATCCTACAACTCCTTAACCTTTCTCAATTCATGGGATAGAATTCTACTTGCCCTGACTTAAGAAAAGGGATTTAGTTCCAGAGTCAGACGTCCAAATGCAGATGTCTACAGGTAGTCAGGTTTTCTAGTTCAGTCCGTGGAAAGCTGTATCTCAATTTGACTGATCATGCATATATCTCTAAAGCCATTTAAATACCCTGTGGTAACCAAAGTATTTACATGGTAGATATGATTAGACACCTAGGTATATAATACAGTGATAAGAAAACTGATCCTCTTCTAGTGCTCAGTTCTAGGTCCTTACTACCCAAAAAACTCTCTGAAGCAAGTCTAGAGAAAGACTACAGATCTGGTGAAGGGTCTGGTGCACAAGCTATTATGAGGAGCTGGAGTAGTTCAGCTTGGAGAAAAGGAGGCTCAGGGAGGACTGTACTGCTCCCTATAATTGCCTAAAAGGAGGCTGTAGCCAGGTAGGGGTTGCCCTCTTGGTGTCAGGCAACCAGCAACAGGATGGGAGGACACAGCCTCAGGCTGTGCCAGGGGAGCTTCAGGTGGGACATTAGGAGGAATTTCTTCACAGAAAGAATTCCCAAGTACTGGAATTCTCCTCCTAGTGGTCAAGTCACCATCCCTCAAGGTATTTGAAATACAGGTGGATGTGGCTCTTGGGGTCATAGTTTAGTGGTGAACTTTGCAGTTCTGGGTTAATAGAAGGACTCAATGATCTTTTCCAACCTTAAAAATCTTTGATTCTATGCCAGAAAGGATTTACAAGAGTATTTCAAATACCACTCATATTTAGGTGTCTGAGATTGGTTACTGTTTGACTTAAGCACTGGAGTCATAAAGCAGTTCAACTGAATGAAATCAGATATCTAGTATGAGGAGATAAAAGCTCTTTACATTCTGCTGGATGTATTGATCAGATCTCCTCTGACTACAGTGGGTGCTTAAGATTCCTAGGGCACATAATGATGACTATGAATAGACACAGGCAAACTGAATCTTACCGGTGCTCTTTGTTCCTTTTTTCTCCTGATATTGATTTTCATTACCTTTTCCACCCCTGGAAAATACTCTTTTAATTCTATTTTCCCTAACATTAATTTATGACAAATCTAAAAACTGATTTTATTTTCTCTTCATCTAGTTTTCTGTTGCTTACATCCTTCCCAAATAAATTACCATAGTTGTGCTTCTTTTGCTCAAAGTTCAATGTTTTCAGTGTAGATATGAAGTCTAGAGGTCCATCTTTGCCTCACTTTATTATAGTCAGTGTAGGAAGGCCAGCATTTTTTCAGAAAGAGATTCATGGATTTGCTTTAGGTAGTAACTCTAAGATGATAATAATTATGACTCCTATTTTATTCTACTGTTTCTTTTTAGGAAAACTATTTGTGAATAAAACATGAGAGTGCAAGTTGAATAAGTTCTGGAAAGTTAAGGATTTTCCATGTTTTATCAATATTAGTCATAGCTTAAACCACAGATGAGCAGTCTATTTCTAATTTAAGGCGAATTATCTAATAATACATCCACTCATATTTTACTTTTATACATACAGCCACCATGCTTGACTTACTAACCTTGTGTATTTTAAAACATTTAATAATAAAAATAAAAAAGAGAAGGACCCCTTGCAGGCAGTTTATGTGTTTTCGTCTGTTTGTTTTGGCATACTGAAAAATAGAAGAGCCCAGGGAAAGCTCACTCATCCTTTGCAAACTTGCCACTTAGCTGCCAATATTTGATCTCCAATCTTCCATCTTGTTTATTTTGTTTGTAGTGAATTATCATTATGGCATTGTGCCTTTTGAACAGACTTCATTGATATAAAAATGTGCTCTGATCTGGCCAAGTGAAAAATATGTAATGTCTTCTAGCAATGTTTCCAGTGAGAGTTCTTTTAGGACGCCTTTTAAAAATAGTTAGATGGACATAACGCCAAACCAAAGAATATTCAGCAGTGTAGCCATTGTCAGTCCAAAATAGCTTGCAAGTTAATAAGAATGAAAACCAATTCTTGATCAGCTTTTGACTGTGATACAAGCAACTTGTATACAAAACCAAACTTATAATTTCCTTACTGGACTACAAGTGGGCACACACATCTTGCGGCAAGTTCCAGCTAATGGGACAGTGTAGAAACATAGCTAACAGTGTAGATAACATAGAAAGCCATAAAAATTTGTTTGCAGAGAAAGAAATTGTAATGCATTAAATTGATATTTTTATATACAATTTGAAAGGTGTATCAATAATTCCACTTTACCTCTATGTAATGTGTAATTGAGAATTCAACGGGCAGTTTAGGAAAAAATACCCCAAATCCACTTTAGCTTGTTTGAATGTGGATTGTGAGTTTTACTTCTGTGTTCCTCTATTTCCACAATACACAGTAAGTAGATGTCAAGGAATATTTTAATTTAGTTTTTAAAGGAACATAGTAATTTAGTTTTAAATTCAATGTAGTAACTGGCTATTCTTTCAGGTCCTAATACTTTAAGAAGACTTTTCCAGAGTTTTGAGTTTGACCCAAACTGAGCACAATTGAGGCTGATTGTCACATGCAAATACAACCAGTGAACTCTAGTGTTGCTTAATCTGGAAGCATCCCTCAAGATAAGGGAAGAAAATTTCTGTTTCTTGCTTTTCCTCTTAGTTGCCTCATGATCCAGACTTTCTGATCTCTTTGGTGATGCATAATGGTGTGGGGAAGTTTTGGCAGGCAGTGAAAGGACCATTGCTCCAACCCCAAAAGAGGATGATGAAACTGTCCATACCACATGGAAAGTTTCAATTCAGTCCAGTCCTAAGCACTTTGGAGAGAGCATGGATCTAATTGTCACAGCTTGGTTAAAGACAGCTGTTATGATTATAGAGAAAAATAAATAGATATTAAAAAAACAACAAAAAAACCCAAAACAAACAAAAACTCAACTGAAAATAAACACAAGAAACAAAAGTTCCCCATTCTTTAGAAAAAACACCCATATTTATTTAGAATTATCTTTGTCTGCACCTTTGTCTGCACCTTTGTGTAATTTGTGATTAGACATCACTGATGTACAGATAAATGATGCATTTATTGGATAACAGGAAGGTCTGATTCTAGTACCTAAATATAAAATAAATTGCATGAATTTAAATTCCTGCTCTAGGGTTTTAGACAATATCAGTCTGTCAGCAATTACTTAGATACTGTATGGGGATCAAATAATTTCATATTTACTACCTGTGAGTCAGGGATGTGTGTACGTGTATTTTTTGAACCATCTGGCACCAGCTCAGCAGAAGATGACCATTTCAGCCAGGCATTAAGAGGGGCTGAGCCAGGTCTATGAACCCCTGGGGGCCATAGTGCACCCTCAGCAAATTTGCTGATGATATGAAACCGAGAGGAGTGCTTCATATACCAGATGGCTGTGCTGCCATTCAGAAGGACCTCAAAAGGCTGGAGGAAGGGGCAAACAGGAACATGCTGAAGTTCAGCAAAGGAAAATGACCAGTCTTGCTTCTGGGAAGGAGTAAGCCCAGACACCAGTACATGCTGGGGGCTCATTGTCTGGAAAGCAGCTCTGCAGAAACAAAAAGCACAGCAGTTTGTGCCCTTGTGGCAAAGAAGGCCAGCTACCTCGTGGGCTGGAGAAGTATCACCTGAAAACTGAGAGATGCTTTCCCTCTTCTGAACCCTGGTGAGGCACATCTGGATTTCTGGGTCTGGGCTTTGCATTGCAAGAGAGGCAAAGGCATGCCATAGCCTGTCCAGCAAAGTGCTGTGAAGATAATTTAGGGACTGGAGGATCTCTCCTAGATAGATGGAACTGTTCAGCCTGGAGAAGAGATGGCTTAGAGGGATCTTATACATGTATATAAATACCTGAAGGAGGAATAAAGACAACGGAGGCAGGATTTTCTCAGTAGAGCTCAGTACCAGGTTGAGGGGTCATGTGCACAAAATAAAATTCAGGAAATTCTGCCTAAATATAAGTAAAAGCTTTTTTTACTGTGAGAGTGATCAAAGACCAAAATAGGTGCCTCAACAAAGTTGCAGTCTTCATCCTTGCAGATATTCTAAACCAAACTTAGCATAGCCCTGAGAAACCAGCTATAACCTGAGCAGGGATCTTGGACTAGATGATCACCAGAGATGCCCTCCAAACAGCTTTTTTTTTGATTCTCTGATGATACTGACAGTAAATTTTAATTATAAAATTGATATAGCTCATTATTATTGCCCTAACCAAAAAAAATAAAGAAATACAGAAAGCAATATACATTACATTTCATTATCTGAAATACATGGGTTTTCTTCTGAAATTTTGATGTGAAAATTTCCAGTCAGTGCACAGGAAATTTTGTCTGGGAGATTTCTTAAATCCTGACCGTAACAGAAATCATTGTAATGAGTCTGGTTGGGAGAGATTTTTTTTTTTTTTCTTCACAGTAACCTATATGGTGCTGGGTTTGGAAGAGGATGGGGGTTGTGATACAACAATGGTGCTATCACTTCAGTGTTCTAGTTTCACTAATTAAGCTGTCTTTATCTCAATCCACATGTTTTTCTTGGTTCTGCCTTTTAATTCCCACCCCCACTCTGTTGGAGGAAAGTGAAAGAGCAACTGTGTGGGGATTTATCTGCTGCCAGGGACAACCTACCACGACAATAATTTAGACCATTTAGATCAAATACAGATACGAGCTCACATAGTAATCAAACAACAATTGAGGCTAAAAACAACTACTGTAAAAACATTAGTATTTGAAATTCTGCCCTGCTAAGCAAAGACAGAAATACCATAGAGAGTTCATGCCACATGGAGGTGTATTTTGTATATGCTAGAGTAAGATTAGTGATATAAATGACTCTCAGTCATCAAGATTATTTAGATATCATTCACAAAATTGCAGCAGCTCCAGACTTGAGCTGTTTGAATATCTTATGATAGTATTCTCTTAATTGACTGTACATAGCCTAAAAGTAAAAGTTTTGAAATACTGCTTTTTATTTCACTTTACTTTGGCGTCTGAGAGGCCACAGAGACATGATCATTAAATACATATGGAACTTGAAATAGTATTTAGCACAAAAAGTCTACTTGTAATGTAGGACTGATTTCGTTTTTTTCATTCTTTAAGGAGTACTCACTCCTTGTATCCCCCTAAATCACTTTTTCCCTATATCAGTGTGCAGCACCGGTATCTGATAATTTCTTCACCTCGTGTCTAAAGTCAAAGGACTGAGTCGTACTTTTCAATTATGTACAATTGCAAGTGAGAAGCAATGTCTATTAGTCCATCAGTTTAGGACAAAGATAGCTTTGCAAAATATGTTTCAGATCAAGTATCCTGCTGCAGCATTTTCTCTGTTTGCAATTAATACCAACATAGTAAAACAAAGTATCTATTTGAGTTCAAAAGTCACAATAAGAATATTTGAACATAGGAATATTCATTAATGTGAAGTACATTGCTACTGTATATAGGCCAGATACCAGTGTAAAATATCTTGGTTTATTGAAAGGCTGGACCTGATGCCAGCTTTCTACGCACTTCTAGAAATGAAAACAAAGGTTTCATTTTCAGAAATGACAGAACTTTTCTAACCAGATGCAGCTGGAGCAGCACTGATTTCCCAGAGGTTACTTGGCATCCCATACTTGATATTGAAGTCACACTTTTGAAAAATTTGGACTAGAGGATACTAACCCCATTTGTCCTTATTTTTATACTTGGAAATATCAACAAGCAACGTCTCTAGCCTGGTGGGTAGGTGTAGAACTGCCTCTTTATTCATACTGGTTTCATTATCCAAGAACAAAAGGTATGTGTGCATCAACTCCTGCACACCACTCTGAAAAGTAGTTTGTGTTCTGCTCAGGACTTATCAAGAGTTAGGTACACTGCTTAGAATGAGCTTTTGGAGATTAATTTTCCCATTAAAATTAATTTTCTATAAACACTTTGCAGAATTTGGATAAATTAATTCCTTTTTCTAACTCTTCTGCCTTACTGGCTAGACTTCATGAGCTATTTTAGAAAAGCTGTTGCATGGGAGAGCAAATCCACCCATAGGAATTTGATTCTTTTTAGTCACCTGTATGTTCATAAGACATATTTAGTTACTTATGCAGCTCTTAGTGGTAAATTTGAAAAACTCCGGACTAAAGAGATTTTTCTTGGCAAATGGTTAAGTTTTACATTTCACTCTTATAGTCACTCCTACTGTGCTTCCCTCAGTGGTAATGCTGAAATAGATCTGAACTGGTAAAATAAACCTTCAAAAAGTTTAAAGCAGATTTTCTTGATTTAAAAATGATGATTTATGATTATGCGAACTAGGTTTAATATGCATTAGGAATTCAAATGCTGTTGCAATAATTTTTTAGTAAAAGCTGCTTTTTAGAACTACCTTTGCACATTCTCTCCACAAGCAATAATTCTTCATCTATAGAGTAATTTATTTCTTCTGGTTTTAATATGTTACAGATGAATGGTTGTATGTCTTTCCTGTTAGAGCATTACAAGACAGGCCACTTTTGCATTAGGCTGGTACTACAACAGATACCTGTGGTGCTCTTCATGGTTCATGTGGTACTAATTTAAATGGGAAGTTGCACATATTTCATTGAAACACTTGGTAAAGCCAGCTTTCACAGAAGGGTGCAAATGATGGACTGTTCTCTGTGTGCAGCTGAACTGCTCTAAATGTGTCAGTGAGGGTTATGGATCATTTCATTCACCCATCAGCTCTGGTCCGCTGTGTGTACAAATCACAGTATAGTGTCATCCAACAGAACATTCCTGACAATACTAGAACATTTATAGTACTGCCATTTTTAATAGGAGTTCTGCAACCCTGTTTAAATAGTATTACTTCTTTAACCCTTTAAATTCTGAATTTAAAGTAATTTTTGGTTTCCTTCTCTGTTAGCTACAGTGCTCCCAGTTTGGATTTTTTGTTCATTTTTCTTCTTGGCTAGTGGGAAAGGAAATAAGAGACACTCAAGGTTAAAGATGTTACATCTAGGACCTACATACACTAAACTTTTAGTCTCCATAAATGGTTTGTTATTTTCTGGACTTTTTTTTGTTTTTTTCCTCTGAGGTGATCTTTGGATAATTCAATATCCCCTAAGCATACAGTGCCTTTAAATATCAAACAGTCCACCTTCGTTCTCTGTCAGGAATTGATTGAATTGATGATAAACATCATGTGATTAGTGAACATTTGTCTTTCCATTGTCAGGATGAAAAACATTTTTGGCAGTTGCACTACAGTATTTTCCCATTACCTAAACTTTACAGCTTAGAAAAGAAAGACATGCAAATGAAACCTTGTCAGTGGCTTCTGCTTATGGATGTAAGAAACTACACCAAGAAACCTAGTATAATTACAATTTTTATAAAAGCAAAGGCACGTATTTTTTTAGGGAGTGGTCAACCATTATAGTGCTTACTTTTCTTTTACTTTTCCTGTGAAAGAACTGATCCCTTCTATTCCTAATCAAGGGTTGTGAGTATTCATCTTCTCCTGAAGAACTTATCTAGGAGAAAGGGAGATTTTCACACTAGTGAACTTAAGGTGGCTTTTTGTTCTTTGTACTGAAGTTTTAAACTCGTGTTAAACCGAAGCTGACCATTACTGGACATTGCCAGGCTCCTAACTCATCCTTTCAGGTTTCTCTGTGGACTATAGGAAGACTCATTGTCTATGTTAGGGACCAAAACTAGATTTTAACCTACACCCTATGAAAATCTCCTGTCAGGACAATTATGGATTGAGAAGCTTATTTTTAAGAAATAGAGTTTGAGAAGTTTTAGTTCAAATTTTGACAGTTGGTATCATCCCAAACCAGTTTACTATACTGTGGCCCCTGAGAGTGGCTAATTTTTGGTCAATGATACTTTGTATACCTAATTTCTGAGTTTACACATTGCAGTGTTCTGCATATCTCCTAGATAGCACAGGGATTGCTCTCAAAGCAGCACTTGTCAGCAAAACAAGGCAGAAAACAGCATTATTTTTGAATTGGACAACACAATTTTTTTAATGAATGTGACTAAACCTGCAAATCTGTCCTGGCTGAAGTTAATAACACCAGAAATATTTCTAACACCACTAACCATTTTCTTTACTTGAAAGTAAGATCCTGACTGATCATTGGCAAACCCTGTAAATATAAGGATATCAGCCACTGAATATGGGTTACCTATTCTCTTCTAGCTTGCTAAAAAATACTTCCTCATGAAAAATACAGCAAACATGAACAATGTTTTATTTTTACTGTTTCAAACAAAACCCCATGCTCATGCTGTGTACACACATTACCAATAGACCCACAAATAGGACCATGATGTCTCATGCATTTCTTATTAGCAATTTAAATGTATCATGGTTAAAATTTCTCTTAGGTCCTTCACAGAAGCTGAATTTTTTCAGTGGTTTGAGGTACTGGATTAGAGGTAGTTCGGGGAGATCACTCTCCAAAGCCACATAATGACATCTTCCTTCTGTCTTTTCCTCCCTTTCTATTAACAGGATGCAATGGCCGCTCAAGAGGTTAAAGAAATAGGAAGATGAATAGAAATATCTTACAGTGTAATTTTTCCGGTTGCAAGGACTACTTACTTTATTCTCATATTTCACGTCAGGATAATGGCCAAGCTCTCAAAGGTTGGAACAAAATTCTTGTCATAATTTTTAACTTAGTGATAATTAACATGCACTTTATTTGACTTGGGAGTTTGGTATAATTACTCCTTGCGTGGTCTTACTCCAGCAATACCTTTTGCTTCTAAGATTTTGATTTTTCTGTAAATTTAAACACATATTTACAAACATATTTGAAAAAGAATCACCCTGTAGAAAAAGGAAAGTTATTAAGTTGACCCTGAGGATAGTATTGAACTTAGTTTTCCTCTTGTGTGTGATAGAAAGTTTCTCTTCTACCATTGACTTCATTGAGAGTAATGCAAATTACTATTTCTGCTCATGTAAATTAATGAAACTCCATACTGGGGTCATAAAGCCTGTCAACATAAAATAACTAAAGGATTTGATCATATTCATGTCTGAGAGAGTTGTGGGTTTTTCTTGGTTTTTTTTTTTGTTGTGGTTTTTTTTTTTGTTTTTGGTTTTGGTTTTGGTTTTTTGTTTGTTTGTTTGTTCGGTTGGGTTTTTTTGTGGGTTTTTTTTGTTTGATTTTTTTGGGGTTTTTGTTTTTGTTTTTGTTTTTAATTTCTGTTGGCAACATCTCTCCTCTCAGAGCTAGAGGGCAAGGGTCCATCCTTGGCTTCTGCAGATATGCATGCTATGTTATGGAGACACTCCAGCTTCTCCTTAAATAAACCCTAACAATACCATTCATCCCTCCTTTAAATAAAAAGCCATTATACTTTACAATTTTTGAAATTAAAGTTGACAAACAATGATGATATGCTCTGAATATATGATTGAAATTATTTGCAAGATTAAAACACATAAATTGCTCCATTTCACACCATGTGTAAATAACGTTTCTTTCTGCCCCTTCATACAAGACTGTATGTTTGGGAACAGCCACTTTTTCTTTAAAAAAATCTATTTGTTAAAAGTGAGACATGATTTCCTGCCAGGGAAGGTGACAGAGGAAAAAAAAAATGGTGATGGAGAAGATTCTTTTCATCTGCTTCTGAATGATCACTGTGTGATGCTTCTTCCTAAATTCCCTAGCTAAAAGCCAGCCTCACTACAGAAAAATTACTCCTATCCATTTCCCAAATTGAGTAATGGCAAGCAGAGATTCTTGGAATATGTCTGTGCTTCACAATGAAAGGCTGTGTTGGACGTACTCTGGCGCGCTTGGAGCAAGCTGCTGAGTCTGTATAGCGTGAACACAAGCATGTGACGCAGAAGCCACAAAACCACATTAAAGTAGCACAACCCTGACAGACAGGACTAATAAGTCCATATGCAGTACCTCCTGCTCCAAAGATAATCCACTCCCAAATTGCTTGGGTACTGCAGTGTGGGACTTCGCACACAGACAGTCTTGTCAAATGCTGCACAGGAATTCTGTTCTCTTCCCTGGTTTCTGCAAGGGGAGGCTTATGGCTTCATCTTTAGACTTTAGATCAGTTTAGCTGGGTATTTGAAAGGCTGTACAGAGATGGGGCAAATCAAGAAAAGCATAAAAGAAAATTTTGCTCAAGGGGGAAGGTCAGCATGCTTCACTGTTGCTACTGCTTCTAAATTGCAAACTTTTCCATGGGGAATTCCTGTTTAGGAGGCTGAAAACTGGTGCTAACTATGATGTTTTCAAAAGCAGGGGTTTTTGGTTGTTTTTTATGTTTTTCTACCCAATGTATATCTATGCGCTGTGCACCCAGCCGCTGACTTAAATAAACCTGTAGATAAACATGCTCGCCAGTGACATATGGTTGTAAGAAGCTCAACTTTATCTTGAATATGTGGTCATGATTGACAATGCATTAGTAATGCAGGTTGTGTTTGACAAAAGCAATAATGATTAAAAATGTGATTAAAACTATAAGAACTGGGCCACATATCACAAATACTGATTGCTTAATCACCACTTACCCACTGACCAATATGACTCTAACAATGAACATTTGTTTTCAAGGAAACATGGCAAGTTCCAAACTGATTAACAAAATATTAAAGTGAATTTTTCCTTTCCCATTCCTGTGTTTATTTTTGAGCCCCAGTACATCGTATTCCTACATCTCACACAGTTATGCAATGTGCAGGTTAGAATTAGTGGAATTCCTAACCCATGAGAGAATTGCAAACTCTTTTTCCATTGATATGCCACAAAGGAAGTTAACTTGGAAACTAATGTGGTTTTGGGGGAAAACCTGAATAGAGGTCTTACTGGTGTTCAGTTTTCAGGAGTTGGCATGTTGTTCAGTTTTGTCCAATTATCAATAAATAAGAGGGATTAGCTGCTGGTAATGGTGCAGTGGACAAAAGATGCAGGTCACATGCAGTGAATTCAGAAAAGTGAGAGTGTACTTAGGAAAAAAAAGGCTTTTCTAAATTAGTAATAAAAAGAGATGATTAGGTTAACTGTTTAGTTACTAAAGTAGATAAATCCTGATGATATGAATTCACTGCTGAATTATACCCTGAGTGATGCGTCAAGGTTCATCTAACTTTCATCTCCTTACTACAAATAATCATTTAGTTCTTCATCTAACTTGCTTCAAAAAAAGTCAAGCCTTTGGAAACTGATGAATATGACCTTGAGAACTGAAACTAAAAGAGAAGACAAACAGAAGAGAAGCAAAACTTCAACTGGTTAAAATGTAGATTAATGATTTTAGAACTTTAAATGTCACTCTGTCCATTTGCCTGAAATTTGTCCTGAAAGGAAGACTAAAAATGCTTAAGTCTCTAAGTACAGAATGTGAGTTTTAACAGAAGGTGTTCACTACAGAAAGTATGTTGATTTATGTTATGAACTGTTCCCTAGCTTTTATATTCCCTCTTTCAGTATCATTTTAAGCAGTGAGGTAATCAAAGTTAATTAACAAAAGTTTGATGTTTAGAGTTTAGAGGTGCAGATGCTTTGAGACTGATATTTCACACTGTCCAGAAATCTGAACAACAGTAGATCAGGAGTGATTCATACTCGTAAATTAGTTTGGAGGGTTGGAGCAGGGGATAATAGTAGGGTAGCACCTTCTACTGAGCACACAAAATCTAGGTATCCAGTAAATCTTTGCCACACTAGTTCTTCAGGTGCACAGAAGAGAAGGACACAGTAAGGCATGTAAGTGCCCAGCATCAGAAATTTTATCCAGTAGAACATTTCCTAAAATATGACATTACACAGATTTTGCCATCAGCTGATCAATCCTACTGGACAACACAATCCCAAAAGAACATCATCCACAAGTAATTTCTATCCAATTCATTATATATCTGAATGAATAATTTGTGGAAGAAGTGAAAAGAGAGCTTATAGTATTTGCAATATATTTAAATTTTAAACCCCCAATTTTTTTGAGAGCTGGCATGACGGACACTCAGTTTCTCTTCAGTACATAGAAATTGATATTTCAAGTTAGTTTAAAGCCCTAGGTAACATGACAGGCACAGAAATGTCCACTTGTAGTTCTGTTGTTTAAAATAACTGTCTTAGTCAGATGCCTCTTAAACACCCTTTCATCATGCTTGTGCTGAGAGTGCCAGAAATAGAGATACCTCTGTCTGCTTTGTGTATTAGTTTTTGTCAGCGAGCATCAAAAGAATAAAAAAAAAGACATGGCTGAGCAGCTTGTTCCATGAAGAAAATAAGCCACCAGCATCTTACAAATATTCTTTACATGCCTTCGGTGTTCCCAGCACAAACATTCAAAGTTTGATGATATAGGGGATAAAGGGTCGGGAGTACTAGAACAGATCTCCCCGTTTCATCCCTTGGAGTTGACCAGAGCTGTTTAGGGGCTGTGCTGATGAACTTCCAGAAGTTTACCTCTTTTCCAATCAGCTAACATATGGTATTAAACCCAGTGTACATAGTAAGGGATGTCGTTGCATTTTGATTAGAGGAGGTTGGAGACACATATTCCATTTATGACCTAAAATACCTGCTGCACTTGGCTTGTGGATTGTACTTTTCTCAGGTATATGGCCTGGAAAATGGCTGATCTGTGCCAAGTAAGTGATGTTTATCAACTTGCAGCTTTTTATGAACACGGGAGAAAAATGTGTATAACAGGATTATAAAGACTTGAATCAAATCCAGACAAACTGTTCTTGTTTTCTAATCTTCAAACACAAATACTGTTATAGCTCTGAAAGTATAAAAAATAAAAAAGTGTAACTTTCCAAATAAAATTCTATTAAACTCTGCAAAGTTAATTAATGTAATAAATATGCCTGCACTGTATTAGGTGACAAACCTAACAGTATTATCTCTTCCTATTTTCTTCCCGGGTAACTCAGTACCATCAGCATTCTAAGCCCTTGAACTATATTCAGTGCACTCACCTAACTATCACCACCCAAAGCCAAGTATTTCAGGAACACACACCAGCAAGTTATAAGCAAAAAGTGGTTATGATTATGAAGAGTAAAGTTTGGAGCCAGGATTTTCCATTGCAGTTTTATAGTAGAATGTTCTATAAATTTCTTATTAAGAGGCTCTAATTGCTAGAAGTGGGATAGAATGCTTGTTTTATGAAACTAGGATTCTATAATAAAGGTGGCAGTAGAGGAGATGACTGACAAAAGATAATGACACATATATTTAAGAACTACACTCTCTACAGTTTGCAGAACATGTCTTGTGATGTCAATTAATCTTATCACTTTTTATTCAGGCTCCACTAATAACTGATTCACTAACTTGGTGTACCTTAGAATAGCAGATATTCCATGTATCAAGTTGCCCATGCATTTGAGAGAGGAAAAACTGTACTACTTAGTATACCAGTTCTGGATGCACATATTGCTTTTTATCTGGATTTCAAAGATTCAAAGATCAATCTCTTTTCTCACCATCTCTCATATTAAGGATATTCATCTTTTATGAAATATTATGCTTGGGATTGAAGAAAATCATAAATATGAGCAGTCCTTCTTCCCCTTTTGAGGAACAGAAATGCACTCATCATATTTGCTACAAGTTTCCAGTGCTTTTATCAACTGTACAATGCTGGCAAATGGTCCATTTTAATGAATTGTATTGTGCAACATTTTCTCCCACCAAGCCTGTAGGACTCTCTTGAGAATAGTGTAGTGCTGGTTAAAAGTAAAGGCATCCAGATCCAGGCTTGCTACCAAAATCTCTCACTCACTGGTGGATGGTGACACTGGGAGTCTGTGATCAGAGATAAGAGGGAAAGAGAAGCAATGTCAGTCTGCAAACTCTCACCTGTTAGGAGAGTTCAGGGCATAGTTTAGTGACTTACAGGTACAAAACAGAAAAAAGTATCAGAGATCTGAAGTATTCAAAGAAAGGTGTTTACAATTCAGTTCATGTTTGTGTTTTGATTGAGGATTTCTTCATATCCAAGTATATCACAAATCTATGTTTTGTGTCCTTTGGCTCCTAAAGTCTCAGTAAATAAGTTCTGAATTCAGTGCTTGCACAAAGTTTCCCAAACATTATCCCCACTAATGGGATGCAATTCATGGAGTACTTTATTCACTTTCTGATATTCTCTGTTCCAAGATGTGCTAAATCTGACCCATATTTTCACTAGTCTTGCTGTTTCAAATTTCACATTGATTTTGTGAATTTCATTTGGACTGACACCATGGACTAGCACAAAAATGTGGTTCTATATTAATTAAATATCTAGTTCACTGACAATATTTCAATATTTTAGTTATATTGGGATACAGTGACATCAATAATATACAACCAGATATTTACCTTGTTCTTGGCAGGGAATGCTGGATTATATGTCCAAATAGAAGACAGTCTTTTTCTCAGTCTGAGCTACTGCCAGCTATTGCTGCTGTGAAGAAAAGAAATAGAAATGGAATTTCTTCATTTTTTATTCTTTCTATTGTCGTATTTGAGAAGTTATTAAATGTTTGTTGGAGGTCTCCTCCTTTTTTTTTTTTTTTTTAATTTACTACAGTGGTTGACACTGCAGTATCAATGGATAGGTTTTGCCATTTTAAGAAATCATACATATGCAAGTAGTGGAATAAATTTACACACTTAATTCTTCACAACAGTTTTGGCAAGCAATACTTACGTTTTATCTTTCCTGTAACTAGACTTTTTTTTTTAATTCACTACTTTTCCATTTACTTCTGAAATCTTCTCTAAAAGCTGAGTTTAATGAAAGGCAAAAACAGAGTGTCTTCTTCAAAACGTGTATGAAAGAAGAATGAGAAGAGAAAATATATATAAAACAAAAAGAAAGGTAACAGACACACACTCGTGTTTGTTTCCACGTGCAACACTGTGATATGGATATGCTTTTCTGCTCATTTGTTTAAACAAAAAAAAAAATAGTCTTTCAGGCCAGACTTTTTATTTTACACTGATGATAATGACACCCAAGTACATGCAGGGTCCAATGGAACAGCTAATATATCTTTGAGGTAATACATTAAGTATTGTAAGTAAAAGTGCAGAATTTAGTGCTCTGGGCTTTCATTTATTGTTCATTATTCTTTTTCCCTTTTAACCATTCTGTCTGTGTTTGTGGATATGCACATGCATTGTCTGACATTTTACTGTACAGTAACTAACTACTGTCTTACTGCCATGTAAGGTGTAAAGAGCCAAGCTTAGAGAGGGTAGCAGAACCAACCCAAACAGATTCATTCTCCAAGGGCTAAAGATAAAAGTTATTGGGTTGAAATCATATTTTTTCAAGGAGATTTAAATTTTTTAAAAAAGAATATAAAATTGTTTTCAAAAATTTAATTCAAAATTCAATTTTTTGAGTTTTCATTAAAGCTGTTTCAACAAAAAACAATTAGGCATTTTAGGTACCTGAGCAGCAGCCTATGACTGCACTGCACTTCATGCATCACCTCACAAACCCCCTGATCCCCAAACCCTTGCATCACTCTTCAAAAACACAACATGTTTCAACATGTGCATTTCATTTGTTCCATAAAAACATCCCCTAAGCCCACCAGACTGTGTCTGTGTGAAAGATTTGCAAGCTGTGAATAAGCATGCTGTGATTGCTGACACTTGTGAGGCTGGGTATAAGGATGAGCAGAAATCTTCAGAAACCTGTAGGTGGGCAAACTTTCCTCACCAGTTAATCAAGCAGAATGCAAAGGACTGATTCTCTGGTGACTCTAAGACAGCTGTAAGTCCCTTCTGCAGCAATAGGGACTGCACAGAGCCACAACTGAGGCATGACTGCATGAGATAAAAAATACAAGTGGGGTGAAAATATCAACAAAGATGAGAAAAGGTTCAGATCTGAAAGTGCTCACTTCACTCTTGCATATGCACATAGGATGTTCCTCAGCAACCTGATTAAAACCTGTGGGTGCAAGTATCCAAAAAAGGTAAACCTTTCGGCACAGAAGAGCCTTATACCACAATTTCTGAGCAACTGATGGTGATGGTACAAATAGGAGCTCTGCCACAAAAAGAGCTTTAGGCGTCAGATAGCTTCCTACACATTGCGCACAATTCCCTGGCAAAGTGCACGCCTTCCCAAGCCCAAGACAGGGAAGAGAATGATGGAATTCCATGAACAGCTGGGGCTTTGTACAGAGAAAAAACTTCAGCTCTGCAACCACACAAGATGTTGTACCATTATCCTCAAGGATATGAGAAAAGAAAAATTCTTTTTTATACTTGTGATGTCCTTCTTACATCCATAGGCTCATGTTTCAGCTCACTGTCATGTACTGGCCCACTTGTTCTGTCTCCTGGAATACTGTCTCTTCCCTCTCCTGCACAGAGAGCTCCCAGCCTCCTTGTTGAAAAACTCCTCCAGTTTGTAGCAAAGGTTCCGGTAGATGAGGGTTGGAGGACATGGAGAACATGAGTGACAGAACTTGGGTCAGGCCACAGTGCCTAGTGAGGTGTTTGCTTTTGGAGACAGACTTCAGGCAGGGACCTTCATAGCTGTGAACTTTCCAGACTCCATGTGTATGAGCACACTCACAAACAACAGATTTTTCCTTATTGTCCGAAATGGGACAGGCCACCTGCAGTTCAGAGGCTGTTTTAAGCTATGTGAGCAATCAGGGAAAATCTAAAAGTACATTTATCCTGCTAGTCCATGAGATACGGGGTTTACTTGGTGTAACACATGTAATTAAAGGTCTAAAGATTCTTTGATATAAGCGATGCAGTTATGTATGCATCTGAGAGATGATGGAGGTTTAAATGTGCAATTTCTTACCTCTTTCTTACCATTTTCTGAGATCCCCCCTTCTGATCCACTGGTATGTGAACAAGTATATGTATACTGACATATGTGTATATTCATATATAAGTGTTTTTATATATGTGTGTGTATATGAACTTGAGCTTCTTCTCTGATCCTCGCATGAACAATTTACAGGTAAGTTATATCCCTTAAAATTGCTGAAGTTGTCCCAGAAAGACATGGATAAAAGGATCACTAGCTATACCAATTGATCAGAGAATCCTTTTCTTGCTAAATAGATATTAAAACAATGTCAAGATTCAGTATGCCAATCTGAATGGTTTCAACTGAAAAAATATCCTAATGTTGGAAGTCGAAATAATAAAAAAAACCCTTCAGAAAGGCCCGTCATGGTAAATGGATCTGCACCAGTGGGAAACATCAAAGTCAGCATGTCTTTTCCTTTGAACTGAATTCTCTTTTATCATCCATTTTTCTTCTGTGTTTATATATAAAAATACAATATTATTAGCACTCTGTCATCTTTCCACAAATATCATGAGTTAATGCAAGTCAGAGCAATAGATAGATTACATTTTCTTTGGAGATATTAGTGCAAGCAGAAGGAGTTTATATACCCATTCCTATCCAAGAACATGATGGCAGAATTTTCAAGCATTTCCTGCAGGGGTCTGCTTCCACTAAAATCACTATTGCTTCAGAAAATCATACAAACTCTGCTGCTTCCAAAAATCACATGAATTTTCCTTTAGTGGGACTTGCTTCTGCATTGTCTTAAGACTGAGCAAGATATAGATACTGTAAATAGATACAATAAAAACTGAATTCAGAAGATTTTTTTTTTTCTGAGACTAACTATGGGTGGAGAAAGGCTGGATCACATGCATGGTACAAATATATTCAGTGATACCAATTTTCTGTAGTGTTTGCCCAATAGATTGCTCATAAATATTAATGTTTTTTTCATCTGTTTTTTTTTTTTTCCATGTTAGTGGTGCCATTTTAGGGAATAGTCATAGATTAAAGGCTACATTTTGACAATCTAGCAAGAAAATTATTCTAAAGTCTTTCAAATATTAACATCCCTAAAATGAAGCTAAATATGCATTCCTTATCCATAACCCCATTATTAATTAAACAGTATTGTTGGAATGTTCCTTTTCAGAGTCTAAGTAAATTGCATCAACTTTAGGCTAAATTCTTCACAAAAGGTAGCAACGTATCATGAAGGGTTACTATTCATTTCAAGAAATCCGCCACAACCCCTTGTACTTTTTTTTCCTCTAGGCACATGTTAACTGTTAAAAATACGAACAAAATATTCAACAGAAGATAAAACTGAAGCAACAATTGCCTGTAATGAATAAAGAGAATAGAACTTATAAAATCAGTAGTACTGAAAGCATCTAGGAATAGCATTAACAATATCAAATATATGAATTTTGAAGACTGTCACAGCTCATCTGCCATCTTCACATACTTTAGTCTTAGCAGGAAACTTACAGTTAAAAAAAAAAACAAAATCATGAAATTCTCTGCATAATAGCAATAATGATGGGAGTTGGGAAAAAAGGTTGTATGAGTTTCCCCTTGTCCTTTCCTCTGCAAGTCTCTTTTCCCTTGAAAGGGAGTGTTTTGGACATGTCAATTTAGTATAATATTTGTAAGTGTCCTAGAGTGACTTTANTTCTGGTGGGAAGTCACATTTCCATTCACATTTCCATGTTTGGTTGTGAGCAATCTATCTGTCCAGATCTTGCAGGGAGTAATTAGTGGAAACATACAGAGTAGGCAGGGCAGTCTATCACCTTAAGTGGAGATTTTGAGCCTATAAGCCTAGAAGAAATGGTATTTTTTTTTTCCACAGGTTGCAATATACTGCCTCCCATAGCCATGGTATCTTTCTCTGTTAGAGAATGAGCAGGAACTCGCACACCCTGCACACTCTTAGGAGTTGTATTGCACATCTTTAGGAACTTCATGTGACAACATGATGAGAGTGATGCCTTTGTTGTTACCACAAGCCTGACAATGGTCACAGGAGAATACATCCATCATCATTGCCTGTAAAACAACAATATCTTATCCATGTTACTAAGTTAAAATATTAGAGAGAATCCCCTGTGCTTGCAGCTAGGTTGGAAGTACTAGAAGATCCTTCTTACTGTTACTTGTTTCGTGACTCCTTCCCTTCTGTAGTGTTGTAGGCAAATTATCCATGAAAACACAAACTGTAAGGGTGATATTTCTAATAAACTATTACTGAGACTTCCCCAGCACTCTCTTCAAAGAAAAAAAAAATTACAAATGTAAAAATTCCTTGCACACAGTTACCTGCTCTGTCTCTGTTTTTGTTCCTCTAAGCTTTAAACACCCTCAGTTTGTGATTCTGAGATCTCTAATTATAGATACATCTCATTACTTCTTGACTGGCAACATTTTCTTAAGCTAAATCCAAAAACATTGACCAGAAAATCCTCACTCCTCTAGCGGAGGATAGAATACTGCTCACTTATTTGGAAGCTTTCGCTTGGTGCTCCTGAAGGTGTGAGCATTGTGGCCAGTTGAGCTATTAAATGACCAGCATTTCCCAAAAGAACAAGAAAGGTATTTATGATATCTGCCTTACGCATTTGCGCGCGTACAACTGCATGTTTTGTTAACTAGAGCCATGAGTTTCTCCTTTGTTGCTATCCTTCTGTAATATTTACTGCATTGTTGCCACTCTGTGCTGAGTTCTTTGATATAAAGCATCTTTCTACTTTTAGCTTTACTGACGTGTATTTGTTTATTTTAGATATAGTTTGTGCTAGAACACATACACATATATGAAATAAATATGTGCACTTTAAAGGAACTTAAAGAATAAAATCCAAATGTCATGAATTAATCTGCATATTGTGAAAACAAGCAGTAATTCTGACTGAAAAGATGACCATAGAAACCATTGTAAAATGCTTTTTTTATTTCTTAGGAAGATATGAAAAGGAAGATATACATTTATGGCAATGTTTCTTAGTAAGGGTAATAATCTAACAAGGGGAAAAAAAGAAGGATCAGTGATTCATTAGGAACTATTTTTCATTCTTCTGAAATATGAAAAGAGAAAATGAAAGAAAACACAGTAAAATCTCATTTATTCCAGAGAAGCACAGACTTGTCAAGGATATTATCATCAGGATTTGAATTTTCTTCCACAGTTAACGGGATTTCTTTTTGGCTAAAAAGGAATTTCAAAGCATCATTAAAATAAAACACCATCTTATTAAAAAAAAAAAAAAATTAACCTTAATACTTGTAGAATGATTTTCACAATTAGAAAACACTTCTGGAGGACAAGGTCAGTGGCTTCCTTGTTTATTTTCTCTGGTCTAAAGGAATTGAGAGTAAAATAAGTACACATCATTATGCTTTATTACTAATGAATTGTTACTATTTAATTTTCTTGTGCTTTAAAAATTCTTACTGTCAGAATATTTTTAACCAGGAGTAAACACTCTGGAAGGTTAGGTAGCAGATACATATTTTGCACATTTTAAGCAGGTTGCAAAGATTTGAAGTTTTGTTTGGTGTTTATTTTTGATATTGGACCTAATTCTGAAATAAGATCATGCTTTCTCAGATCTCAGAAACTACTTAAAACTGTTGAGAAGGACAGGAAAAAAAGTTGATTTTATGAGTAACTTTCCAAAATATAAAATATGAGGGCTTCCCCAGTGAAAATTTTTCTACTGGAAACCATCATGGTAAGGATAGCCAAGTAGGACAAATATTACCCCAACAATACAAACTTCCAAAGTCTGGTTTCTCTAAGGATTGAGGAATTTATGCAAACTGATGAACTACAGGAAAAAATGTAGATGGGTAAAATGCCACATATAATTCCAGTAAATTTTAAAGCACTTTTTAGGTTTTATCTCTTTATCAACAGTTCTTTTTCAGCACATAATGGGGGATTATTTTGAACTGGAGCTAAACTTGAAACTTTTTATTAAAAATGTCAAAATGGGATATTTGACCACTTAAAAAGCCATCATCTATAAAATTTTTGAATCAGAAGGTTATTCCAAATCACTTTTTTCTTACACACGGCTTAATTTCAAAGAAATTTTTTATTTTCTAATGAAGAAAAAATTATTGTTAAAGATGGTTTTTGAATGCAGAATTTCTTAAATCAAGAAATACAAATAACTTCAGATATTCCTGTATGGTTTCCACCTTGTTTCTTGAAGAGATCTTGATGGGATATCCAATTCCAATTCTAGTGTTTACCAGGCTGCACTGTGACTCATTTATGTTTCATTCCTCTTTAAGGGTCATGCTGTGACCTGCAAGCAGGATTCTTCATGGATATTGATAGAGGATCCATTCTGGCACTTGTATTGCCTTCAGCGCTGATGGTAGTGGTTGCTCCTGTTATCTATGTGAACCTAGGATGGTCTAGTTGCACTGACTGATGCCAAACAGTCTCTCACTCGAGCTTGGAGTCAGCACCTGGTTAGATGTTAGGGCAGCATTGCAGAATGACAGCTTTCCTCAAAAGAACAAATATTTTAAGAATGCTGAACACTGCCACCGGTGTTAGGTCACTTGAGTACACATTCTAGGGTCTTCAACAGTGATTTCTGAGCAGGTAACAGTCCCAGCATCTTTAGTCTTTGCTCCCTACCATGTTACTGCTGTAGATATCGCATCTTTTCAACACTTGGAGTATAGTTTGATCAAGAGTAAGACATGCCTGGAGAAGATGCTTCACAAGTGGGGAGAAAAACAGAGGGTTTCTATGCCATGAAATGTTGGAGTTGAATTTTCTTAATTCCACTGAGAAGTACCTTTCTTTGAGTGACATCTCTGACTAGAAAATATGTAAAGTTCTACATGATCAAGATAATCTGGGCAATGTTAGAAGAGTATCTGAATGTGTATATATTATTTATATATATAGAATTAGGTGTTTTAAAGGGGAATTTTATATTTTAAATATACTATCATAGGTTAATGTCCTGCAAAATTAAATTGAGCAATTATTAAGGCAGAATATATTTCTCATCCTACCCATCGAAACACTCAGATACTGGGGCTTTATTTATAGTTTTTGCAGTCTATTCAATCAGTTCCCATATCCCCACCTCCCCACTGCTTCACCTGTCACTTCCACCTAGCAAGCACAAAACTCTGCACACACACACACACATACACACACAGAGAAAATCAGCATTTTCTGCAATCAACCAAATAGCCTGAAGTGAAAGACAAACACGATGCCTGAAGCAATATTGCTTGATTAACAATGAATAGTTCTTTAAAGTAATCACATGAACTTTAATCTGAAAGATTGCTTTGAATTGTTAAGGGTGGAATCTGTTGCTATGAGAGTTGTCAAACAACTGTGGTGAATTTAATGTGTAATAGATGATAACCTTTGTCGGTTTTAATATTGAATTCCATGTTACTGATCCTAGTAAATAATCCTTACCTTCCCCTAGTGAATACCTGCTACATCCCAAAGCTCTACACAGTACGCAAAGACATTTTAGTAGAGCGTTTTTCATGTAAAGCACACATACTGTATAGATCTGACCTCATCACTGGTTGCCTCAGGCTATCTCCTGAATACCGTCTGTTTTCCTGATTTTCTCCTGAGGTTGTCATTATCTAAGGTTTGTAAATATTTCAGAAATTTGAGGCTTATACAGCAATTGAAAATGCCATATTGCTGTTATACTGAACTTTCAGTAGCATTCAGACATTCATTTTTCTATATTTTATCAATTTTAGTTCTGACTTATATAAATTCTACAATGCATGATTTAGCTGTAATTGAATTTGCAATCTATTTACAGTCATTTTAACCAAAAGACTCCAGATAAGCATAGTTTTGATCTCAGTTAACAAAGAAACAATATATGTTCTTACTTTATATTGTGCTATTTTCTATTTGTCAAAGTGCTATATAGATTTTATGGATATTTTATGCAAGTTTATGCATGAAACTCAGCTGTTTGTAGAAACTGCTGACCTCTCCATTGAAGGGGAAAAAAAACCGACAGAACAAAAACTGAAAACCTTTTTGTCCTTTAAAACCCCATAGGAATGTAGTAGGTACCATAAAGGACATGTGTACTTGAAACAGATTAAAAGAATTACAGAACTGGTTCCTTCCCAGAATGTTAGTGTATATGAATTTCTTCTTTGTATTAAAGCAGCTGTCATTTACTGAATATTTTTGCTTTCCTGTAATTATGTACATATACTTAGCAAAGTATCTTGTATAAATCAGAAAGCTGCAGAAGCCCTTTAAAATCTGCTTTGAAAATCGTGTGTGGCATGAATTTTGGCAGCATTATCATCACATTCATTTTTGGAAGTACACTCCAATTTTTGTATCAGTTCCTGTATTGTAGCAATAATTTACTCTGATATTAACATTAGTACCCAATTTTCATATCAGATTCTTCATTCCAGTATAATTTACTTCAATATTACATTGCTAGCCATACCTGCCTACATCATTCTACTTTTGTAGTTGCCTTCAATACACTTCTTTTTAACATTCATTATGTTAAGACTGTCATGATACACCACCAAATGGGATAGAGACAAGAACGTGTATAGTGTAAAAAAGATGTATTGTGATGATAGGGAGGCTTAAAAGTGTTGATGGATATTTAAGATCCTGCTAATTTTTCTTATAATTATTTAATTAACTCATTTATATTAGGATCAGAAAGTTCATTTTCTTTGCACCAATACAGGCTTTACAGATAAGAGGGAAATCCTTGAAATTTTGCTTAACATGTTCTTATATTGAGTCATGTGGATTTCTAGACTTTATATGAAACATTTGAAGTGGAGGCAATAATTTGTAAATGACATGAGAAAAAGAAATCACAGTATATTTTCTTTTCAAAATATTTAGTGTCTACAATTCATCTGTGAACCAAGTAAATCACAGCTTCTTCAAGTGCAAGGATCGAAACCAATTACCATTAGTGACCATCGGGTGCAGCCGATCCTTTCTGTCCTGTTGCCTGAATCTCAATGATCTCCCAAGTGTGCCCATGCAATTTAACAGGAAGATCAATACACCGCGGCAGTTAGCAGCAGCTCTCTTGAAGTGCTTCACAAAACATGCTACATTTCTCTACCGAATAAATGTCAAAACATTCCAACAGCTACAATTCTTGGGAGAAATTGTTCTTGTGAAACATTATTGACATACTTTAACCCACATTTCCCGCTGCTCTCCAGCTTCCTACAGGCCAGTCAATTCTGATTTGGCAAGGGCCACATCGACACATGTCCCCTGCTGACTTTGTCTGTAGGCATGAAAGATATCACGATGCAGTGCAGAAGTCCTGGGTGTCAGGGGTCAGTGGTCCAGCTCTGACCCAAGGTCAAGGTGACAACAACCTCTCTTCTGGGACTTGTCTTCATCTCTAATATGGCCTTGGAAGCAATCAATATCATTACAGAGCTTACTTCTCTAACAGAGAATGCCACCTGATCTAAGCATTTCAAGACGTTGGCTTGCAAGCCTTGCTGCTTGAAAATATCTTCATTTTCCCTCTATACTGCAAAACATCGTTATTAGGTCTGCCATTGGGGTTTTTTTTCATTTTTTTAATGTGATAAATTAAATTGATTCTTTTCACTTTTTAATGGATTTCTGCAGCCTGGAATTTCTTGATCTTTTCTTGTATATTCTAGAGTTTTTATACATAGCACAGTACTTTCCCCTAGAATCCCATCTCTAAATCTTTTTTTCTTTTCTTTTGTTATTCTTGCTCCCTCTTATTTTTCTCCTTATTGTCTGTCAGTAACCATTTTCTTCTTTATTTACTTCTAGTTTTCAGGAAAGGAAATCTCAGTGCAGCATCTGTATTCTGGATTTACACACACACACAAAACCCATCTTCAAATATCTTCTTAAAAATATAAATAAAATGCAACATCCCTACTGATTTTGTGAGGCCATAGAGAGGAAGTAATTATGCACATGAACAAGCTGATAGCCACTGAGACAGACACTTTTATCATCTGTTTGCAAGAGCTACAGTAATTTTCAATACAACAAAATGTTGCTTTCTTCAGAAATCTTAACCATGATGCCTCAGTACAAAATTCCATATACTTGAGGTTTTTACCTCTTTTAATGTGGTTTTTTGTTTCCCTAGGAAGTAAAAAAGCCCCCAACAAACACAGACCCCAAACTAAAGAAAAATCTGACAAATTTAAGTATTTTTAAAGAAGGAGGAATATTAGAGGCAGAATAGAACCTACCTATATTGTGTAACTAAAATTACTCAGGTTTCTCATTGCACACAAAATGCAATCAAATGCTTCAGATTCCCCCTGTAATAGACAATGGACGGTAAAGCCTGGAAGCAAATATTTAATTCAAGAAGATCAAGGTATCCTTACATCATGCCACTATAGAGACCTCTTGCGTCCTACACAGACTGGTAGATAAAACCAAAACAAAACAAAACAAAGTAAAACAAAGTCCAAAGCCATAAATATTGCTTTAGATGTCAGTCACAGTAGTCTAACATATCTGTAATGTACCTAGCAACTTTAAGGTCTTTCAAAACAATAGCATCTTCAAAGACAGAGAGAGATTTATTTTTTTTTTTTTACTCTAAAGGTTACATGCATAAACTTCCCTCTAGGTTTTATGCATACTAAATGAACCCTGAGATCTAATTTGGTGGATAATTCCCTTTTAGAAAATGCAGATTCTACATCAGCTGCTCCTAGCTGCAGAAAGGACTTAAGGCAGAAGCTGTAAGGATGGGCTTCCCCCTCTTCCCTCCTCTGTTTCCTTCTGTTCATCCTTTTGCACACAATTCTCTCCTTGGACTTATGAAGCTGATGAGGCAGTTTCATTCAAGGTGCAGTTGAATGACAACATTCCCAATTTACACCCCTGTAAAGAAGAAGAGAATCAGACTCTTTCTCTATCCACAGCAGTTCACAAGGATGTTACAGTCTCCAGGTCCCCCTGCTTGAGGGCTTTCAAGAGAAACAAAAGGGCTGGAGGTATCTTAGGCGACTGTGTATGAGAGCTGGCACAAGAAGCCAGCTCTGAAGCTGAGTATCAGTACCTGTAAAGAAAAAGTGGAAAATCTCTCACTCCTGTGTAAGAAGTCCTGCAAAATTACCTCAAGCTTATACAAGTACTGTGCTCACAATTTAGCATACAAAAACTAGTTAGGTATTAAGGACTCCAGCTAATAATTACCCCATCTATCAGTCAGTCTCCTGTTTCCTCACAGGCCTTCAGTGCCTCCTATACATGGATTGGTGGCCAGCACATTCTGTGCAGCCCATTCTTGGCATTGTAAAATGACAAAAGACCCTCTTTCTACCTGTCAGGCAGTGATGTTCTGAACATGAGGCAGTATAGCAAGGAGAAGTAACCTATCATCAGAGAAGTAACAGGAATCACAAAACTAGTGTGGCCTATTCAAATTGTGGTCTTGCATGGAATAGGCTGTAATGATGCTTTTTCCTTAGATCGGAGTAGTTGTGGGCCACCTTTACCTACATCAGTCTTTTTCAATGCTTCTTTGGAGGCATCTGTCAGTTGAAGTGCTGGATCAAACTTCTGCAGCCTTGTTGAACTGTGCAGGAAGTTGCTTCAGCCTTAGTCTCTTGAAGCTCTGACGTGTCTCCATCAAACCAGACACCATAAATGCAACTGCACTTCCTCTGCACTAAGTGACAGCTGCAAGTGGAGGAACATGGTAAGGCTTTAACCTTACTTTAGGCTACTTTTACAAGATGCAGTTGACTATTTCAAGTCCAGTAGTGTGAAAAGTGACTCTTTCTTTTCCCTGTTTACACTCTGAATTTTCAAATGCTGTCTAGAGTTTTACCTGAAACAAAATGTCAGGGAGGATCTTTGGTGACTGTGTATGAAAGCAGGCACAAGATACCCCTGAAGTTGAGTATATACCTGTAAAGAAAAGTAGAAAATCCTTTAGAGTAAAAAAAAAAAAAAAAAAATCTCTTTCTCTCTCTTTGAAGATGCTATTGTTTTGAAAGATATCAAAGTTGCTAGGTACATTACAGATATGTTAGACTACTGTGACTGACATCTAAAGCAATATTTATGGCTTTGGACTTTGTTTTACTTTGTTTTGTTTTGGTTTGGTTTTATCTACTAGTCTGTGTAGGACACAAGAGGTCTCTATAGTGGCATGATGTAAGGATACCTTGATCTTCTTGAATTACATATTTGCTTTCAGATTTTCTAGATTATTTGCATTTTTTATTCCTGCACAAATGCTATAACAGAAACTTCCAGTTTATGACTGGTAAGGTATGCTACAGACTTCTTTCTCTTCTCTGAAGTTAGGGCAGCTGTTTTCCTTATCCTTCATATCTATTTTTCTATCTGTTGACCAAGGAGACTACACAGATCTGTCAGGACAGAAATTGCCAAACCAAGCGAAAAAGAAAACCCACCAAAAATCAATAATTTTTTGTGAAAGAGAATTGCAAGTTTTCTTTGTTCCTTCCTAATTTCAGATGAAAGAAATTTTATCTTTATATTGAAAGAAATTGCAGAATATTTCTGTTTGGAAACAGCAAAATATATTTAATAAGGAATTGTTGGTGTATACAAGTGCAATTGTAGGACATATACAAGAAGACTCCAGCATGCAGTAAAATCAGGCAGAAAAAGAAGATTTATGTTATTAAAGAAATTTGGATGGTCAAGTAGATTTATTTGTAATGTCAGTTCCATGTTATGAGAAAAAACTTTCAGAGGTAGAGAATGGTAACATTGGAAAGACTGAAAAAAATGAAACTTTAATAGAGATTTCTTACATTTTTCTAAGTGTTATTTGTGGCTGACATAAAGGTAGGGTATTTTATGCTGCATCTTGGAAGCCAATGTGGTGAGGAGATCTTTGCATTCTCTCCACATGTTGCCACATAACCAAAAAAGCAAAATATATTCAGATATGGGAGCTCAGTATTTTTTAAAATATATATATGTATTTAAATCTCAGGGGCTACACAAAATGTAACAAATATTCTCAGTGCAAACATCCTCTCCTTCTCCTCTGCCTTGGAGAACTGCAGAAAACAGTGAATTCATCTGTTTTTCAGTAGTACGACATTTTTTAGCATTAGTTGGAAGAAAGATATCTACTGTTTTAACATTCTTGTCATATATTTCCCTCACAAGTCTGCTTGGGAACGTGTCTACTTATTAGGACCATCATCATTTGTATTTTAAGACTAAAGTAGTTTATTTTTAGAATCTAAGAAGTTACTGAGACATCCAGAGCTAAGCTCCATTAAACTCTTTGACCTAAACCCTATGAAGAGCCATTAGTTCAGCAGGAAGAACATTATTGTTCCAGCACACAGTGTGAGGACAAATCCTCTTCCTCCCCCTTCTGCCAGCTTCCCTCCCCCTAAAGTATTATAGTTTATATGAAAAAGTGAGGCCCTAATGGATTATCAAATGAAATATGATCACAAATGGTTATGTATTATAGTTAATGTTTCATCAGTTGTAGTAAGAGCAGACAAAAAGGTTGGCTTTGCTCTATGTTTTTCTGACTTCAGCTCAGTTCTGCAGAAATTCATTGTTAAACTATTTACCTCCTTAATTTTCAGTGTCAAGTTGTTTTTGACTTTCCATGTTCTCTTGTGTTTTACAGCCCCCTCCATCATTATAGAAATGGAATTTTTCATGGGAGCCGTTGGATGGAAGACGGAATGAATGAAATGGTTCATAAGAAGGCAATTGCTGTCCTTCTGATAGTGGGTGACATAGAACAGAATGATCCCGATGTCACGAATCTTGCCTAGGAAAGGAAATAGTGTTCACCTGTGATTTTACTCTGATGTTAGTCAAGAGCTCTGTTACCCTTTGTGGGGACCAAGTATGAAAGCTTATTTTAGCTACTCTCTTCTCATAATTCCTTATTATAGAATAGAGGAATTTAGTTTATTCTACAGCTGAAGTGAACATCACAGTGTTTTGTGTTGGCCGTTTACCCAAACACCTCTCTTTCATATCCACCTTTTGCATTTCACATTATTTTTCCTGACAGCATTAGCCAGTTCCATACTTGTGGAGAAAAAAAAATGCAGACTTCACCATTCAGACAGAATGTATCCATTCCAAGGGAAAGGAATGACACTTCTTAGTGTGGTGATTCCCTGCAGGAAAGATCAACAGCTGCAACCTGATGATCCCTAAGGTTAATGTGTTTGCATTCACTGTTTACAGGCTGAAAACTGGATAATTCTGTACTAATGACATTGAGAGGTGTTTGCACTAATGTAATCTGCTACTCAAGCAGAATATTCCTCAGGAAATCATCGAACTTCATAGAATCACAGATTCATACAATGGTTTGGGTTGGAAGGGACCTTAAAGACTGTCGAGTTCCTACCCCTCTGCCATAGGCAGGGACACCTTCCACTAAGACCAGCTTGCTCAGAGCTCCATTCAACCCGGCCTTGAGCCCTGTCAGGGATGGGGGACACACACACAGTGTCCCTGGGTAACCTATGGCAGTGCCTCACCACTCTCACAGTAAAGAATTTCCTCCTTTTACCTAAACCTGCTGTCTTTTAGTTTACAGCTATTATTTTTTGTCCTAGCACTATGTGACCTTCTAAAAGCACCTCCCCATCCCTCTTCTAGTCCCCTTTAAATACTGGAATATGCTCTAAGCTGTCCCTGGAGTCTGCTCTTCTCCAGGCTGAACAGGAGAGGTTCTCCAGCCCTCTGATCATCTCAGTGGCCCTCCTTTGCTCCCACTCCAGGATCTCCTTCTTGTGTTAAGTGCCCCAGAGCGGGTTGTTCTTATGTTGGGTGCCTCAGAGATGGACTCCAGGTGGAATATCTCATATAATTTCTCTACCCTGTATTACACTGGCATTATACAATCATCTTAATTGCGCTGCTGCAGCTTTATTACTGGTGCAAAATAGATTTCAGTTACAGGAATTTTCTTCTGTCACTCTCAAGTAAGGCTGAGGCCTGATTTTAGTGCAATATTCTCTAACACTACTACCAGCAGGTGTTTCTTATTCTGTAAAGTGAAGAAGCCACAGAGAAGCTCAAGAAAAGTAATTTGCACTCTGCTCCAGAACCCTCTGGCTCTAATCAGGTCCAGAGCATGGGGAACTTTGTTCATTTGTGCTTGGCAATTTCTTATAAACTTATTTTTGAAGTCAGCAGTTGTGCTTCTTTATAAAATGCAGAATTTCAGAATTTGAGACTTATCACCTGCAAGCTCAATAACAGCCTGGCCTTTGAAATATCACCTTGTTCTGGATACTAAAATTTAATACTTTACTTCAATCACAAGGGACATTGGCCTATGATGTTGTCAAGACCCATGATATAACAGATGCAGAAAGGCTGACAACAGAACAGCATGTTGCTTATAAAATCAAGCGAAGCACTTTTCTGTTTGAAAAGAACTAAGGCAGCAGGTTTTTCTCCTCTTCTCTTTTAACAGTTTTCAAAGAATTCTCAAATAATGTTTAAATAATTGCATAACTTTGTAAATACATAGCTTTCTTCGCTGTGAAAGACCCTCTAGAAATGCTTTCCATATAATTTTTTCTAGATAAATCTTAATTTCAAGTGTTTGATGATTTTTAGAGCATCCAACAGTTCAACTCTGAGCAGTAGGTAAAATAAAAGGTGGGTAAAATGATGTTTAACAAATGATTATTTGAAGCAATTGTCCAGTGTAATGCTCTTTTCAGTATCTCCTTTTATACATTAATGGTCTTGGTTACCAAAGACTGAATGCATTTCAGCATTTTTGTGAGCAGTTTTCTTAACCCATTCAGTTAGCAATGTTCCACTCCAGTGCTGTCGACAATACAGTTGCTTCAGCAAACAATGAGGTCAGAGACACTTGCTACTGACCTCAGCAAAATAATCAGATAATCAATTGAAAAGAGAAAAAAAAACAGTTCTATACTCATCACCATAGTACTTAACTGTCATATATAAAATGAAAGTCACACCAATTAGCTTTGTCTATTATCTCTCTCCCCTCATCCTAAAGACCAAATTTCCCTGGTCTCCTTAGGTGCACTATTTCCTGTGGGCTAAATCCTTCATGTTCAGTCTGAGGGAGTCACTCCATATTGTCCTGAGCATGAGGCAAACTTTATTTAACAATTGTATTTACCAAACCGAGATATCCAAGAATAAGCCACAATCTGTGCATAGTTTTGGGTTCTCAACCACATACTCACAGTGAAAGGATGCCAGTCCCCTTGTGAGCTGCACTGAGAGCTGTGAGTTGCATGAGAAAGGAGAAATGAGACCTAATTTTTTGAGACCCTAGGTTTCTAAGTAGGAACCCCGGTGCAGCTCCAAATATGCAGTTCATTGCTTTCTGCCGCAACTCTTAATTATAAAATTAACGAATTATAGACTCATTTAGGTTTGAAAACACCTTTAAGCTCTTGGAGTCCAACTGTTAAGGAAGAAACAGCTCAAAAAAAAAAAAAAAAAGGCATGGGGATTGCCTGGCCTCAGACTGGTTGTCCTTTCCCAGTAAATTCTTTTCTGACCATGACAAAACTAGTTAGTTGATTAACTAACCAGTAGACTAGCTAACTTAATTTGTTCAGCATACACACAGCTTCTAGATTGTAGTAAGCTCCCATTTGTGCTGGATTATAAAGCCAGATAAGAGGACTAAAAAGAAGGTCAAGCAACTTGCCTGCAGTCACACAGCAAGGGAGTGGCTTAACTTTTATCTGATGACAATTAAACAGGCACTAAAAATACAAGAAATTCAGATTGACTAAAAAATAACATAACTGCATGAAAGTACAAAATAGGACTGTTAAGGAACCTAAAGAGTTTTTGCTTTGCCTGTGAGGTACTAACCATTTCCAGTTTCAGATCTTTGTTCTTTTATACCTTAGTCTTAGATGGTATTATTTTCAGATCAGGATCTTTTTCACAGGCATTTCAGAGGTCTGCAGTCTCTGGCTATAGAAACCTGAAATCTGAAGGAATAGATACTTGTACACAAATCACAGGTGGAGTGCATGGGATATTGCATTTTTGATCACTTTAATGCTTATGTATGTATATTGATGTACGTGATGCTTCATCAACATGCTCACCTCTGCTGTTTTCTAGTAAGTGCTATAATTTAATGATGTGGTTTTAGGGGTTAGGAAGTTTGTGTATCTAAGTACACTAACTCTGTGTTTAATGACACTTGTATAAATGGTAGCACCTGGAGTCTTCCTCTCAGTTTCAGCAAGGTACTTAAGCACATGCCTGGCTTAAAGCAAGCAAGCAGTCCCATTGAAGTTAATTAGACTTCCCTTGTACTCAAAGTTAGGCATGTGCTTAAGTACCTTGCTGCATTAAGACCTTAATGAAGATTGGGGTATAACTGCCTTTGTTGCAGTGTGTGTAATGTGAGTCATTTAGTGCCTTCAGTGTGGAGCTGGGAGTACAGTAAAGCAAAGCTGAGTGAGTACAAACACAGAAAGGTTACGATATAGTTTTGTAGCTGTTGTGGTCACTGCTCAGACTCAGCTGCTTATTTTAGGTAATGGTGTCTCCCAAGGGCTTGTTTTTTTTTTGTTTTTTTTTTTTTCCCTGCAGTTGGCAGGACTCACAAGAACTGTCTTTGTTGTATTTTAGGGGTTTTAGGTTCCAATATTGATAGAGAGATATTGATTTCAAAAAGTTCTCCTGGCTGGTTTAAGGAAGCGCAAGTGTTAACATCATTTCCCTGGGGGACTGGATCTGAGGCCTTCTGAAGTCAATGAGAAGCCTCTCATCAGTTTTAATGGGCTTCAGATAAGGTCTTTAGGAGGTGAGAGAATTTGTTTGAGATCTGTGTTTTGTATCTCAGCCAGAAGTCAACATTGCACTGGCTCTCAGCGCTAGGGAAGCAAGCTGGATGAGGATGGGGGAGGGGAAGAGGGTGAAGGTACACCTTGGACTGAGCAGTGGCTTGAATTGCCACCCCTCACTGCTGTAGCACCCATCAATAAATTAATATGTGGACAATACTCACTGAAGAACTGACCCGGTCCCAGACTAATTTAATGAGGTCTGCGTGGATTACAGCACAAGGTGATATAGCAATAAGCCAAAGCCAGAAACTTAGCTCTCTGTCATTTACTGTAAAACATGTAGAGATACTAACTCTGGCTTTTTGTTAAAAGAGATTTTACAGGATACAAGAATAGAAATAGTAAAATAGTAAATAGAAATAGTAAATAGAAATAGTAAAAGGAAAAGTTAATGCAGGTTGTTTGTTTTCCTCATTCATATCCCTATTGCTGAGATGAGATGAACGATAAAAGGTAGTTTCCAAGGGCTTTACAAAGAAGAATTCTGCAATTGCTACTGATTAGAGAACTTAATCCCATGCTTTCTACAACCATACTCTTTAACTACTGCTTATTATAGATGTAGTGTAAGGTGGTAGAATTTATTTCCAAATGAACATTACAAACACACCCTGATATCAATATATGTAAGAAATGTAAGAAAATTGCCCCTGTACAGCCAATTCTCATTGGACACATATGAGCATGGCTTTTGGACACAATGCTTAGAAACTAATTTAAAACAGTCTGGAAGGGAAGCAATGCCAACATTTGCTCGAGATCTTTTTGAAAATTCTGTTAATTTTGAGGAGGTTGAGATTTAAGGATGGCAGGAGAGAGCATTACATACAGGTCATGAATGCTGTGATTTGAACAAAGGAAGAGAGGCAGTTTGAAAGCATTAAACATATATAGAACAGCATACATTAGACCCCATCAGACAGAACCTTTAAGATCCTGAATTTATCAGATGACAACATTCATTTTGTACTATGTAGAAGACAACAAGAAAGTCAGCAACTTCATGTGCTGACATTGCAGTAAAACATGATTTTAATTAGCTCACACAGAGGACACATTGAGGAAAAAGTGACATTTCATTGAGGAATATACTATTAAACACAACCCTCCTTGACCTGCCATTTATCAGGGTGCAACACAAAAGTCACATGACTCATCCTGTCTTTCTCATTGTCCTTTGAACCCTGGAAATTCATGGTTCATTTGCAGTGACATGGGATCCTCCTGGTTTCTTGACACACGGAAGTATCTGCTGCTTTTCTGTAGAGTGATGGAGAGCAAGAGGCACAACTCTTTATAGCAGTGGCCAGTCTGAACACAAAATAGCTGCATGACAGGCAGTTTAATTCTTGAAGTTATCGCCTGAAAAGAGTTGAGGAAAAAAATGGAATGAAAAAAGAATCTTACTCTAGAGAAGCAACAGATTGTCCTCAAATTAGAAAAATTAACCACAAAAAGAAGCAAAAAATTAAAATAAACATAGAGCAACTAATTAAGGATTAGTGTCATGCCAAAAATGTGTTAGATTTCAGTTACATGCAAGTCTAAAATATGTCAGTTGCTCTTATTACAAACACTAATGAAAAAGGTGTGCTGTATTGATACCCCTATTTGGACCTCAGAGATGAAAAAAATGCAAATAGAATTTTACCTTTTCTTCTATGTTCTTAGCAGCTGCTAGACCCAACACTGTAGGAAAAAAAAAAAAAATCAGGATTCAAATATATCCATGATGATGTTCAGCTTCCTCTACTTCATCAGTCTCATTAATGTCTCTGGAGGGAAACTTCTGTGGTTAAAGTTCAGGAATGGAACTCAGGGGCTTATCCAGTCCCTAGTTCTGCCAGATTCTCCTTCTGAAACTGAGCAAGTTAGTGACCTGTTAGTTCTATATCTATAAAATGGGAATAATAACTTTTGTATCTCTAAGTGGGGTTGTGAGGGTAAGTCTACTAATACCTCTAAGATGCTTAGATATGAGGATGACGAGTGCCATAGAAAATCCTATAAATAGAATAAAATAAACTGTGAGAGCCTGAGGCGCTGGAAGCTGCTGCCAAGGCTGTGCATTTCCACACTCCCCTTACAGCGGGAGATATGGCTCAGAGCCAATATGCAGTCTGAGAGCAGCTCCTGCATTAGTGGAGTGTGTGTGTTATTTGTTTATTTGGTTTTCACAAAGGGTACCCACCACATAACCAAGGTAACCACAGTCTGTTTAAAATGGGCTGGTGCTGTGATGTGGTGAATCTGATAATGCCTAGTTTTGGTTGCTGGCTTATTTTTTTTTTCTATTTTAGAGCGACAAATGTATTTCCTAAAACCCTTCAGAAATCTTTTAATGGTGTGGGTTGCTTCAATTACTCTTATTTTCCTTGGGATTTCTGTTTGTTTATTTGCTGTCAGGCTGTGCTGGCAGCAGGCAGGACTGAAGGGCTAGCCCTGCCACCCTGAAGGCTGCCTCAGCCTGTCCACGGCATACAGCCTGGGGACAAGGCCAGCAGTGGGAAACGTTTTGCTGGTTTCTTCTCAAGTTTTTGGGACTAAGGTCCTGGCACCAATGTGGCACTGCAAACACAGAGAGGGGAGCTCTCACAAAGGAGATGACATTTCCTACAGCAGCTAGTAAGGGACCTACCGAGCCTTCACTATTGTTGGGCAGCTTTACTTCCTGAATGCTCCTTCCTAATTGGTGAGCAGGCATCATATCACATCTACTCTGAGCAGCCAAAAGACTACTTACACGTGAGGTCTTTGATTTTCTTCGTTTCAGGATTCCCAGCTTGCAACATCCAAGGGACTGTGCAGAGATGATACGCTGTGGTGAGGAGCGCACCGTGTTGTTAACGCACACTCAGAGAGGGGTAATCCTTCAGGAGCTCTTAAAGCAGTTCCTGGCACCAGCTGGAAAGAGAAAACCTTAGTGAGAAGGGAGAGGGGAGTAGTAGAGCAGTCAGGGCATTCTCACATAGTCTCAGTGGAGAGATCAGAGGAAGGGCTACAATATCCAATCCCGTATGCTAGAATTGGAAATGCTGGCTCTTTGGAGTCAAGTACCTACCCAAATAGATGTGTGATGCGTGAGCATGCTTGTCGTACCTGTGAGTTTGTGTATAAGCTACTGTAAAACTGTTGCCTTGATTTTTCAGCCTCTGTTTGTGTCTCACAGTTCATAGTTCTTAGGTCGTTTCACACACGGGTGTTATAAATAGAAGCAATGTTTTCCTTAAGTCAAGGTAGTAGTTTACATTCTTTGTTTCAGAGATATGGACAGCTGATGGACAGTTGCCTTGACCAATGGGATGGGGAGAGGTGTCAACCTTCTCCCCCAATCCCTGGCCTTTGTAGAAATACTGTAGAAGTGGAGTCAGATCTTGTAATAAACAGTTCATGCCTTCTCACCCTAGTGAGTGTCTGTGTCTGTGTGTTGAACAACAACATATCAGTATCAATTATGGAACAAGAAAAGAAGAAACAACTATGCTAAGATAGGTCTTTCCTGTAGTCTAATCAGCAAGACCCATGCTTTGTCCCAGGGGAAGAGATCATCACAGGAGCTGTGCAAAAAAACACTTTAGACTAAACCAAGACTAGGAGGAATTGATAAACTATACAGGAGGAGAAAAATCTTCCCCTTCAACCTCCAAAAAAATGTTTTTCTCCAAAAATGCCTTAAAAGGCAAATATTGTTCCCTTGCAGTACTCCTGAGAGGCTGAAGGTTGAAACCAAGTTCTTTGCCCTAAGGTAGTAAAGGGGATGAAATCCAGCAGAAGTGAATATAAGCATAGTCTAGGTTCTCCAGTAATAAATAATCCACTGTTAAACTGCCACCCCCATGTTGGGGCAGAAAGAGGCTGCCCACGGCAACAGCTGGGGCTCGATGAGCTCCTCTTTGAATTTCCCTCAGCAGCAGATTCTGCTGCTCTGTGGCTGTTTCCATGTTGCTGACCTTGGGACTCGAGAACTGGGAAGACACAGCAGGTCTGACCCCTTGCATTTTATCTCTGAAATCCCAGAAGAGGAATAACTGCCTGTGGGAATCTCCAGCTTCAGGCTTTTCCGCCCTCCTGAAAGACAGGATGGGACAAGAAAGGAGAAAGTTAAACGGAGAGAAGACAGAAAGGAGCTCAGAGAGAAGGGAAAGGGGTGCACTGTGACTGAAGACACACAGAAAGATGGGATGTCTTAGAGTGGGGCAAATAAATGTACAAGAGAAGAAAAGCGGGAGAGCAAGACAATCAGTGTCACGGGAAAGAGAAGGGAAATCTCCCCTCGTTTTTTAAAAAAAGGAATAAAGTGAGTAACATGTAGTGGACATTTAAGTAAATGCAGTGAAATAAGACATCGGAGCAGACTCTGTTCTATGTAAATGTCATGAAAATAGGGCTGGAGGGTGTTCAAGTCTTGTTGACCATGTCCTTCCATGAGTCCCTGAATCCACCAAACTGTCTCTCCATGAACCAAAACAGCTTGCCTATAAAAAATTCTGACCCTTAAGCAAATTCTTGTTGAATTTCGAGTCCAATCCTTTTCAGATTGAGCAGGAATATGAGTAACAGGCTTTTCTGTTCTTCTTGGAAAAACATACCATAACTCCCTTCTTTATCATCTTTAGATGAACTAAATGCATCCAGTCTTTTTGAAGGTCTTCATAAGCTTCTGATCATTCTTGTCAAAAAGATACATGTCAGTTCTGAAGGGTGATATTCAGGCACTTTTATTAACGCCTTCACAACACAAACAGTAAAAATTATTTTGTTTGAAATATTATGTATATTTTTCTCTTGCATTTGTGCCACAGAATAAATTTTATTTTTTCTTCAGAAATTTGATGCTTGTAACACATCAAGTTTGCAGTAGGGATGACCCATATAGCTACCAGTTTCTATGAAAAAATTCTGTCTGATCAGCTACACTCTATCCTGTGTTTATTGAACATTTATCTTTTAAGTAGTGCCTTGCACTTATCCTTCATGAATTTCATACTCCCTCACTGCATTCTTTTCCAGACCATTTTGCAAATCTGTCAAGGTCATTTTGAATTCTCAGCCTTTCTTGCAATGTGCTGTGGTTCTTTCTTCCTGCCTTCCTGCCATTTGCCTGTCCAATAAGGATATTTCTCTGTTCCATCATTTTTTATGTGTTAGTATTTGTGTACCTGTATGAAAAAAGAAAATGGGAAGAGTGTGCCTTTTGTGTATCTGATGATGTTGGTTTATGTGTCAGAAGCAGCATGAGATGACAGATGTCATCTAAGCGACAATGTTGCTCAGCACCATTTTTTTCACTCACTGAAAGGGATCATACTTGAGGAAACCAGCACTGTGATTATTGATCAGTGTTGGTAATCTGAAAACCTACCACCTACCATGTTACCTTGGTAAAATGAAACTTGGGTAAAGAGCAATACATACACTCTTGTATATAAATATACCTGAGTGTGCATGCATGTATGTATGTATATACACATCTATTTGTTGCTTCAACTATTCCTAATACAAACCAATAATAAATAAGGGAGACAAATAAACTAATAAAGTAAAATGAACTCTTTGACGAGACTCCTATATTTCAATGGAAAATTCTAATAATTTCTGACACATGGATAGGACATCATCTTTCAAAATCACACTGTGTCTTTTTGTTCTGCAGAGAGCTGAGACCTGAAAATGAATGTACTGAGGCCTATTTCCGTTGCTTTTGAGCAAAGGCTTTTTCATTTACTCCTCAGCATAACAGTTGGACTGAACAGAAGCACTGGAGCTTAACAAAAAAGACTCTCATCTCAGACAAAAACTGTAATTATCACAGGGGAACAAATTAAACAGAAAACCCTGCTGGAATGAGATTTCCACATATTTAGAGTGTGTTAATACCAATAATATGGTACATACTAACAATAGAATCTTTCTGTAGCTTTTGTAGTATCAGATATGAATAAAAATATGTATGATTACACTGACTCAAAAGAAACAAGATGCTCAAACTCTTTTGTGAATTATTTTTTAAATGTTTAGGAGGTGGGGAAATTAATTTGAGAAAATTTAGTGTATTTTATTTATAAGTGTTTCCATTTTAATCAGTACTGATCACAATGGTATTGATCTAGACAATAAAAGGGAATTAATTTCAAAAACATTTCCTAAAGTACAGCATGCTATGTTCAAATATACACTTTTCTACATTTATTTTACCTTTATTTATTATATTTTTATTATTTAAAATTATTGTTTCACCATTTCTGCCATCTGCCAATCACATATATTAGGTGTCCATTAAAATGGGCATCTATGAAAGAAGCACACTCAGTAGATCCATCTTACAGTTAAGTGTATTTTCCTAAGGGGAAAAAACCCCACATTACAACAATTGCAGATCAATATATATGTTTGTGCACATATATGTGTGTGTGTGTGTAAAAGATTAAGGTGCTAGTGGTGGAAACTACAGAAGGGAGTGTGTCAACAGATTTATTCATGCCATAAGTCTTATAGACAATAGTTATTAGTTCATAGTATTGTCAGAGTCTTATATGTGATATGTATATAGACCAGAATAAAATTTAGTTTTGCTTCAAAGTTCAATGATCCTTCCCCTATCAATGAATGTCGTGCGCATCTCTCTTTCTAGAACTTGAAACTATGGCACGTATTAAGCCTGCCTACAAGTGTGCACATATATTTATGTATATAAATCTCTTTTGTTTACACATAGATGAATGTCAGAGTGTCTTCATCTGTTTTCAGATGCAATGAGTCCCTGAATGATTGACTTTTAATCAGTGTTGTATAATACCATTCAATTCTAAAATAAATGTGATAATTTTTTCATTTTCCCTCTTTTCCTTCCTTTTAAAATTATTCTACTGGAATTAGAAATCTTACATTTTCATTGAAACAAATAAATTGTAAAGCTCCGTAAACAGCAAACATTTTGAATCTGCACAGACAATATGTTATTTTCTTTTTTAAGGACTTATCTCTGTAACATTAGTGACACATTTGGATCAATACTTTTAAAGGTTTTTTTTGTTTTTTTTTTTTTTTTTAATATCAAATGCTGGAATGATTTTTATGTTTACCGTGATAATATACACTTATCTCTTTAAGGTGACAGCAGATGGTCCAATAAGAAGTGGTAGAACTAAGTGCTGAAAATATAGCAGCCCATCTCAGGCTCCCTTAACCATAAAATCTATGAATTTATGCTCAACTGAGCAATAAGACATAGTCATGAAATGTCCAAGGGTGAATCAGGGTGGTTGGAAGTGTACCTATTTCCCCTCCACAATGAGAAACTATACAGTGTACTGTCTAAATGCACAGACAATATTTTGTAGCTTTATTTATCAATTAACTGTTTCCATTACACTCAGACTGTGTACATCATAGTGTGCTGCTGAGAATTGCTGTACTACTTTGCCTTCCAGCCTTCTGTGTGCTGTTTTGTTAATGCACTTTTTGTAGCTCTCCAAGGCTAGTTAAATACTGGCATTCCAGCATGAACAGTTTGATAGACTGGGGATTAAATTTTCAGAGGATGTAAGTCAGTGCATATCTGTGTGGCATCACAGTTTGCATCAGAACACCATCAGGTCCACTACTTAACACATAATTTCAGGTGATGTGTGATTTCCCAGACAGGACTTTATCCTTCCTTATGTATGTATCTGTCTCTCTGTCATCCCCTACACCTCCCATTGTAGGTTACACTCTCTGCTCCACCTGTTCCACAACAGACGGCCAAACAGAGTACCAATGGTCTGCTGTGTTATTCAGATGAAGAAACTACACCAAAAAAATATTCTAAACCATAGATTTTCTTCTGAACCATGCTATGTCAGCTCCATTGCCTCATCCTCAAATGACTTCTGGTATTGAACAAGCCGATTGCAGATCTGCTCCTCTACAGAGGTACAAAAAAACCAGAGTACCTGATTAGCCATTACCTCTGCTGTATATGTTTTCACCATCCCTAAGCTTACTGGAATGCAAAACCATTGCCAACATCATCCAGATCATCTTTGGACACACAAACTAATAAATTGTGTATTTTGAAAAAAGTCAGTGTATTTTCTGAGGAAGCTCAAGGAAAGTGAATGTATTGGTGTGAATAAAGCAGGCAGGCAGACACAGCAGATCAGTACCCAGAGAAAGGGAAAGATGCCATCAGAGAAAAGGGACTACTTATCCTCCTTTTCTGTCAAGACATTATGGGTCTGGCTGTGATGTAGCATGGCCATTTTCTGCATAAAGTTAATTTAAGCAGCCCAGGACAGATTATTCCCCTGCAAGAAATAATTTCTGCTTATTCTCCAAGCTGCCAGGGAAAGAGCAGAAGCAAAGGGAGGAGTGGGGGCTGTTGTACCTAATGCACTGTATCAGTCCTCAGTCCAGGAATCTGAAGTAGCTGCATAGTTGAGATTGTCACAGTTATTTTACAGGTGGATAGTTTGGGAAACAAAGAAGTTCGAAGGCTTGAACAAACCAAAAAGCAATCATACTCACCAGGGAACACTGGATCTCCATTCTCTGCTTTCTGAAGGTAGGAGTTGGAGACAGGGAGAGAGAATATGCATAATGTATTTTATATGCAAAATACAGTACTATATAAAAACAAAGATCACTCACAGTTTTGCCATACATATATATAGCATAACATTAAAGAAATTGCTCATCAAAAAAGCACAGTGATTACACAATAAAACATTTTGAGCAACAGAGATATAGCCTGGGCCATTCTCCAATGAAGAATTTTAAATTAACTAATGCAGTTATTTTGACAACTGTAATTTCAGTAAAATTAAAATTCTTGATGTTGCATTTCATCATTAACACATAGTTACAAGAGCAATATATGTCTCCCTTTATACTTGTCAATGAATTGTTCCAGAATGATACAAAAATATATTTACTTCCTGTAGTTGCAATTTACTCTATATTTTGCTCATTTGCCAGCATGTGAAAGAACTAGTTTTGAGTGTGTCTTTGTGATTTAGAGTTGAATGTACAGGGTGAGAGTCTTGTAAACTCTGCACTTTGGTAGTTTTGGTAGACAAAAATACATCAGAAAAAAACCCTGTACATCTCCTTGAACTATTAAAAAAAAAGTATTGTATATTACAGCATCCACCCTCTAAGTGACCAGCCCTGGGTATGTGTCATATTGTTGGGCTGCCATATCAGTTGTGTGCAGTCCTTGCACGCCTCAGTACTGAAAAAGGGGCTCCATCCCTCCCAGTGCCCCATTGCCCCAGGAAGTCGTCCTGACAGACTGAGTGCTCCAGAAGAATGTTGTGCAGCTACTTTTTCGTCTTTGCATATCCGTTCCCTTAGCCTTTTCCAGGTCTGACAATTTCTTGTGCAAGCCCTAATTGAAGTTTTTTCAAATGCATTAGAACCTATGTAAAGCCATACTCTGCTAGATAAAGAGGAAATGAAGTTTATTAAGCTGGTAATCTTTCACTTTTAATGAGCTTTTAAATGAGCCAAATATTCTCAGCCAAGTGACCACCCACCTGTGGATGGAGTAAAGGTTAGTTCTATTCCCATTCAAGGTCCACTTAACAACTTTCAGAATTGGAGTTCCAAATTTCAAAGAAGGAGGTCCTCAAGATGGAAATCATAGGAAAAAAAAACTAGCCAGAGGCTAGAGGAAATGCCTATGAGTAAACAAGGGGGATGAGGGACAATCATATGTCAGCAAAGAAGCAGTTTCCTTTCAGAATACCTGAGGTACCTATGCATCCTTTTCTTGTGTGGCTTGAGGCAGAGACTGGGAATGTTTCTAGGATGTCTCTTCTGGTGGGCCACAATTTAAAAATACTATTCCAAGAAAAATAGCTGTGATCCCAATAGAAGCAATCTTCCTACTCAAGTGTCCTTATGACATTACAGTACATATATTTAAATCACTGAAGGTGTAATTCTATCCTCCCAACTTAGGTGACTATCTGTTCTCCTGAAGTCAGGCTCATTACTAATTGCATCTTCATTCTATGCAACAACAGACAGCAGAGACTGCTAGGATAGTTAGCTGCTGCTGCATGGTATGTAACAACAATGTTTTTTCAGACCTGATTAATAAATGAAAACTGAGTGATTAGATTAACTTCAGTACTTTCACAGAGCTCCTGTAAATAATTTTGAAAGTTGCAATAGGCATTTTTAAAATAATATATATCTCTATTTGGAAGAATATAAGAGAAATCATCTAACTATTAGAGACCAAAAAATCCTGCTTTAACAATATAGAAGGCAATCTGTGCAACTTCTTTTCATGAAATAAAGTGAATGGTACTTGGAGGAACAAGAAGAGGATGCAAGTGTTTACCCAAATTCTTATATTAAATAAGCTTAAGAATAGAAGTTTGCAAAACTCATCTCTTTTTTAGTTTAATCATAAATTAAAAGCTGATGCAGAACAAGCAAAATGAAAACCCAATTTTTGTCTTCATTTTTGTTCTCTTCTTTCAATATTTTTAGAGACATTTATAGCTTAGTATGCCAGTGATAATAAAAGATTTTGAGAAGCTTTAGATTCCTAACAAAACCATAGCTTTTACTATGTCAGATATATGGAAGAAAAATTCTTGTGAACTTAGTTGAACAGGGCTTCTCTTTCCAGTATTCATTTACTAACAAAAAAAATTGTACGATGTAATACATTTGCAATTCCACTTTGCCATATAAACCTTATTTCTTTGCAATTGCAGGGGTTTGGGTCCATTGATCCCTGCAAGTTGCTTTCATCTCTTGCTGATATCTTTTTCTCTCAACATTTTAGTTGCTTGTAGGGATTAGTCCCTTATGCTACCCAGTCATTACCACAAGTATTAATTTGGTGCTTCAGTAGTTTCCTAGGTGTCCTTTTTGCTTGAGAGCACTGACTTCCTGACCCTCAGCATCTGCACACTTGACTAGTCCTAAGCTCTCTGGTTACCAGCCATGGTCCATGTGGGTGTCACTCAAGAGTTTCACTTTGGGAATAGGAAACCAGGTAATTCTGGACATACTCACAGCATCTTTGGAGCAAAGTTCTGGTTTCCTTTGTGATATGCATCACATTTTTTTCTCAGAAAGAGAAAATCCCAGCTGATTTTATATTGTGAATTCTCTTCCCACCAGGTTCCCTTCCAGCTCTGAAGGATAAGAACAGCACCCACTTCTTCCACAACCTAACACAATGCAGGCTGTGCTCCTTGGCAATGCAAAACGGCTCCTAGCATCTTTTCAAGTCTGGAGATCCGAGCCTTCTTTGCAAGTTCAACCTTGTAAACAACAAATGGGATAATGTTGATGATTTTTTCTAATTGCTGGTCTCTCCTTTTTATCAAATATAACTTATTTGAGCTGAATATTGTCATCCTTTCTGCCTCTTTTTTTTTTTTTCCTCAGGGAGGTCCATCTTTCATTTTCTCTCCTTCACCACATCACCTGTATCTTCTGCAGCTGATTACACATTCATTTCTCAGACAAGCTTAACCACACTGGCTGAACCTTGCCTTTAAGCATGTAGTTCCATGAGATTTTTTTTCTGAACAGTGTTCCAATAGTGACCACTTTTAGCAATTTACGGCCCTATACTGTTGTGTAAAAGGACACAATAGACCCCTTCCTGTTGTCAGCAGGTTCCTAATGTAAAGATATTCTTTCTTTCTGGTTTCGCATAAACTCTGGTAATACAGATGCTTTAGTCCTTCCTTCATCATCTGAGACCTCTTGACTCCAGTACTGAAGCATGCCCCAGGTCTTACTTGCTGCCTGCTGCAGTGAAATACACACATGTGGAGACCAGAGCAGCTTTGTTCTGGAGGCTGAGGTCAGCCCAGACAGCATTTGGCTTATGGACAGCTGTGCTTTGTGGAGAACCTGACAATGTAAGGCTTCTTTATGTTCAGGATGATGCTGGAATGAAACCCGAACTGAGCCTCCATTGAAATCACAAGTTCAATTTGCCTGTTAATATAAATGATTTTTTGTGTATGCTTAAGTGCTTCCCTCAGCTGAGCCAAAGAACATAATTCTCCTTTTTTTTACTCTAATAAATAAGTGTATTTTCTCCTGCTCATCTGTCTGTCTCTCTATTTGATCTTCTTTATTGTTTGTGTTCATCTCAAGTACAGTTCACACTGGTTTTATTATTAATTTTTTCTATCACTTTATCACATATTAGAGGGGGATACAAGTGGATGCTGAACTAACCTAGAATTGGCTTTATCAGTAGGTCGTAAAATACTGTAATGCTCTGTAGAGATTCAGGTCATGTCTTCAATTGAAGATAAAGTGTTTTTTACCTCTATCACTCCAAGAAAATTAATGTAGCCTCTACTTGCCTCTCTCCACCTTGGTATCCCTTATTAAACTTAGGCAATTATGATCTGAACATTTTCAGGATGACAAACATCAGGAATCACCCAAGGTTAATGTCAATTAATAGGTTGTGGCAGTTATGGAGTAACTGGCAATTTGGATGAGAAAAATGAAAGAAACAATGAAGCAAGTAAAGGTAGAAGGAGATAATATTGTATGGCTTAGAAAGCAAATATAAAAGTTCAGTAAATACTGATACTGATAAAGGAATCATTAGAAGCAAGATTCCATAGCATGTGTCAGTCCATGCTGTTCTGTCACACTGATAACTGCGGCATATGAACGACTGTGTCTCTATAGCCTCTATTTCATCAAGGAGTTTCACTGGGCACATGGGAGCTGTCAAGGCCTGAAGAGGTGATCTGTCAGAAAGATGTCTGCAGCATTAAGTGTTTAATGCCATTTTAATAAGACCTGGAGCAACTGTTTTGCAATTCCTGTATGTACCTATGAATGGCTGTGTAATATTTTAAAACACTTCTTGCTTTTTATCTTCAGGTACAATTGAGCCAGATCCTTTACAGACATAATTTGTTCTTTTGATTTCACCAGGATTGTGTCATCTGAAGCTGAGACCCAAGAGATTTTATATCCTTTGAGTACCATATATTCTAGAGAAAACAGATTTATGTAGAAAATGGTTTTCACCTGGCTTAACATAATGTGAAGGAAAAATGAGAGAAAATAAACTGTCTACTTTCCTAAGTTAGAACTATCTCCATTCCAGTTAAGGAAGTGAATAATAAGGCATTATCTATTCTTGCATTTCTCTATTATTGGGTCAACTTTAAACAAAAATCTTGATTAATATACATGAATGTATTTATGCATTTTTTATACATAGGTGATATTAAAAAAAAATGCACATTGGATCTGATTTTCAATTAGGCACACATTAGAATTTAACAGAAAATAAGTGTGACACTGTCAAATTTATATTAGTTTGCCATGAATTCATATCTCATGGGAGATCATGAGCCATTTCCAAATCTTACTTAGAAACAAAATATGATTTCATGAAAAAGGTGCTATTATCAGCATTACAGTAACTGCACCCACAAATCAGGCACACAACTGAGCATAAAATATATGGTAGTAATAAATTTGAATTTCAATTATGTCTTGCACCTATCTTGTAATTTCCATATTATTTTTTTCTGATACTAAAAGCCGTAGATTTCATGGTCTTTTGAAGATGTCCAGTGTAATTTTTAGATTCCTCATGCACCCACATTTGGATATATGAAATGCAAGGAAGATTATGAAGAAAGGGTAAGAAGAAAATCCAAAGTAATAGGTAATTATGTGGACACGAGAAATACTACATTCTCTTGGATTGCATCAGTTATATTTCAACGAGTTTTTCTTTCTTTTTTTTTTGAAATTCCTTCTTTCATCTCAGACAATATTCAGGTGCTGCCTAATAGCCACTATTCAGTGTCATTGCATGTTCAGTGGTGAGGGTTTTGTTTCATTGAACTATTACTACTTTATTTTTTATTTGACTTCATTAATTTAAGGCTTGCAATCTATCTTAAAAGCATATAATGAGAGTGATGGAACCATGGAATATTCTGAGGTGAAAGGGCCCCACAAGGATCATCGAGTTTAACTCTTGACCCGGCATAGGGCAACCCTAGGGGTCACACCCTGTGCCTGAGAGCATTGTCCAAATGCTTCTTGAACTCTGGTGCTTTGACCACTTCCCTGGGGAGCCTGTTCCAGTGCCCAGCCACCCTCTGGGTGAAGAACTTCTCCTAATACTTAACCTAAGTCTCCCCTGACACAGTTTCATGCTGCTCCCCGGGGTCCTGTCACCGGCCACCCCAGAGAAGCGAACAGTGCCTGCCCCTGCACTGCCTCTCATGAGGAACCTCTAGACTTCAATGAAGTCTCCTTCAGGCTGAACAGACCAAGTGAATTCAGCTGCTCCTGGCATGGTTTCTTCTCTAGACCTATGTCTAAGAATGAACTTGTTTGTGACGTCTTCTGTGCTCAGATTTCTAGGGAAAATAAACTTAGTACTCTATATCCATAGGATTTAAGAAAAATAAGATCCTCTACCCAGCCAGAACAAGAGTATTTATAAATAGAAACAGGGAATCATGTTGCATTTTAATGGCTGTTTAGTAAATTAATCTGCAGCTATCTCTGAGACGTATTTTAATTTTAAGGCTGGGGAATATGGTGAATGCCATAAAAAGAATGCCCTGAACACAGCTCCAACATGTTCACATGTGTCTGAACCTTAATGGTGTGTGTCTGTTCTTTATGTTTGAAATTGCTATTCTAAAAGAATTTAAAAAAGAGGGTAAATTTGAAAGAGAAAAAAATTCCATTTTATCTTACTCAAGATGTAACATTTTCATGCCCTCTTGGTAGTGAAAAGCAGGGAGATAATATGTGCATTATTTAAAATTATTGCATATCTTCTTAATTAGAACATAAGTAATTATATTAGTACAATTAACTACAAAAAGGGAAATAAATTCACATTAGTTTGTTGAATCTGTGTTAGTGGGCATCCTTGGTGTGTGGTTCAGATTAATATTTATAGCTCTGCATTAATTTCTCATACTTGGCTCGGTAAATTTAGCTTGGAGGACACCAACAACTGTACTTAGTTTGTGATGCAATGAAAAAAGTCCACGTTGATTGAAGTCCAAAATTATTTTCAAATATAAATGTGTATTTGTGCCTCTGTCTTTCCAAAGTGGCTGAGCTTAAGTAAGCATTCTAAGTTGTTGTGGGTTTTTTTAAAGTCTCTCAGCTTCAAGATAACGGTGTTCCTACATTATAATGTGAAAGATGAAATTCCACATGTGTGTATGTAATTTTTTCAAAGCAAAAAAAGCCTCTTTGAACTTTCATCTTAAAATCTAAGTCACGGTTGAATCTCTTAGAAAGATTCCTCATCTGCTCATTAGAATTCTGTCTCTGCATTCATAGTTTTCCACATCTTTTTAAATGCCGTTCTAAATATTCTTTTTTCTTCCAAGTTTAATATTTTGAATTAGGAAGAGAAGTCTACTTTTTCTGCTTTTCCCATACTTTTCTGTATTCAGAAGTTCTAAGAGCTTTCCAAATTAATCAAATTGACAGTGATTGGGGGCTGTTTGCTAAAGCAAAAGGCAGCAGTACTGGTCACAAAGACAACCACTTTAGCACCTACAATACCTATAGGAATGTTGTATCTAAAAAAATTATCTCATATGAGGGAAGATGGGCTCTTGAAGCAACTAGCAAATTATCCTCCACTGGGTGGGATTTTGTGCTAAAATGTCTTAGCAGGTAGCTAGAATTTATGAAGAAAAACATGTCCTTTTAAATAAGAAATAGCTTTTAGGGTCTAAGAAAACATTTTAAACTAATAAATGCTCAGATTGATGCATGAATAGCAATGCTCATGTATTGCCATTATTAAAAGATATGGCCCAGATTAAACAAAGTCAATGTTTGTGCCTAAATTCAGTAGACCTTCAAAAATATTTGAAACATTATTCCCCTGTCAATAGATAACACATTTTCAATCCAGTGTCTGTATTCCCAGGTGAATCAATGGAAAGATGCTTGTCTGTTTAGAAAATGACAATGAAAAAAATCACAATACATCAAAATTTTACTTAGTTCATCAGAGTAGTTTTTTGCTTTGCTTTTGTTTTTTGCTTGCTTTTGTGAGTAGTAATAGCTAGAGTAGAGGCAAATTATAGATTTTAGCAGTGTTTTAAGAATAGTTCTTGACTTTATTTTCCTAAACGGTGCATAGATGGTTTCTGGTTTTACTGCCATTATGTACTGGTTTTCTGACATTAATTTGAGATGACATAGATAAGAGAAGCAATTCCATTCATAAAATCAAATTCTGCTTGTATGCATGCCTTTTAAGAAGAAGGAAGATCTGTATTTCTTCTAAGTGTTTGCAGGTCGGGCATCTGTGTTAACTCAAATAATGAAAGCCAGGATTGATGATTGGCTGATTCAGTGAAGCTCTTGCCAACAATTTTCAAAGATTAGGAGGTTGTTGGAAAGATATCAATGAAGGTTTAGGGATCACTGTCTGAAGTATTCTAAATTAACAGCTAATGGATGTTTTTAATAGCTCTTTTATAGATGAGTGCAGCTGAATGAAAACCGACAAGAAAGCTCAGCTTTGCTTGGTATGAGCTTTAACTTTTTTTCACACATGATGACCTGCCTCTGCACTAGCTTTCTCACTTTGTTTCTGCATAGGATAAAAATTCATTTATTTTATCGTTAATAAACATATCCACACACACTTTAATCTTTTAAGGTTTGAGGGGTTTTTTTTAGTAGAGAATATTTTTTTTTCCTCAAATGCTGCATATACCCAGTGCTGCATTACTCTTTTCCAAAGATTTGTTCATCCATCCTGCTGTTTCTGGCAAAGTTCAGTTCTTGCAGAAATAGTGAGCAGATATGAAAAAACTGAATACTCTTTGATTATAGCTGGTGTAATCAAGTTGTCTGACCTTCCTGGTGCACAAAGAGACCTGACTTGAGTATTCAATATTCAATTTCAGTGGCCCAAAGAGATGAATAAATATAAGGGAGACAGAGTTCATATGAAAGTATACCATTGGGACAGAAAATAAATGTCTTGAGGTTGTTTTTTGCACTAGAGCTCATGTGATTCTGATCACCTCTGTTGACACCAACGGGCTGTCAAAAGACAGTATTTTTGTCATAGAATAGGGAGCGATATGACATCATTGCTTCTACCTAGTTCACAGGTGTTTAAAATTATCTAAGTGTTTTAACTCTCAAAATTTTGCCAAGAGGGGTTCAGTGACTACCTCTTTCAATAAAGAATACTATTTGTGCTTTACGTGTAACTCTTTTTCACTTCTGCACTATGAGTATATCAGAGGAATAGGAAATATAGTTTAAAATTTTGTATTTTTGTTAAGGTAGACAAATATTCAGCAAAGAAACATCTTTTCCTTATACTGAGGCTTTTTTGTTAATATAGAAACAAAATTTTTAAAATATCCAAACAAAAAACCACACATGTTCTTAAAATGGACCTGACATCAAAGAGATGTCAGTTAAACAGATTTAATTTTAGAACAATTTGTCAAATTGTAAAAAGTCTATTTCTACTCACAAACAGGCTGTGCAAGGAAAACGTGATGACACTGGACGTATATGTGTAGATAGCCAAGTCAAACTATATTTCCAGTGACTGTAATTGTAGCTTTGACATCTAGGATAAGTGTAATAAATACATTTAGACAATATGTTTCTGTGTTTAAAAGTGGACTGGAAACATACTAAAAAAATCTTTAGATTATGTATCAGTAAAAAAGAGTTATTTCATTGTATTTTTTTTCTTGTACTATTTAGTACATTCTGTAATGCTGAATTCCGAGAACTAGCTCACACTGATTGATACCATCCTACAAGGACAGAAATTCACTGGTTTCCTTTTTAATAACTGCTGAGAAGCAAGAAATTTTGAACTTTTTACACGCTTTCTAGATTTAACATCTTTATGTGAATCTGAATAACATCTTGAACAAGAGTATAGGTAAAGTGCATAAGAAAGGTTTACAAAAATTTCAGTCTTTATTATCAAGACTAATTGGCCTGTTATGATTCTTTATTTTAAGAAACATTAATGTCTTAATGCATTGTGGGCAGCAAGATTATCATCAATGTATTTTCTAGCATTTTTAAATCTGTCTTTGACTCAATCAACAAAAAAAATAAAGGAAAAACAGGATTGGCTGATATCGAAAAGAAAGCATATATTGTGAGGTTTTCCCTGATACTATCACAACAAAAAAGGATTGAAAAATACAGTCTTATTGAGGGGATATTTTAAATTTCTTTAATCTTCAAAAATACCTCAATAATTTCATACAGTATCAATAAGGATATGTCAGTAGCATGTGCAAGTGATTCCTACCTGAAGAAACCATCACATAGACACAGAGAAAGAAACAGCATTAGTACAGTTTGCATCTTCAGATATAACTCTCTTCATTTTTCTTTTGTTTTGCTTTTTGCTTTTAATATTTATACTCATTAATGTTTTTATATCATGATGATGCTTTCTAAGGCAAAAAGGCTGACTTCAGTGATAGAATTCTATGACCAAAGTGCCAGTCTGTTTTTTAAAAAAATGTATACATAGTATGATTGAAAAGAAAGTACTAACTAAGTGCAGATACAGCTTCCTGCCAGCTAGGGAAAGCTAACTCCTCACAGCTGTACTCTTAAGCTACCACCAAATATTTTAAAGGAAAAAATCTCAGGGGGAAAAAGCAGCATCAACATTTTTAACAGATTCAAGATTCCCATCAGAACAAGCATTGGATTGGAGAAGAATGCAGCAAAGTATAATTTTAACACATAACTAGGGAAGATATGCATGAATTCCCATCTTACGCTCTGTGACTGAGTGGCATCTTTGGAAGAATGTACGTAGCAGCTACACTTACTACCTCTGGAACTAGGCTTACCAGCCTCCCAAGGTCTTGCACCTTTTCTCATATTATTTTCCTATCACATTTTACTAGTTCAGTTGCTCTTCATTAATGACTCAAAAGAATCTTATATTGGTAATTCAGATCTTGTTGGTATTTTACTTCAGTGAACGGTTCAAACAAGCTATGAAATAAACCCCTTTGGATAGTCATAAGTTGGTGAGTGATCTGAAGCTTCTAGGACCTAGTGGTAGTTGACAAGAGAACTTAAGTCATTTAAATAAAGGGCAAAATAACAGGACCTGGTTTTTTATGTGTAAGGCAATGGGAAAAACACACCTGGTGCTGGCTCCAATGGAGATGGGGAGCGCTCACAGTCCCTTAGGCAGGCTAGATAACCAACACTGTGCAAAAGACCACTGTCCACTTGGAGACAATTTTTAGGCCTTTAACTGAAGCATCTGAAGCTCCTAATTTCTCATCTAACCTTCATTGAACTCAGGCTGCTGCAGATGATATTGCCTAAGTTTGGAACTGGGATGCCACTAGGCTGTGCCAACCTGGGTCACTCACATAAGCATCTATGAAGCCTGGGATGAATCTCTTGCAGACAAATCCTGTGCAGGACAGGTATCAGAAAGCTTTAGGAGGCTGTGTGGAAAAGCATCCCCTCCAGCAAGAAACACGACTGAAGGAAAGTCCAGAGGCCATGAAACACCTGCAAAAGTGCCTCCAGATGAAGCATGCTGGCTGGAGCAGTCATCAAAAACAATCTAACAGCACATTGTATGCATTGTCACTATCACTGGCAGTTGTAAGAATGGTTTGAGGACACTTTTATTATCCAATTTGTTACATCCTATTAAAATACGGTGGTGCATAGTACTGGAAAATGGTATCTGGGAGCCATTAATAAATACCTGGGCCAGAATAAGGCAAGGTTATCACCTTTTTGTCAAAGTAATAGAGATACTTCTCTTAATGAATGGCCCCAATCATGGTTGGACAATAAATATAAAAGCATACAGACAAAAAGGTTTTTCAGACTATAGAACAATAGCGAGGTATTACTAGTTGGTTTCACAGATCCAGACAAAGTTAATTATTAGTAAAGATTCTTTTTGTCATAATAATTGCAATAAGATTGAATAGAAAAGGATATATCTACAAGAGCATTTTTCATTTCTTAGACTCTCCTTCCAGATATGGGAGAAATATGTGGAAGTGAGTCTGTATTTCCTGACCTTGGCAGATCAAAACGCAAAAGGTTTTGCCCTCAAATGTCACCAGTGGTTTAGAGTGAAGAACCTTTTATTAACATTTTCAGAGTTTCTGGGTATATTCCCTTTAAGAATTTCCTTTCTAAAATCTGCATGCTAAATTATTCTGCAGCCCCACCAGATCACCTATGTTCCATTGAAGCAGGACATATTTTTGCTCAAGTTATGCAGAAGAAAAAATCCTCAGTTTTTAGCCTTCAGCTGGATTCTAAAAAGTTAGAATGGGTGGAAGAAAGAAATTTTCTGGAATGTTTAACTTAAAAAAATAAAAGCAAACAAAACCCTTTTCATATTGACTGTAGCAATCGAGGCAGAAAAAAAAATCAAAATGAGTACTAAACAACTACAGACAAAATATCTGCATTTTAAAACTTACAGGAACATTGTGGTGAATTGAAGAAAGTTTAAAATTTCTTAGCCTATATTTTAAAGAAACAGATGCAAACCTAGTTTAAATATTATCAAATAACCAGTCCTCTTGGTCTGAGAAATACTGAAAATTTAATTTTTAAAAAATTAACCTCTCACAATTCTTGAAAACAACCATGATATCTATTAAGGCAGAACATGATCATACAATTATTAGGTCTTATGTTTTATCTTGCTATTGTGTTTTGACTAAGAAAACAAAGAAATGTTCCTTAAAATGATTATGTAGTAGCCAGAGTAATTTCTTTAACCTTAAAGTAAAAAATCTGAAATGGGTTAAATGCATTTTACACAAATACCTCTATCTTATTCCAATACAAACTGAACAAACAAATACCATTATGGCAAGTGATTAAACTTCATCAGTGTCAGGGAAAGGTAGAAATACCTTGGTTATAGGAATAAAAGAGTTTAACCTGATTTAAAAACGCCAGCTAAATTTGTGTTTGTCTGTATCTCATCATCTTCTAGATGTTTTTCGGGTTTTTTTAACAGAAATTGTTTATTTCAGATCTCAAATAATTGGTTTGAGTGACTTTTCCAGCTAGACTAGATCAACCTAAGTAAATAGATACGAGTATTTAGTTATGGCCTATATATAATATGGAAATAATCAATTAAAGAAAAAGCTACATGCAACTGCTAGAAAACAACTAAAACAGCAAAAATGCAAAATTAAATACTTTGCAGGTGTTAAATGCAGTCCTGGTTTAAACAGAGTCTGATTGTAGGTGATGCTTTCCATGCTGATAGCTTCCAGTGGCCTTTTAAGCTTGCAGCTGCACACATTTTTATTTAGGTATCTATTTAAAAATAGTCTGTTTTTAGGAACTGTCATTTGTATAAGAACCAATGTAATTTTCATTCATGTTAAGTGACTACTATTGTATGCATAAAATGTGAATAATAAGTCATACACCTGGCTGTTGATCTGTACTTACCTCTGATTTTTAACCTTGTGGATGAAAAACCAAAAGATTAAACAATAAAGGAATATTTGCATTTTATTATCTTCATATAGGTAACACAGAATTTGAAAGCATTTATATCTATTTTTTATATTCTTGCTAGGAATCTATATATAATGACTGAATTTGGTAGTATCATGATGTCGTGCATATCTTTCATAGTTTAATGTAAATTTTTAGGGGGGAAAATAGAATTTTCTGAAGGGTCATTTCTTGAATCCCAGTAATAAAAATTCCCACAATGAATGTGAACCTGATTATAGTATCAGTGTTAAAAAACAAACAAACAAAAAAAGAGGGTTTTCATTGGTGGTCGCTTGCCTTTATTTCCCTTGCCTTGCCTTTCATTCACTTCACTTGCCTTTTCTCCTGTCCCCTTCCTTTTGCTTCTTAAGAATTTTAAGAACAAACTATTGACTTACCTGCAAAACCCATTAAGCCTTCAACATAAAGATGTTATGACAGGGTTTGTAGGCAACTCATCCCTTGGGAAAAGCAGAGATCAAAATTCCTCTAAGGAAATTATAGGTTTACTGTTTAAGAAAATCTCAAAAGGCTTCGTCTCATCCACTGTTAAATTTGAGGGATTCACTTTAGGTTCAGCTTTTGTCTCTAATGCATTCCATTCCTACATCCAGAAAAGAACCCTAGATGTTTGGATAGGGCTCTTGAGTAGTAAAATAAGGATTGAAGTTATTTTGGTCAGTGGTTTCATCCAACTGACCAAAGTAAATGGAAGAAAATCAAAGCCATCAATATGGTCTTCTGAGACATATAGGACATTTAAAATCTGTCCGCTAAGAATGCTGATCTTAATGCAATTTTCTGTCTGTGCAAAGCCAAAATGGAAGAAAAACAGTCCAGCAGCAAGAAGTTACAGAAGGGCTCAAGATATTCATTTTAATATGCCTTTGATAAAGATAGAAATTGTAAAGATGTAGTGGGTCTGGCTGAGCTGGGGGCTCATTTTCCCCCCAGCACCCCCCACTGTGCTGCGCTCTGCAATGGTAGCTGGCAAGGTGTTGATGACACATCAGTGTTTTGGCTACTTCTGAGCAGAACTGTCACAGCATCAGCACTGTCTCTCTAATATCCCCCTCACATCCCCCTCACCAAGGGACTGTGAGTGGGTAAGATACTGGGTGGGGACATAACTCAGCCAGCAGATCCAAATATACCAAAGGGATATGTTATACTTTATGACATCAGCTCAGATATAAAAGCTAAGGACAGGAGAAGGAAGAAGGGGGCATTGTTACTGATAATGTTTGCTTTCCAGAGCAACTGCAATGCTTGCTGAAACTCCCCTTCTCAGGAAGTGGCTGCCATTGCTTGCCAATGAGAAGTAAACAATAAACCCATTTTTTTTCTCTTTTATTGTGCGCATGCAAACATTCACTTTTCCTTTAGTAAGCAGTCTTATCTCAACTTATGAGTCCTTTCCATCCTATTTTCCCTTCCCTGTTCAGCAGGGGAGTGATGGAGTGGCTTGGTGAGCATCTGGCATCCAGCCAAGGTCTACCCACCACATATGGGAACAGAGTTAATTAACCAAATAAGTCCAAACTCAGGAGATACAGCAATAAAGACAATGTTTCCCATGATGGAAGAGGTATTTTCTCTGATATACCATGTGGGATGTATTACCACAGAGACAATGTTCTTCTGTACTCAGAGGGTGACTATCTGACAACAACCCTTTTTCTTATAAACTCAGAAATTATGCATATTTGAAAGTACATAAATGACATTTTTTTAACAAATAAGTAAAAAAAAATAAAAGAAGTGCAATGCAAGCAAACAAATAAAAAACTCAGATGCTTAACTGATAGTTTCTGATAGTGGCATGTGAAGGGAAATCTGTGTTATGCCATTGTCAGGCTGGAGCCTTTTACTATACAGTGCTTGCATACCAGAGAAAGGCTCCAGCCCTAGACATTGTTCATGTTGGGTGCCCACAGCCTCAAAATACAACAAACTATCCACCAAGAAAATATTCTTGACTTTTTCTACATGACAGCTCTATGTATATGTCAATCTGATAGTTTCCTTGCTTTATCTGTATGTTTTAAAAGCACCACAAACATCTGTACTAGAAAAATTTCTCTAGAGTGCAATGTTTGTGGATGCATTTGTGCATACATGCAGACTTAGGGCATGTGTTGCACACAGTGACCCCTAGTTTTGCTCACACTTTCTTCTTTTCCCTTCTGTTACCAAAAATATAGCATTCTTTAAGTTTAACAAGTCTTCCTGTCCTTTAAGTCCGCTCAAGCATTGTTTTGCTGGCCTTGTGATGTGCCTACTCACCACAGGATCAAAACCACAGACCAAACATTTGCAAAAAATCAATTCATAGCCGTGAGATTTTCTATGGGAAGATGAGGGATCCCAGGAAACAGAGTTCCCTTTTGTGAGAATTGACATTGCAAGACTGTCAACATTTATTAGATATGACCATAAGACTGAAATAGATGATTCATATTAATTTTTAATTTATGAATATGTTTTTAAAAACTAATACCTTTAAAGGTATCATAACAAGGTGATTTTTAATCAGAAGCTTGATTGAGTAGAAACCATTTATCATGAACAAGCTGGCTCACTCTCTCATGAGTGCTCACCTAACCCACTTTTGCACCAGTATCCACAACTCTGAGGGACATCCCATGAAAGCTACATTATGCCAGATGGAAAAACTTCAAAATGCCTAAATTCATCCTGGATCTGGCCCCAAATATAGTAGCAGGCTTAAAAATTAATGCTTTTAGTAAAATTATGCTAAATTACAATGGCCTTCCTATAGAATCTTGCATTATGTATGCCTGAATACCAAAAGAATTCATCATGATTAAAATTATTGCAAGAAATACCAAAGGAAGTAAGAATGATTTGCCACTTATTATAAAGTGTTGCCCATTTTGCAATAAGGGGGCAATCATTGTTAATTCATTTGATATTTTTTATAACATTAATCATGACTAATTCATTTGGTATTATTAATGTAGATATAACATGAAATTCCATTGCAATTTACGTATTTATTTAAACGTATCATTAATTTAAAGAGTTATCAATCGAAAATGTCAGCAGTTTTACTCAAAAGCTATATGTAAAGCACCTTCCTTTATTTTTACTCAGGAATTCTTTTTTTTTTTTTTTTTATGGTACCAGATGATAAGGCATGTATTAGATTTATTTCTACTACCTGAAAAGACAGAAGCAGAGCTGTCTGGAGTCTAGAACTCCAGTCTTTCACCACAGTCACATATGAAACATCCTACTTCAAATGACCTGCTAGCATATTTAAGCTATATTTAGTTTAAAGACTATTTCAGATAAAAAGGTTTATTTCATCTTAATCTGGGAAATCTTTAGTCTGCCCAACTAGCTTTCATGTTTGGAAAAATTGTAGGATAGAGACCATTTTGATGCAGCCTAAAGAGTTTATAAGTCCTATGAAACTTCTCACAAGTTTGGAAATTTTAGACAGTACCAATGCCAAAGTCCAATGCCTAAAAAGGTTCCCTTAAAAACTATACTTTGTCTGCTGGGAGAATTCACTGTCATGTTTCCATTAGATAAAATATCCGCCTCTTCATTTAAGCAGTGCTGCTTTGCTCTGTCAAGCAGTGAGACACCTTTATGTTTTTAGACTTGAAGGAATTATTTTCTTTTCTATGTATGTGTAAATGGATGAAATCAAGAGCTAAGAAAAAGTCAAGGAATGTTTTTAGAACAACTCAGATTGGCTTTACAAACTTCACTGAGGTGTAAGAGCTGAGATACAAGACATTCATGGAGCAGCAGAAACCTTCAGTACTGCAGAGCACTGAGCTGAGGAGCAGGTTATTCACCACAGCATAGAAATGGCCTCCAATGAGGACCAGACACAGATCCACAGACAAAATTTCTCATGAGAGAAACAAGAAGAGAAAAGTACAGATAAGCAGAAGAGAAACAAAAAGATCAACTAACATTAAAAAAACCCCAAAAAAACCACAAAAGAACATTAAACTGCAGCTGCTCAGATTACTGTAGGGAAAATTGTGAAGATTTTTGTGTTTTAAGCACCATTAGTCTACCAGACACGTATATAGTTTTCTTTTATGAGATTTTTTCATACCTCTGGTGTCCTTCTAAGAAAACTACAGAGCTCATATGACTGAAAACCTTATATAAATTCACACAATCTTCTCTGGCTCTCTAAACATTCTTAATGCCAGCACCAAAAGTCAGATATTCACGGATATCTGAGACTATAAGTGTTACTGGGTGGAGTACAAAGGATTAGCTAAACCTCATATCTGTATTAAAAATCCTCATTTACTGCAATTTTTAGTTGCTTTTCTTATTTTCAGCCACTGAAACCATTAGCCAGAACTTGGAACTGCAACCATGTAACTCACCAGTGATGCACATCCTACTCTCACAATGTGCTTTCATAGGTTTTGCTTTAAATATTTGATGATCGCAAAAGGAAACTGTTGTCTCCAAATCATCAGCAGGAATTTTGTCCAGAATCATGAATCTCTGCAGAAAGGAAAGGTAGTATAGGTGGACTACAATCTCTCTTCTCTACATCCACTCCAGTGACTCTTCTGGTAGCCCCTGCCAACAGACAGCACTAGAAGATATAGTTTTGCATCAGTCTTGAGGCTTTCCTTGGGGGAGATATGTCCCAGGGGTTACTTCTGTAATTATAACAGTAATTATCACTGCCATCTTAATTTCAAAATCTATAGCTGGTATTATTTAATAAATCTGGACAAGATTGAAAAAAATTTGGACAATTTTCAAGTTGTGGTTCACTGCACTTCTGAGAGGAAGAAATTCTTCTGTGGGTGCCTGCTTATCACAATGTGATATAAAAAAGAAATATATATAAAACTGACATCCACTTCAACTTTGCTATAGAATATTCAACACCTTCCACTTTCATTTGTATATTCAACGATAACATTTAAAATTACTGTGGTCACCCTAAAGGATGTTAATTACAATGCGACTCAGCAGCCTTTATACAACATAATTGCAGGTTACTAATGTTCATAGTATCCATTGAGGTTGTAATGGGGAGCAGAATTTAGCTCATGGATTTTGTGATGAAGGTCTTACAGCCATTTCTTGTTATTAATCCTCTTTAACACTCCCCATGCACAATCTTTTGTTTGTTCCCTTAATTCAGAGTGAGTTTTATTTTTTATACATAAAGGATATCTTTCTTATAGGCCTGTCAGGTTCAGATTTACATATTGTAGATTTAATTGCTTCACATTTCACTTTTTGATAAGGTTCTCAGATGATAGGCTATATTAAGAAAGGGATGGAGACTAATACAGGAATTATTATAATGTCATTCTATAAATGGAGGTTTCATAGTCATGTTGAATACTCTACCGGGTTTCAGTCACATTTCAGAACGATACAGTAGAAGAAGAAAGGTCTGAAAAAGGGCAGAAAATACATATTAGTTGGATAGGGAGTATTCATATGAAAAGAAATTGAAAAGATTATTTAGTGTGAAGCAAAAAGAATAGGAGATGACATATATAATAATGAGCGGTACAGAGAAAAGCAGTGAGTAGTCCTCACTACTGTGTTCTACAGTAAGAGACAGAGGGCATTGAGTGAAAGGAAAAGGCAACAAATGTAGAAGTGATAAAATGAAATACTTTTTATGGCATTGCATCTTATAATTAGCCTGTTGAACTGACCGCTGTATGTTATTATTGAATAATAATTGAGGGCTACTTGGAAAGTTTCAGGGAAGATAAAGCAATTATGTTAATAAAAATAGCATCTGCAATGGAACTAGGTGAACAAGTTGGTAAGGGATACCAGCTCTTGCAAACCAGAGGAAAGTGTAATCAGGGCCACAGGCTGTTCATGCTACTTACTATCATTGTACTAGGAATTATACAACTTTATAAGGCCTTCCCTTCATGTTTTCCACCTAAATCCCTGATTTGAAAGAACAACAATCCTAAAAGACATTGGATCCCATCTGGGTCCCACAAAACTCTATAGATAATTACCTTGTTGGATTTATTGATGGACAGAAAACAACATGAATTAATGGACACGTTGCCTGAGGAGGCCACAACAATGAACGCGTGGTGTGTCATGCTAGCTGTGGTACAGGTAATCTCTTTGTATCAAAGAGATACAAATGTAAATTAATTTAATAGTGCAAACGGCTGTGTGGAGCCATTAAATACTGGTTGTAAATGCAATCTCTCAGTCAGGAGATGTCCGTAACACAGGCTGCTGTATGTATGAAGTTTTAGGATCAGAGGTATCATTTGTGGAATTTTCCTATAGGATCTGCTATTGGCCACCAGCCAAGGTGAGACTCCACAGAATTTTCATGTAACTGACAACCCTAAATCTCTTTTTTTGTGTGTGTCTTTTGTATTGGTGTATGCTGATTGTCTTCAGCAGGAGTAGAAAAAAATACAATTCCTTTATGTTCCTGAAGCTCATGTCATTACATGCCTGTGGCAGGACCATGGCTGGCAACCAAGAGCCACACCTATTTTGTACAACAGACAACCTTGCTATCTTTCAGTGTTGACAGAGGATAAAATCTGTGAAGCTTGTGGTGATTTTCAGTCTCAAGGAGATCGTCTTTAGAACAGGCGCCACAATGAAGACAAAAACAATATCCTATTGATAGATCATGGAGGATTTGAGGTTTTTATTCAATAAAACACAGGCTGACTATGATTACATTAATTGTTTTTGAAAGCGTTATCAGTCCTATGACAGCTTTGGACTAATTTGTCAGGGTATTCAGTATTCATCAATATTGATAAAAACTTTGCAATTTATGTAATGCCTTCATTTTCCAGTAATAGAAACTTTCCATTTCATATTCAATATAATATTAAATACAGTTCTTGATCTAAACTAGTTTGTTTTCTTCAATACAAGCGCGTAATTTTGAACAGATAATGCAGTATTAATACTGAGTTCTGAATTTTATTTTTTAGAAATATATCTTTCACTCTGCTATGAATGCATGAGTGGTACAAAGTTTTGTTATTGTGTTAACTTGATTTTTGTTGTTGTCTTTAAAATATTTCCCTTATTGTTAGTGACATATGAGAAATTTGAAAACAAAATGTTTTTTCTTTAAATAACAAAAAGCAACCTGCAGTTCCAAAACCAGGCAATTTTCCATGGCAAGGCAGCTGATGCTTTGTCATTAAGGATTTGGACTTGTTGAACTCATATGACACACAGACTCATTCAAGTTTCAATGTACATTTCCTGTTGTGTGGGATGATTCCTACTTCTTTACTTCAGAACTAAAAAAGAAAAAAAAAAAACCAAAAAAAATGGTGTGTAGAAACACAAAGACACAAAGGTTCGACTTCTATTTTTTCTCCTAATTTTTCTCCTAAGAAAAAAGAGGACTTGTTAAAGTTTTCTTTTTTTGGTTTTATTTTAGTAAGCTAAAAGAAAAAAAAAGAAAAAAGCATGAATGAATATGAAAATGTCCTGAGTACTGAGATAAAAGCACAAAGTTTTATGGCAAAATACTTCTCTGAATCTTCATGATATTCATCCTGTACCTCAGAAAGTTTTTTTTCTGGTGTGAGCAACACTTCTTGTCTCCCTCACGACTACTCCCAATACACATTTCTACCAGCCCACATCCAACAGTCTTGCCAATTTGTACCACCTGCCCTCCACCCCTTCAACAGGCTCTATGTACATTCCTAGCTACAGCCTTCATCCACACACCCCTGCTTCAGCTATTCAATCTGTTTTATCTGTTTTTCAGTTAGAGAAATGCTCTTTCTTGCATTTAAAATTCTGTTTTCATCATAAAAAGAAGTGTCCTTCAGAAAATGCCCTGGTGTCATTCCCAACAGAATTTTCTTTGTGGAGATCTTATTAAGGATTCCCTATTTTGCTATGGAATACTTCAGGTACACATTGTAAAAAGCAAAGCAGAAGGACATATTTCCTGAACATTACAAATGGAAAGAAAATAACAGACCACTTTTTATTTTGGATTATGACTGTGCTTTACATTTTTCAGTTGGAGTGATTTTGAAGGAATCCTTACATTAGTTTTCATTTATATTTCATTTATCATATTTGTTGTTTGCTGGTATGAGAAAACACATGCACTTCTGCCTTGGTCAAAATTACTGATGTAGTCTAGTCTATATCCTCTGGGAGAACACAAATGGGTACAGGGCCTGCATGGAGAATGGGGAAGAAGAGCGTTAAGCATCCTCCAGCAAACCCTGGAGAGGCAGGTCACTACAGACCAAGGAAGTACTAAAACATCCTGTCATGTTTGTACTATTATTGCTTCAGAAGTTTCCTGTGTTCTTCATTACCACTCAGGTTTAATGGGTTCATTTATTACTTGCTTCTTAATGTAGTATCATGAGCTGCTCTTGATAATACCAAGCGCAGCCCCTGACCCAGTGACAACCTACGAAAGAGGCATGTTTCCCCTCTTTTCATATCCCATAACTTGCCAAGGGCCACACAGTTATCCCAGCTGTGGGGGATGTTTGGGCAGAAAGTACTTGCTTCTCACCCCTGCCTAGCACCCATGTTTTCCCTAGGTAAGTGATAATAACAATGTGAAGATTACTGCAAGCATTGCACTCACTGCCAGACGCTGTGAGTGCTGTAGTTGGGAAGCCAGGGCAGCAGAAGCACAGGGGCACCCATAGCCCTGTAACAGTCTGTGCCTAGAGTCTTAGAGGCAAACCCTAATAAATGTAAAGGACTTTAAAATCTAACAGTTTGGTACTTAAAGGGGCAAAAGGCACCTATCTCTAAGTCACCAGTCAGAGCCTCAAGTCAATGAATAATGAGGAGTAGAAATAAAGTTGAAAGTGTATTAGACAGCAAGTATTTTAAAATATGAATAGTTGTATGCTAAAATCCTTAAATTATAGTAAGTACACTAAAAATATGAATATTCTAGAAATACTAATTGCAGGGGTGTGGAGGAAAATTATTCTGTTTTAACTGTAGCCTCTTTGAAGGTGAGACTGATTCTGGCTCAGGTAATATCTGACTGCCTAACTGTTTTCCTGTAGTCCACTGGAAATGTTCAATGAACAAAGTCTCCCTTTTCCAGGGTGAGTCTTAAGAAAAAAAAAAAGAGATTATTGTTAAAGAGTCTATGCAACTTTTAGAGACCTCATCACAAAGTCCTGATGATTTTTGATTGATGTCACTGTGTGTCACAGAGGAAAAGTGTATGTACAGCAGCCTGGGTAGAAAAAGTGTTCACAATATTCACTTGTGCTATACCAGTGCAGAGGAAAAGAAATCACTCTATGCCCTTGAAATGAGGTCATTTTCACATTCACTAATCAACAATAAAAGAATGCCCAAATTGTCTCATTGATCTAGGAGAGTGTGCATCTCCTCCATCTAAGTTATTAACTGAGGAATTAAAATGAGCTTCCCTGCATATTTATTCCTCCTTCTATGTTTTATGGATGCAATATTATGTGGGTTATATTTTTTAAAAAATATATATCAGCTTCATTGCAATAACAGTTGTTTTTATTTTGTTTATTTGGTACCTGCTGTTGGGGAAATTTTGTGTGTTTCTTTAAAGCCTAAATGTATTGCATTAAATAGCTTTGGAAAAAAAGAAAAGAATGGTTTCTAGCCTGCTGAGTAAACATAAATTTCACAGTTAAATACATAAAACAATGATTACATCCAATGGTCATGAGGGACAGGTTTTTAGGAGTTATACTAATTAAACTACATCCTTCAGACAACATGTTTCTACACTTACTAGCAATGAACCATATCTGATTTGTCATTAAGTAATTATGAATGCTAATGCAAATAAAGCACCTTTCAAACAAGGCTTCAGAATAGAAATTAATCATATATTATTCTTTCTTATCCTACCACACAAGGGTCATTTAAACAAAAAATCCAAGGATATGAAACACACATCAGAAGTTGCTAGTTTTGCTCAGGCTTCAGCTCATACCTTTGTCTTTGTGGAGATGTTTATGTATGCATGCATATACTTCTAAACTGAGAGACAGTGAAAAAAAACTTTAAAGTATACTCAGTAATTCAAGTCTTGATCCAAAAACTGCTAAAGCTTATTACAATCTTCCATCAGTAACAATAATAATTAGCAGTTCTTGCTCCTTTCCTTTTGCAGATCTCAAAGAACTCTACTAAAGCCCAGGATGAAAAAGCCCACTCAAGGGAGTAAGTGGGATGAAATTAATAAGCACACTGAGTGTTAACCAGAAAATAGCAATGTGCACAACAATTTCTCATGCTTTTTTTCAGCTTGGAGAACTCAGAAAGGTTCTGATGGCAAAACCAACACTATTTTTGACCAGACGAGGATCATTTCCAGAATGTAATCTATAGCTTCACACCTCCTTTGCCATCCTGTATATGCCCATGGAAAGTTGGTACTGTTTCCTCTCTCTTCCATTAGGAAATCAGGATGCAAAACTGTGATATGCATAACTCCAGGTACATTAGCAGATGATCTGAACAGTTTTTCAACCTCCAAAGTAAGTTTCTAGTGGTGGAGACTTCTGCAGCTGTAAGAGGAATTTTCATGAGGTTTGTTCCCTACGTTTTTTTTTTTTCAACTTCTAACAGCAGTCCAAAGATAAAGAAAGAGGTATGCAATGTCTGGGCTCTTCAACCTAAATGAAAAGACCACATAAAGCATACTTTAAAAAGGACCAATAGAAGCCCTTCATCTTCACAGCTAGATGGGAACGTTAGTGATATTTTCCATCAACCTAGTAGCAAAAAAAATGTGATTTACCTTCTCATTGTGTTGTAAATGTTTTCCTTCCTCTTAACTTGTCTTTGTCCTCCCCTTTGTACAGCTAGTGAAATCATAAGTCCTTTGAAACAACTACCTGCACATTATAATGTTTCATTGCATAAGTAAGTAAGAGGTTGAGTTATGAAGAACAAAGTTCTAATTACACAAGCTTCTATAATCCTTAAATCTGGGAAAGAAAATGGCCAAAAACTTGTGAAAGGTACTCTGAATAGGGAAGAATAATATGCTTTTAAATTGTGACTGGCTGTTTTTGTGTTTGACATGGACCCTTTTTAAGGCAAGGGACCATGAATAACTGATAATCTATGTGAGGTCAATTACTGAGTAAGGTACACTGAAAAATCATGCAGCACATCTTCTTCATATAACTTATATTAAAAGGTGCTATTCAAACCCACAGATGTCAGCTTGTAAATTAGAAACTTCTCTGTTGCATGGAAGAGAGAAAAGGCAAATGAGACAATGACAAAATAAAACGTGAAAATAGTACAAATAAGGAAAGCATAAAACTGAGAATTATGAAAAAATGCAATGACCAGTAGATCTTTCTGAGACCTAGAGTGACTAGGTTAAGCTAACTTTTTTGACCACTAACTACAGGTGTTACACAGGGTAACAATAACCTCAAACAGGCTTATATTTTAATGAATATGATCAGGTTTGTACACAGTAGGGTAATTTTTTTTTTTTTTTCAGCATGTGGTGTTTTATTTTAAATGAGAAAATAGCTCCAGGGAACAATGTCATTTTCTATGGAAAGCCTTTGTTTTCCTAAGATTTTTGAGAGGTCATCAGCATTTCTGGAGTGGGATTCATCCCCTCTGACAATGGCCTCTGATTTGTGGCCAGCTGCAGGCACCAGCTGAAGTGAGTATCCAAGCCCCTTTTACCATCAATGACATGAAGACAACTTATCCCATATCAAGGTGGTTTTCTAGGATAACAAATCAAGCACTAACAGTCTCTTTATAGATGAAGGGGGATAGAGTTGCTACACATTAAGTCTGTGTACACTCTACATGGCTACAGATAGGCATATGAATCCTACCTGAAATGCCAAAGATGTATTTGTCTAAGGCAGGGAGATTTAATTCTCTAGGGCTGAACACAGGCATTGTTACATAATTATCAGGTGTAACTGGAGTAACTGGATACTCATTAAACAGAAACTGATGCTTAAGACACTGAAATCCTCACTAGTCAGCCAGCAGTTTTCAGGAGCGTTGCCAACACTACTAGTTATTTCCTACCCTGTGGGTGTAAAAAAGGCAATAAAAGACACAGATCTGGTAACTTCAAACTTTCGAGCACTGATTGCTCCCAAGCTAAAAGATTTCTTATACCTCATATGTGCTCCTTCCTCTTATAGCCATCTGTTGGGAGTTCCCTGCCATGTACAAGGTTCTCCTGGTACCGGTTTTGACCATAAATGATGATTAGATATTTGAAGTGCAGGCGCATAGAAATTGTATCTTGATGAAGGGAGAAAAAATCTGTTAATCCTAATGATCTGTTAATCATTTGGGGCAGAAATCCACGTTGAGTTGACCTGGCTACCCGGACTACAGATGGGTGTGGTGAGTCATCTGACCTGTTGTATGTCTGCCTTGGGATTAGATTAATTGCGTATTTTGGATTCCTGGTTCTTTGTAATGTGCTTGAAGAGAGTCCATGTTGAAGTTCTATAGTGCTCAGTTAAATTAATTCCCCCATGAAAAAAACATTTGTGGGTTCATGGATGATCAAAGTAATCATATAGGAAAAGCTACCTATAAGGATAATACTTCCAGTTTTTTATTTTTTAATTATCTTTTTTTCTTTGCTTGCTTTTAAACCTTTTCTAATAATTAACAGCCCAGTGTTGTGACATAGGCCTCCATACCTTGAGTGTGCTGTGATAAATGGCCCGCGTATTTGCCAGAAAATTTTGTCCTCGTACCCTGGCAGTAATCATGAAATTTGTTCCTGTGCAAAGCCATAAGACTGAATAAGACACATAATGGAATCAAGTGTGAAAGATTTAGTATGGAGGTATTATTGAGCTGCTACATTTCCGGATCATTTTCTAACTTCCTTTGACTCGAAAGCACTATATCACTTTCAGAATTAATATGCGCAGCAAACAGCAAGACTGCTACCAAAGAGAGCACACAAACCAGGGATAAGAACGGGGCTACTGCAGTTTCTGAACATGGCTCTCTATCCACCGAGGGTCGGGGCAGAGAACAGAGAGGAGCCCTTCCATGTGCTTCTCTAAGGAGTTTATTCCCCCAGGGGAGCAGTGACAAAAAAGCCAAAAATCTGCCTCTTATACAGTCTCTTTAAACAGGGGGAGGATACAATTCTTCAATCAGTCAGGGATACAGCAGGGAGGAGATCAAGGAGGGGCTCAAAATATGAAAACTGAGAGGAAAAACAAAGGGAGTGCAAAGGGTCACATGGACCAAGGGGTCGTTGTAGATTAGGGGAATTCCTGGGAGGAGTTTAGGATTTAGAGGGAACTCTCCAGAACACAGGGCACGGATTAGGGAGGATTGACATTATGTAAATGAGGTACCAGGTGGGTCTAGGGAGTGAATGACAACCGGGAAAGGGAGGAGAAAACTTTGGGTAAAACCATCCACCTGAGGGGAAAAATAGGAACAAACAATTCAAATGGGTTTGCAAAAATAAGCATAAAGAAAAACACCACCAGGGAAGATGATCAAATTTCTTTTCATATAATTATAGCAGTAGTTAAAAGAAAACAATCTAAACTGTGCTAAGGAATATGGGCATAAAAATTGAGGTGGAAAATAAGGGGAGATGGTGAGTTGAGAATAAACTGTCCATACATGTTGCAGCCCTTGAGACAACACAGCTCTCTTGTCAGAGGACTCAGAGACGTTTCTCTGTTGTCTGCAGTGTTTGCAATGTCCAACCATGCTTCAGTCTTCCAAAAACTCCAGGTTCCTCATGCAGATATGCAGTGCTCAGCTTTAGGGTAGGACTTCACTGTAGACTCCATTAACAAGAAGAGGTGGGTTCGGTTATATCAGCTTTTACTCACTTGTATTTTTCACAGGTGAGAACTGCACTTCAGACAACACATTGCATTTTGTAAATAGACTGAAACACAATTTCTTTGTTGATTGGAGCACCTAGTAGAAAACAATACAAAATGAAATTGCTTAGACAAATTGTGAGTGGAAGATGAGACATTTGAAACATGTAGTTTATTTGTTCCTCTGTCCCTCCTGGTGAAGTGAAAAGCATGTCATACATTGCCTTTTTGGACATGGCATGCCTTTCACTTCACTGACAGGTATGTTATTTGTAACAAAACTCAACAACCCTTCTTTTCTATTACTCATCCAAGTCATGACAGTAATCATGACTTGATAGGGGGTCCAGCATAGGAGAAGCTGTATATATTTGGGCTGTAACTGTAATTTCTGACAGTTTCAGTATATGAAGCTGGGATGATCCAACATGAAACATGTCAGATTAGCCAGAGGGATTCTTACTTTTCTGGAGAAACACCCTTGTATTTCAGTTTATGTTGTTTCTGGCTACTGAGATGAACAAGATGGGTCCAGCAGCAGATGAGAAAGCAATCTAAGATTGCTGTGTATAGTGAAAAAACTTAAACTAAACAAGCTATATTCTATAGAAAAGAGATATTCTTGGGAACTGTATGAGCCCCGGGGATTGTTAATATCTGGGAAAAAGTTCTGAGATAAAGGGTCAGCTTGAAAGCACACACGCTATTAAGAGTCAAATGCTATTACTAGGTGACATGGTAGGCTGTTTACAGAGAATATGCATGGTCTCACTCCAGTTAACATCTGCATAATGGTCTAGATGTTCAAATTAAATAGGGCTTTTAGAGTTGACATTAACTGTGTTGGTGGTGTCAGCAAAGATACCAATATTTATCAAAGTTAGACTGCCTTCAAATATTTTCCAAGATTCTTATGCTCATTTTCTGTCTATATATAGGCAACTAGAGAAGCTGTTCACAAGGTCTAAAGTGGAAATATTAACTAACCTCTGGTGAATGCAACTTCCATACTTTGATAGGTTTGCAGTTCAGTTCAATGGTCTTATAGGCCTTTTCTACCCTGATGATTCTGTGACTCCAAAGGCCAAATAGCTGGGTGGATGTTCCTCCTTTCTCCTCTCCAGGCTGAAAGCCATGTGGCAAAAACCATAATTTAACAATCAGACAGGCTCTTTGCCCAGGAGGGTTTGGCTTGACCACTGTGATTTGGCTAAGTAAGTGTGATAGTGTTTTCTCTACATATCTGCAAGCACTGGACTACATCAATAAAAATCTTTAGGGACAGGAATCACTCAGTCAGCTTGGAAAGAGTCCCAATTTATTCAACAGTCAGGTCTAAGCAACAACAGTTACTTCAGGTTCCCTTTCCTACGCAGCCTGTCCTCTTGGACTAGCAATTTCCAAACCTGATTTCCTCTGTTCTGGGATGGTGAATAGTGACAGCACTCAGTGCTACCTTTTTCTTGCAAGAGCAACTCCCCCTTAGCCTGCTTCCAGACTCAGACAGTTAGAACACTGCTTTATTCTTTGCCACCTTGCATGAGATTGCAAAATGTATGTGCAAACAGAGACCTAATGGGTTTTTTTTAGTTTCCCCTCTGACAGATATTTTATATCCAAAACTTGTTCCTGCCTGTTTGTGAGAGATGGTCTATAACAGTAGTCTGCTTCCTCACAGGTGTTTCAGTTAGACTCCTGACTAGCTGCTCATACAGAGATGCTCTCAAAAGGCAGAGAAAGGTCTTGGGTCACACTATCTTGATATAAACAAGATTTTTTGTTCACTTTCCTTTTTTAGCACTGTCACCAGTTATAGCAGTTTGAACATTAATGTTTGTAATTTCCCTGCTGTTTCAAATCAAGAGAATCTGTCTTTTTATAAATTCTAAGTTTTGTGAAAATGCTGGTCATTTTCATTTTGCCTTATATGCTTCCTTTTTAGGTTTAGTTTTTTTCTTTCTTTTTCCCCCAGATGTCTTTTGACTGCATCTCTAATGAAATAAATAAGTGTAGTACTATTGATTTCATGGACCTATGCCAATCTTCAGCTGCTAAATAACTGGCCAAAGTTATTCTTAATCTGGGAGGCAATTTTAATATTTTCTGTGTTTTTCAGTTTGGGATACTAAATTCATTTGGTTTAGCCTACAGTTTGTTAATATAAGTGTTAAAAGAAAATAATATTAAAAAATAAAATACAACAAGGAAAAGTGCTGAGGATTGATCAAGCTTTGGATCAAGCATAACCACAATTTCTTAGGTAAAATAAACGAAATGAAGAAAAAGCATGATATGCAATGCAACACTTCAGCAGTTTTTCTGAAGCACTGTGACATGATACATGATGTTCTAAAGTGGTTTTTAACTCTTTCAGTGTAACTTTGCCTCAGGATAAAACATTCTTTTAACGGCATGTGTGAGGAAAACCTGAATGGTCTGTAGAGCTGCCTGTAGGCTATGTGCTCTCTGTCACCTGCTGTATTACCCTGACTTTGAGAAACTTTAACTTCCTCACACTTTAAAGAATAGAACATTTCTCTTTCACTTTGTCCACTAAGGAAAGCTGACTAGCCTTAATCTGATGTCCTGGGTTTTAAAAGAGCCCTTTTTTTTTTTTTTTTNCATTATGTTTTGCTTTTCTTGGATTAAATTGTGCTACCTTTTAGCACTGCCTTAGGTTTGAAACCAATACCAATAAAACCACCCTCACAGGCCTGTTCAGATGGTGTTATGATTCATTCCTGCCCAGCTCTCTATGTGTCAACTCAAATAAATGCAAAATTAGTGAGGCTTATCGTTTCCAGAAAAAAAGGATTTTTTAGATGTTAATCTTTCCTAAAAGTTGTTATAGCTTCTAACTGACCCGATTAATGAAAATTAGCATGTCTTATTTATTAGTAGGTTTCTAAAGACAGCACTGTTTTGTCATAATATTCTTTTATTTATTCACTACTTAAGAAGCTGCTCCCAAAGCACTTATCACTGGCTTAATTGTGATCACAGAGAAGCAAGGAGAGCCTTGACAATTTTTTTCAAGAAAACCCCTCTGTATTATTAGACTGAACATGTTTCCCGTTTGATATTGGCAATAAGCTAGTAAATATAGTCTGCACAAATATGTGTGTTTATATACAAATAAATGCATATGTGTGTGTGTGTGCATATACAGAAAGGTCATTTTATACACAAAACAGAGAGGGAGGGAGTCAGGGAGGGAGGAAGAAAATTACTGTATGTCCCTTAAAACTATCACAGATTATGTGAGTTAGTTTACAACAAATCAAATACTAAAAAGAGAAATACAGGAATAAGCCCTACTCTCTCAAGGATTCAATATGAAAATCACCTTTCCCAGAGAAGCAGGTTAGTAAACTCCAGTTTAATTCCATATTTTTGTAGCATCTAAGGTAACAAAGTATGCATTCCTACATTACCCTTTTAGTGCTGTTGTAGTACATACACTAGAATGTCTCTGTATACCAAGCTGCCGACTTTCTACTTGGATACTCTTTTTTAGCTGAAATCTTATTCACTTGTCCTCATGTATCTTTACTAAAACCTCCAGTTAAATTATAAATTCTTTGGAATGTGAGATGCTTGCCTTTTACTGTCATCTCATGCTTGAGAAAGAATTGCTTCCAAAAATTCTGTGAAATTTCTAGGTTTAGGCACAAAAACATAGCTAATTTCAGCTGGATAAATTTCACTCAAACACAACAGAAAACACGGAAAGAAAATTTGTTTTCAAAACACACTTCTTCACAGAAATGCTGTGCTCTCTCTTCTCTAGAGTAAATTTTTCTCTCAAAACCAGTAGACTGAAAATCTACTTTCAAGACTCCTGTTTTTTTCTTGAAGCAAAAATCTCTTAAATCCTTATATCACTAGGTAGTGATAAATGCCACATGAACGCTTTTACTGAAATATCCCCCTCTGCCCATTAGTAATTCTCCTATTGACACATTTACTCCTCTGCAGAGCGGTAGCCCCTGAAGTGATGTCATTTACTAGACATTTCCTTCAAACTATTAATACGCCAGTGTGCAAATGACCAGAGAGGAAATGGAAGGGTGAAACTGCAGAGCAGAAAAAGATAAAGAAATCTGAAGAGGCCTGAGCAAAAATTTTATTTCACATCTTCATTACTCAGAAATTACCTCAGTCAGAAAAACACAAAGGAGTAAACCCCTGCAACGTCAGTTTGGTAGTCATCTGCACAGTCCATTATTATTTAACATCTCTCAAGCTGTAGTGCCTTGTTTAATGTAGCACAGACATTTTATCTAGCGCTGTTAAGGTACCACCAGACATATGAGCTACATGCAACTGAGCTTTACAAACCAAAGATTTGTCTGATGAATTTACTTCTACACAATAGCTGATGGAAAAATCTTTGAGGACAGAGATAAAGAGTAAAGGACGTGAGCACAAGTTAGCGCAACTTGTAAAATCTGTCTATAAATCACCTCATTAAGAAAAACTAGATGTTCAACAGCACAGTTTGAAGATACATTGCATCTGAAATCCACAAAACAACCCAGTAATTTAGAAGTTCAATTTTGATTTTTGATGTTCTCCACCACTGTCAGCCCTAAATACATCAGCTATAAGCATAGGTCATAATGTGACTAAAATTAGTAGGAATCAAACATGTCCAGAAGTTCCATAGTGTCACATTAATTCTAGATCTCAGTTCCCAAACATGTAAAAGTACTCCTTTCTGGGTTCTCCCATTACCTTACTGGAGACATAGGAACAAGGCATGAAATTTTTCTACGGAAATTATAATGTTCCGTGCTAGGAGAGGGCTGTGTTCTAATGCAAGTTGAAATTTAGATTCTCTTGCATCCTTCCAACTCTAATAATGCTGCCTCTTGAGGAGCTCCTCACTCCAGTTACTACTGTTGTACTCACAAAAAATATTCATACCTGCATAAGTATTTCAAATATTGAAAGCATTTTGCAAATACATACTGAGTTAAAATCATAAACTGAGCCTTGTAAGGCTTATCATCCTCATTTTAAAGTAGTAGAGGTGAAATGACTTGCTCAAGGCCATGACATAATTTGGCGGGCAGAACTGGGATTAGAGTGCAGGCTTTCATGCCTCACACCTCATTACTGCATATCGTGCAGTCTCTCAGGTTGAGAAACCAGGACGGTTTTGAAAATAGATTTCCCATGTACTTCATGTTGGCATGTTTAGATGAGGTGTCAGAATAAAAGCTAGTCCACACTGTGTGAGCATTATTGATACCTGTTCACTCTTCAGCAAAGTTTGAGCTCAGCGCCAAATTTTCCTCCTCTTCGGATATCTTCCCTGTCTCAGCAATAGCCATATTTGTGCTGATGCCAATATGTTAGGGGTTGATGAGGATCTTCAGGATTCTTACCTGCCAGAGATGCTATGTAAATACAAAAATAATGCCACTTTTAGTGCTGATACCTTTTCATTCTAGACTTTTTGATATTACTATGATTGTAATGATTATTATTCTTATTGGTGTTTCCATGAACGTTTTCCTTTGTTACCAGTTCTACTCTCTGTCAAATAGATTGCTAACTAAATGGACCTATCTCTATAGAAAAACAAAACAGAAGTAAATCCATTCTGCTGCTGTTATTAATATGCTATTAAAAACCTATTTGAATCACTGTTACCTGTTTGCTGCAAATCTCCACACAGAAACAAAAAATGTTTGCAGAATCTTAAGGCATGTGGGAGATGCACCTGTGTTGCTAATTCCCAAGCAGTCAAATTGCTCAGTAATAAAGTGTTTCTGTAATGTAGCTTTTTTTTTTTTTTAATGGTGATTTTGAACAAACACATTTTCATTATGTCTGAATTTCATTTAATGTGTTTTTACAATACACGTTTGTGGTGTATCATTCCAAAAAGAAAGTAAGCTCCGTCTAAAATCGCATTTGATTATAAGAGTGTACCCTCATACATATCTAATAAACAAATAAACAAATCAGTTTGATCTGTTATGCAGATAACACTGATATGTAAAATATGTTCAGGAACTAAAAATGCATTTTCTGTGCGGAAGTTTTCCTTGTAGAATGCACTGTGAATTTATGTGAACTGTATACAGCACTGAGACTCTTTTATGTAGCCTGTTTCCCTGGTTGATAGCTAAAAGAGGTTAGACTGAATCTCAGTGGATCAATTAACAGAGGGACCTGTCCTTCAACAGAAGAAGATCTATTTCAGGATTTGCATATCACTGAAAAAAATTACAAAGCTGAGATAAATACAAGCCCGATAATAACTCACTGCAGGCTTGGCTTCATTCCTAGATTTCCTTGGCTGTTTGTCCTAATAAAGTGTCTCCATGGCACTTAGGGCAGGAAGGTTATTAGTAGCTGTCAATCAAAAGAAGGAGTATGCATCGACAGGAGGAGAAAGAGAAGAGAGGTGACATTCATCCTCTTTTCTCACTTATATCGGGTATAAAAGTCATTCAGAGCAAGTGGTTAAAAAGGGACAGGTCCCTCTTCATCCCCCATGGAAAAGAAGAAGGTGGTAAAAAAAAACCAAGCCAACATACCTGCCTTGGTTACCAACAATTTAATAATAGTATGGAATACATCAGTCACTTCTCTTTAGCTTATTAGCGCTGGGGGGTTTATTAATACTAAGGGATATGAAGGACATACACACAAAGAGCAGGATAGACTCCTGACAAAACACTTCTGGTTGATATTTTAGTATGAAAAAATGATAACTTTAAGCAGCTCCAGTTTATGATAAAACTTAAGTGCTGTATCAGGTAGTAGTATATTTATTTCATCTTTAAGCTAACATGGTTGTGGCAATGAACACCTTTAAAAAAGCTAGTAACAACACAGAATGCATATTTATTTCTTATCTCATTTAAATCAAATACAGTGATCTAACTTTACCAAGTTGAAACTCAGAACTGATCTATACACCAATTAATTAATACTTTAAAGGTCTTTAATTTACTGTACCACTTTCTTAATTAAAGTATATCTGCTGCTAGAGCACATCATGTCTATATATGCATATTTTCATAAGTAACAGAGTCCATAGAGTGCTAATTGATATCCTGGTCTCCAGACAATACTTTACTAAATGAAATGACAATTATAACCAATTAAAATTCACTTTACATACCACTTCACCTATTTTGTATGTATTATGCATGAAGACAGAGAGTACATTGCCTCGCTGCTCAGGATTTGTGTGCGTCTGTGCAACTGATGGACAGCTCCAAGGTATTCCTTTAAGCAAGCTCTTTACCAAGGGTCATTTTTCAGGCTCATCTAAAACCTATACTTTGCTGTTACACAGATACATCAGTTAATAAAAGCTATTAATTGCTTTGTGAGGATTTTATTATTATTATTATTTCCTTTGACAAATATGTGTCAAATTTGCACTTACACCTTCAACTTTCTATGAAAAAAAGGTTTTTAAAATAGCACAGTGCTTAATTAGAAAAGCTAAACTTCTCTCAGACATTGTATGCAACATATAAATGGCACAGCACTGCACACCTACTGAGGGGAGTGTGGGAGTAATGCAGAGGAATGAAGTCAGTGGGAGATGAGAGTGTTTGGAACAAGCACCTCAAGCTTGAGAGCACATGGCTAAAAAGAGACATTACACATTTCATGCAAGAAGGAGCTGCTCCGTTTTCCACTGAAGACTGAAAGTCTTGGTTTTGCAACCCACTGCAGCAGAACAAGGAGTGTCTCAGCTGGGGCTGTCACTCTTTGATCTCATTTCATGCCTGTGGTGGGGAGCAGACATTTCTCCACTAGCTGGGGTGAGACCTGCCCTTTTATGTGCACCTTCTGCAGCAGGGGCAAGTCCCAGTAGCACTTAGATGTAACCTGGTGCTCAGAGAGGTCTTGCAGACCGGCCCTCCAGGCAGTGCCTACAGCTCCGGTGCAGCCCCACTTCTCCAAGCCAGTCCTGGTGCAGCAGGTGGAACTTACTGCATTGGTGCCACTGCCAGTAACCCCAGTGCTTTTGTAAGTAAGAACTAAATTTACACTTTGGGAGATTCTTAAGTAAAACCTACAAGTCATATAAAAAGTGGTGAACAACATCAACACTTATAAAGTCCACAAGTCTCTTACCTCTCTATTCCCTTTATTCCACAGCTTCCTTTGCACAGATACATACAGGAGAACCCAGGCTCTTGGTGTGATAACAGGAAAAGCAAAATAAATGAAGACATGGGCCTTACTAAAATCAAAAAATTCTAAATAGAATATGGACATTTTTCTTGTGGTAGTTTCCAAAAAACCCAACCCCCTAATTTTTCATCTACCCTCCAGATCAGTCATGTGAACCTCTAGGTACTTCCCAGGCTGACTTGTGTTATCTCCCCCAAGGCAACCACCTGAGTGAACTACATTTTCATGCAGTGCATACCACCAAGTAAAGAAACTTTTATCTTACCCTTTAAATCTTCCATGTTCACTCAATGAATCAATCTGAATGTTGGATGAGGTAAAAACCACAGAGCCAGATCACCTCCTCCTGTTATCACAAGCAGAGGAGAAGGCATAAGGAACAATGTGGGTCATTCCCACACTTTTTTTAGAAGACCTATGTGATTGCTACCCTGTCACAGGGATAGGGTTTTTTTTTCTGAGGATGAGGTCATGAAGCCTTTTAAACATGTTGTTCATTCATGTAAAAAGAGGAGTCCAATGTGTAGCTATCAACTTCAACCACAGACTCCCGAAAGTGTTGATCTAGAAGCTGTACATCTTGGCTAAGTTTTCTAAGTCCCTCAGGGCCAAGAAGGAGAATATTACTTGCCCTTCTCCCTTTTTCTCTGTTTCTTCTTTACCCAGTCCACCTCAATCCCCTTCAAATTACTATAACTCCACACCGATTTTCTTCCATGACAAATTGCTCATGGGAAAAACATCTAGGCTCAGGACCAGTGCAGGAGTGGTGCTGCAGGACCTAGTGAAACATTGCTCTCTGATAGCCAGGGCAATTTCATTCATGGAGAAGGATCCTTCTGGATTCAAGTTCAAGATCTTTGAAGAAGAAACAAAATATGAGAGGAAAAAAAAAACTCGTAGAAAATGGACCTGGGGTATTTGGACCTTTTTTTTTTTTTTTTAAATGGGTGGAAAATTGGGATTATTTGTTTATTTATGGGTTTGTTGTTTTACAGTTCTGTTTTGTGCTTATCTATGAAACTGCAATAACTGAAATTAGGGTATTGCCATTATCTTGAACTACCTACTCTTTTGTTACTGGGCAGGCTAAAGTCAACAAAAGTGAAAAATATGACTGCAAGTGTTTTTTCACAAGAACAGTTTTGTGGCACTATGACAAATCTAAACGTATCTACAATAGGTGACATTTAAGGGTTGAGGCCCACTGTCTTCATGCTGAACATTCGATTAATTCCCTGCCTGTATCTGTTTTTCATCCTTGTAATGGATTAAAATAAAGTTACAAGCAATAAGTAACAGTTTCTCATTTTAATATACTACCCCAATTTATAAATTCTCTAAGTTACAGTTGTACACAAAGTGGGGGAGATGGGATGTGCATCCACCACTGTTTTTATTTTTATTTAATGTGTTATAAAATGTCCTTAGTTTTTAGATGGATAAAGGATAATTGGTGTTTCTGGAAATTGAAACAAAATATGCAGTTCACTGCTGTCTGAGTGTCTTTGACTGGTGTCTCTCTATTGAAACTGTAGTATTCTTATGCCAGCTGGGGAGGCAGCCAATTGACTGCAGGGACAGCACATCAAAACTCAGTTTAGTTTATCCACTACTAGGCCCAACTTTGTTAAGTTAGGTATTTGTAAATAAAATTTTTCCTTCTTGTTAAAATCAAATTCAAAATTAAGTTTTAAAAAGATTCAGATTATGGATCTGGGTAGTTCAAATGTGCTATTCAATATGGAGTACTGAAATATATGAAAGCTGCATTCAATTCACTGCATTGTGAATGTATGATTTTATGAAAGCTGAAAGTGTCTTTGACTTTCTATTCTAAATGGAAGAAAGATATTCATGTAAAAATATATGAACTGTTAAGGGATAGTCAATCTACAAATATTCATGGCAGAATTTTTTTCTCATCTATTTAAGCATAGTTTAGGGGAAGAACAATTTTTTAAAGTATGTTTAATGTGATTCGCTTGGAGACAGGAATCTTTCATTTAAAGAAAGGAGGAGGGGAAGACAGAAATGACAGCCAAGGGCTCAGGTTCTCATTTTAGCATTGGCAAAAATGTGAATAATGTTACTGTTTCAGAATTGCTTCAGACAGTGGATTTACACCAATATATTCTCTTTGAAAGCATCTCCTTTATGTTTCTCTGTCAAATTATATAAATGTTACATTTTTTTGTTAATATTAAACATAATGTTGATCTAGATTGAAACATTAAATAGGATGAGATTTGTGTTTCCTCTCAGAAATAATTTCAAATCTTATTTCTGATTTTCAAGAGTGTCTACTTTTTAAATTTGTTTCACATGAAATATGGTGGACATTTCTCAGATGCAAAAATTATTCTCGTATAACTTTATTTTACAATTACCAAGATTGATTTTTCATTAAGTGCTTTTTTGTTGTTGAGGTTTTTTTATTTTTTCATTTACAAAAGTTGTTTTGTGCAGTAAATGAAGTGCCAACGCAGACAAATGTAACTAACATTAAGCTAGCCAATAGAGTTCAACAAACTGCTCAGGTCATTAATATAATTTGTTTTGGCACTGTTACATTTCCTAGTGGTACTCTGTGTAGTTTGCTGGGCACATCAATTTGTTTTCAGCTATTGTGAAATTGGATATCCTGGCTTTAATCCAAAGCACCCTCTCAATTTGCATATCTTTGTTATCATTTCAGGTTCTCAGAACATACTGTGGACTATCACACCATCTGCACCAAGATCCTCACATCCAAACACAAATTAAAAATGAAACTGTAAAATTTGCAAGGAAACAATACAGACCTTTTATCTCATTCTCCCTCTGTTCATTTTCAAAAGAGAAACTTGCTTGTAGCCAAGCATAGCAAAAAAGGCTTTTATTAATTGGACTGGCATCAAGCATGCATACATAAAATTGTTTATTTTTTCCCTATAAAGGGGTTGCCTGACATAAAAGGGTCTTTGAAGATGACATTCAGATTTTGACATTTGCATGATATTGTATAAATATCAGAGGTAGGAGACTTTTCTGACAAACCAGATGGGTCAAAAAAAGCACTTCCAGAGATAGATATTAGTCTTTTACTTAAAAGATATTAGCTTCTCCTCAAAGCTGTGAATTATTAGGCAGCAAAAACAAACATTTTTTTCTCAAACCATGGCTTATTTAATTATTTTCAGTCCAAGTAAAACGGGCTTGGGGAAAATATAAAATAATGTCATTACTTTTGAGGGGGGTTTTGTAATTCAATTAAGATCACAGAATATAATTGAATCTTGTCTTTTGAGTGTCAGAGAGATTAAATCTTATTGCTGAATTTACTGCTTCTTGACAGAGCTAATCTCAATTTTAAGCATAGACTCTGGGTGTTTTTTGAAATACAAAAAGGCACTTTAGGCCTTAATTCATCAATATTAGAATTATGCAGAGAAAGATTCTTCTTTTTAACTTCATTGCCGCATAAGCTTTGATTGAAACCCACAGTTTCTGTTTTCATCAAGGATGGCAGAGGTGAGTGAGGAAAGAAAAAATCTGCAAACCTATAATAATTGTAGAGGCACTTAGTAGGGAGGTTTGCTGACTGTGTACTTCAGCAAAGATTTCAAATGAGGGAAGACGGATCCTCCTCCTTTTGATCATGGGAAGGAATAGCACAAATCTGATTATATATGTTGACCCTTCTTTATCAACAAAGAATCAGCTACTGTCAGCAAGCAGTGCACAGGAACTAGCTGGTTTCTTGGCAAGGGTTGGGAGAATGACCTGAGCACTGCCTCGGAGCTTGCTGCTTTTGATGATATGTTGCCATGCTGTTCAAAAACTCCACAGTGTGAACCTCCAGTGAGAGGAAGAGAAAGGAAACAAGGAGGACTAGAAGGGAAGAGGGAGGAAGGGGGAGAAAAGGAAGAATGGAGGTGAAGAGAGAGGGGAAGAAAGGAAGCAGAAAGCAGCCACTTAAACCCCTGCTTCCATTTGAGATCTTCAGAGGGTCATCTTACCCATATATTCTTAAAATTCTCATCTTCAGCTCATGACTAACAGATGAAAAACAGGAACAGATTCTCAGAAAATAGATCCAATACTCAGAAACTCCTTTATCATTTCTCCCTTTTCATTGATATAAAATCCTCCCCTGAAATTAATGCATTGCCTTCATTCAGACATTTGACTTGTGGCAAGAGAGGTCCGCTTTCAGATATTTTGCCTTGAAACATAACACTGTGCTGGTCTAAAGGACAAGTTAGACCTGTCTTTATGTGCCTTTTTCTTTTCATTCCATCAATCTCACATAACCCTAAATATATGGCAAGGGACTTCTTCTTTCTCTGATGGTACCTCAGGACCCCTTTAATTATATAAAACAGTAGTGGCTTTCCTCTTCCTTACAATTCTAATTTGGTCACTTTCCATCTCCCAGTCTTCTGCATCTGTCCTTCAGCCAGAGGCCTTAATCACAGTGTAGTATTAGGTTTTGCACACTCCTCTGGACTCCAGACCCCTACAAACTCCAGCCGTGCTCCATACAGTTCTTCCATTTCCACATTTCATTAGATACACTGCTCCAAATTCATGACAGATACCTGGCTATAGTCAGTGACTATGATAAAGCTGTCTCTCAGGTCCTGCACTCATATTCAACATTTCCTTTTGTGTCTGTCTTTCAGTTTGTTCAGATTTTTGCAGAGAAATTCATCCTGCTGTAGGTGGTTGCTTTCAGAAGACTTAAATAACATAGCAATAATTAGTTCACAGCTAGATTAATTTGATCAATGATGTGGACTGGTGAGAATCCTTATATTAGAATATTATCAGTAATGGTATGCAACAGTGGTAATACATGTACACTGTTTACTCAAGGAAATAACAAGGACTTTGATTTCAGATGCTGATGAAACTTATTTGTATATTGAGCTCCTGGGGGCAGAGGAGTAGGGATGGAGTAATTGTGCATTCCTTGGCATTGGCTTTTTCAGTCATTCAGAAAGTTTGTGAAAGTAAAAACATCATTGAGCTTTGAATTAGGTCCATGATAAGTCAGAAGAAGGTAGGGTTCACATGAGGCTGCTGAAACACTGGCATTTAAAGTAGTAGCTGTAAAAACATGGGCACTGAGGTATTTTCTCCCTGAATTGGGTGCTTTAGAAGCCTAGAGGAGAGGCCAACTTCAGTCCAGCTCTCAGTTTCCAATTACACTTCTAATACTTAAGCTCTTCCAATTTATTTAGCCAGTGACATACATAGAAAAGAAGTAGGCAGCAACACTTAATCGCAGCCTCAGTAAACTGCTACTCATTTCTGCATCACTTGACTGGTGGGCATTCTGCATCAGCCTAAAGCAAAACTTAAGCCTGGGTGCCTGAGCCCATGGGAAGACTAAGCACTGCACCACTACACCCTGAGAGTAGAAAGTTCACCATCATTCAATACATCTGAAGCACACTGTAATATTGGCTTATCCTAATGAAAACATGAGGCTGGTTGGCGTCACCTCATATTATTTGTCTTGTAAGTACCCGTTGCATTAGGTAAAACAGCCTGGGCTTAATTGAAGAACAGCAGAACACTTTTTCAATGCAATTTTAGGGGGTTTTGTTTCTGATTAGAATTCTTTACTGTTGCTCTCTGTTTTCACTTCCTCACCTCCTTCTCTGAAAATACACTCTGTCTTTGATTGTGGCCTGCTACTATAAATAAAAAAATCTTCATTAGAGGGAGGTCAAACCACATGTATTGGACAAATGCCAATTCGGGAAATTAGATTCTCCTTACCTAAATAACCCTTACAGTTTCAACTGTGAGGAAAAAACCAGACAAAATGTATTCTTCACTTTTGGTCAAGAACTATAACTTGGAAGCAGTATATCTAGTCACAGCTAAGCAAACTGGCTCAAAAGCTGAATCCCATTCATCTATATTCAAAATATATGGTTTCTGAATTTTTGTCAGAAGAAGAACTGCACTGAATATTTTAGAATAGTGAATATACAATACACAAACATAAAAATCCAAACTTTTTCCAATTTTGTTTTTTTTGCTACAACTTATTCTCTGAGGACTGAGCCATATACTTTCTAAGGCCCTCAGTCTAGGAAATTCTTAAAGAGAAGATTTATTCCATCCACTTTATATGAAGAATTTCATAGAACATCAAATATAGACTTGAAGACTGAGATTAAAATGCAGCAAGTATCATAGGATATGATAAAAACATATATATTCAGACTGAAAAATACTTTCCATTACATGCATTTTTCTGTCTGTTTCTGAAGATGTTTCTAGACCATCTATAATACATTGAAGGGAGATTGTCCTAGGTTTGTCTACGTTTAGTGGAGCAACCTATTACTCTACAAGAAGAAATCTGCTCAGATTTGAACCAGCTTGCAAGTTGCTAACAATTACTTTTCCTGATAAGTCTTGGTTAGTGGAGCTTATTCCTAATAAAGGCCTTGAATTTCTTGGCATGGTGTCCTGCTATCAACAAGGACTGTCTGGATATGATAGAAGCTGAATTGACATATAGGCCACACTCCGATCATTATTAAAATATTCTCTATTTTCCCCATAATATTCTTTCATCTAAGGGCTGGGAACCAGGGTATCATTAATTTTAGACTTACTCCTGCTAAAGAACTAGCGTTAGAGATTAAGTAATTTTTAACATAACGATTAATAATCTCTCTTATAAACTCTGTTTTGTACTGCACTGGGAAATTATCCACTATGAATAAAACAAGGCCTTCAGTACAATAACCCAAAATCTGAGACAATTGAGACTATCTTTTTGAAAGGATTTGCAAATATAAGCATTTAGATATTTTGTCCACAAAATGGAGCCATTCGTTATTTCAGGATCTCCTCCATTCTTCATAATGGATAAGACACACAACATAAGAATCTAAAAACATCATATATACCATTGGTAATAGTTGATGCTGTTGATAATTCATGAGCTGAGAGGCTTGGACTTGTTCTGAACTATTTGAAAACAAATTCATACATGAAAGGTTTTTTTTTGTTAAAAAGAATTTTTAAAAATCACAAAAATCAAAAATGGCAACATAGCTCCTTATATCCTGCTGTTGTTTACCACTTTTTCTCATTAAAAAATCTGATGGCAGAATCTGGTGCACAGCTGTAAACTTTTCTAGGGAAAGTCTTCCCTACAAATATTGCAATACCTCGAAGTTTCTCCTACTACTATTAAAGATAAATCTTAGTTACTTATAATAGTGAGGGACCGGTCTATAAGTCTGCACTGTGGCATGCACACCTATGGTGCTATATAAGTACATAAATAATAATTGTAATTAATGTGTCTCAGCTTCCTGATCTGGAAAGGATTAATTAGTTGAGGAGGATTAATTAGATATTGTTAGCACAGTACTTTGAAGATGTAAAGTGCTATATATAAGTGCTAAGTACTACTGCATCGTGATTTTCATGTTCTTTGTGCTATACTTAGTAGATTACAAGTTCCAAGATTACATTTGCTGGAATATTTGTGAAAATGGATGTGTCTGTCTTAGAGAGTCTGAGTCCACACAATTATGTTTGCATATAGTTTAACACTAAAGCCTTGTGTAAACAGACCGGCTTCAGTTTATAATTGTTGAAACCTTCAGGGTCACATTGGCAACAAAATATTTTATAGGCTTTGTGGTTGCAGACATCTGGTATACAGTTTTATACAAGTAAATATTTCTTTGATTAAACTTGAACTTCTATAGACTAAACAAAATGGTGCTAAAGAGAATTCCCAATGAGAGGAAAAAGTGCTTTTGAGTTGTAAGAGGCTTCAGAGACTCCCAGGTGTTGTCCCAATACATACCAGTTCACATTTCCTGTCCACCTTAATAAAATGTCCATTTTCTTGGACATGGCATGAAAATGCATGGCATCTGCTACAACAAAATATATGACACCAAGACAGTTAATGGACAAGTGAAGAGAGAATTAAAAGTAGGGAGTAAAATTCTAGAAGTAAAAGTAGGAAGTTCTGCTAAAAGTTCTGTAAAATATGGATTAGATTTTTGTAGCATGCTGTGAAGCAGGAAGACCTTTTAATCCTGTTTGACAGATTAAGGATAAGGATAGAAGGTCATTATGTGATTTCCTACTTCCCCAAGTTAAATTAAATTAAATTTTGTCAGATATACAACTATAAAAATCATTGAATGCTTCCTTCTACGGTTGCATACAGTCCCACAAAGCAATACAGTCAACCCCCTTCTCAAGAATGTTTGGAGCAAGAGAGAACAGAAACAATTTTCACCAAGTCCTGTATGTATAACCTAAAACTGGAAACTTGTTACATTTCTCTCATCCTGCTACTTTTGTTGATGTGGAAAGACAACCAACAAAACAATTGCTGAATGATTTATTACATCAGTGGGAATCGATGCCAAAATGTTTCCTTGGTACCGTCAAAACAGCAAATAACATAGTAGAACTCTATTCAAGGTGTATAGAATCCATCAATGAATTTTAAAGGCAAGGCCAGTGAAAAATAATATTTTACTTCCATTTTTCAACCTAGAAATGTCATGCATATCTCAAATCAAGGCTATTAACACTTTTTATTAAAGCCTGCATGCAGCTTCTAAAAGCATAGGTATAATGAGGTGTCTAGTGTCAAATACCTATCGAGAAGCTCTTTGCGACCAATAGGATAATTTTTAAAACTTTCCATCCTTTGGCCATGTGGATTGCTGAAATTTGGTGTAAACCAAGTCTTCTGTAACTACCGGTTATCCTAGTTGGGTAAAGAATCATTCAGATTCTTCAGTCAGCACAACATAATTTTCTGTCTTCCTATGCCACAGCTTTGGCTTGAGCTATATCAGTTCATGGATGGAAGAATTGCCTCTATTACAAAAGCAGAAGGAAGCATGGCCACATTCAAAACATTTCAGCCGGACCCTGTTGTTATCTCTGTAAAATCTTGGAATAAACCACTATATTAGCAGTGTACAGTCTGCCTAATTGTGCAAAATGCTGGTCTAATCGCCACTAGCCATTGCTAGCCGATGCACACCCTCTAACTGATTTTTTAATTTATTGTTGTAAATATGCTCCTTAGGGACTGAAAGGGATTAATGGAAAGAATGAAAACTAATTGAAGTGTCCAGCTTAAAAGTTGGAATCAAATCACAGTTAACAAAACAGTTATTCCTTCTCTTTCTTGCTCCATCGACATTGAGAGTACTCTGATTACACAGAATCACACAGAATCACAGAACGGGTAAGTTAGGAAGGGACCACTGGAGATCATCTAGTCCAACCTCTCTGCTCAAGCAGGGTCCTCTAGAGCAGATTGCATAGAATTGTGTCCAGACAGCCTTTGAATATCACTCGGGAAGGAGACTCCAAAACCCAGTTATTGTTGGGTTCAACCCAAATTGAGCTTGTCCCAGTTATTTCTTGAAGGCTAAAAAAATGTCTTTAGACTTCCCAGTACTATTCCCGTTTATCCATGGAATAAAAAAACCAACAAAGCTTTGATTTTGTCTAGTAGGAATTAGGTTACATCTTTTTTTGGTTTTTTTTTGTTTCCATTAAGGGTCTGGAAACAGGGAATTGAATTCTTTGGTTTCTGATAGGTTACGCCAAATATATTTTTCTGTGGAAGAAATAGTGTAATTATAATTTTCTATGCTCATTGAGAACTGAGCTCTAAGCAATCTGATGATGTGAAGGCAACACCTTTTACACCCCTTCTAACAGGTCATTTTATGTCACTAGCTTTTAGCATATGATAGAAAGTTTGAGGAGTCATGCTATCATTATTATTATCTTCAAAAAATGCTAAGGAAGCTATAATGAGACCTCCTCTCAGAAACAAATTAGCAGGTCTTTTCTCTTTGACAGTGTTTACCATGAATTTAACAGGGTGTGGATATTTTTTCTTATTGCTTTTTCTCTCACGTGGGCAAGAGTCCTCTCAGAGGACCTGAATACTGCATTTGCTGGCCTTGTGGCTGGGCTTCGCTTGATATCAGTTGATCAAGCAATGTAGGACACCAATGCCAGCTCTCTTGAAAGAATCAGTTTGCAAGTAAATTGCCTTAAATAATAAGTAATAAAATATACCTGTTTTTAAACTTTCTGTATTGGGGAATATCCATTTAAATAACTACCTTCTTACAAACATGATTTTATCACATCTGTTACCTCAACAGTTATTTCACTATTTGATGGTTTGCTTTTTATTTTGCTTTAGATTATTTCTAGGCCTCCCTCTGTCAATAAAACAAAGGACACCTCCCCAGTTAAGCCTAGCTTTTCCTTGGCCTCTTTCTGGAGATTTCCAGTTTCCACCTCAGTTTATTTAGTTTTAATATTTATAGTTCTTTCAACTACTCAGGCATGCTCATCCCTTGTACAGCTGTGTTGACATGCTCTTTGCTTTGAAACATCAGTAAGTTAATTAGGGTGATGAAAGTACTGTTCAGCCTGGTCTCAGTATGACACACTTAGGTTTCAAAGAGTCATGTGAAAATTATTTTGGCTTTCACTATATGATTATTGTGATTTATTTTGAGTTTTCCCTGTTAGCTGATGTATTTGTGGGTGGTGATACAGCTCAGACTAACTTCTTGGGAAGATTTTTAGGTGCACAAAGAATATTCATGACCTGGAATTAAATGAAGAACAACAGGACTCTAAGTAGCATGAAAAGTTCTCTTTCTACATGGGTATGCTGCTGTATCCTTCATGTAGTCCAGCTGACAGTAAAGCCTTCATTGATTGCCAGTCCGTAACTATAATAACAATAATTATCTAATTGGTAAGAGTATCATTTTCTCTTTAAAGATGTGCATAACTTTTAAGTTCCTATGTGGGCTGTATTTAAAAATCAGCCACGAAATATGCAAATTCTCAGGACCTTTTCTTCAGTTTGTCTTGAAGTAAATTTGCAAAGTTGTAAAACTCCATTCTCAAACAAATGCATGGAAACAATAAAAGCCACCCGTTATTGAAATAGTGCTTGACATTTTCTTTGTCAGCATATCCTCCAGTTGTGGACCAACTTCCTGCCTGAGGACAGGGTCAAAGGGAATACCTGTTTAGCATGAGAGAGTGTTGCTGTTGGACATGAAATCAGACCACAAGACTCCAGAATTTGTCAGAAGGTTGAAACAGAGTTTATTAAAAATTTGACCTCTTTATATACTAGGTCACTAGAACTAAACTGATTGGTGTTAGAAGTAACACCCATTCAATCACATTGGCCAACACAGACAGGCATCAACTTGTCTCCACCTCCAAAGAAGAATAAAAACAAGATATAGTAAGCAAAAACGTCTGCTTTTGTTTACAGAGAGTTCTGTGAGAACTCAGTTTTAGAAATCAAAACATCTCAGGCTGAAAAACCAGGGCTACAAGAGAGCATGGTCACTTCATCAGTGTCAGCTTGTAACAAAATTTGGCTTGTGCAGTGAAGGGGGAAAATAGGTCTCATCATCCCAGACCAGATATTTATGAAGGCCCTTCCTGCAAACAGTAGCCACCATGCTCAAGTCATACTTTCGACTTGATTTCCAATCAATTTTGAACTCATGACAGATATAAACCAAATTTGAAAGATGGATAGGATCAAATGTCAACAAATGTCATGAACACAGGCAGCTGAACAGGAGAAGACCTTATAAATACTACCACTATAGAACAGACTTCAGCATGAATTCAACCTTTATGAAAATGAAACATTTTTATAGGAGAGCAGTACTGTTGGTGTCCTAACTGTCAAATATTTTGTTTGGAGAAGTATAAAGCACAAATATATGAGAAAATGGGTTTTCTTTGTACCAGGGCATGTGAACCGGCTTTTTACTCCTTCCTTTTCAGCAACTGTTCATAACAAAGGTAACCAGCTACCCTATTTTGAGGAAACCTCCTCTAAGAGAAATGCGTATGGAAGAGAGAGAATGTTGTTTTGTAGGGACATAAAAAAAAATCCTGACCACTAGATTATGACTGAGATGATCTCTAGGTATTGGGCAAATTACTTTTATTGGCAGCCCTAAAAAAGGCAGATTGCTGTAAATTATTTGCCCTCTTCATTCCCCACTCAGCATTACATCTGCAGCCATTTTGAGAAGACCCTTCTCTTTCTGTACTGAGAAACTGAAGAACTGGGACACTAGTGATATCCAAAAAAACCACTCAAAACTGTTTTGTATCTCATCTCTGTTTTGCACCTGAAGTCTAAGAACATTTCCAAAATCTACCTTCATGACAGTAAGATAACTGAACTTATTAATTATGTTACAGTGGTTAAAAAATGCTATGGCATCATTGCAAGCCAACATTTACTTACCACTATACAGCCCTTATGCTGAGATCTGCCCTCTGCAACCACAGGCCATAATGACCAATGGTCTGGAGTAATCCTCTCTGCTGCCTGTGTCATCAGTGCAAAGAGACAGACATTTTGAAAGATGATTCAATCTCATCATCTTAAGAAGAGATGAGTTCTACTACCTCAGAAGTTACCATGTGTATTCACAGAGTGGAAGAAACCAGGCAGATTGGCTTAGATGGACACTTAACTCTTTGGTTGATTATTAAATATGCAGTGTTTTTAATTAATTCGGCAATGTTTTTGCTATTTCTCTAAGCAGTTCTATAAGAAGTAATTTTGCGCTAAGTGCCCCCGTCCCCAAAAAGTAGAATGAGTAAGGGATCTTTCCCTGGAGGTAACCTCTGCTTGTGACCCAGTAGAAGAATAGTCTGAATTTCCCAGTCTGATCTTCCCAAAGGGTAGGAAGGAGGTGCAAAAGTAGAATTACATTGTCTTCAAAGTGCAGAAAATAGAATCCAACGCCTTCCTTTCTCAGTATGGAAGCCATTCACATTTTTTGTCAGTTCTAATAACGTAAGGTTTTCCCAAACACAAACATTTTCTTCAAAAATAATAAGGTCTCAAGAGATAACAAAAGAATATGCTGTTTCTTTTTTACTTTGCCATGTAGGTTCCAGAGTGAGAGCATGAATTTCAGTGTTTTCCCACACAATAAAATACTTTGTGTGCCCATATCCCCTTAAGATTTAGGACCCTATTTCAAATTGTTAAATTGCCCAGGAAGGTGATATCATATACAGAAACTTTAATTCTTTCTATAATGAAGAAAGGGAACTAGTGTATTTAATTTTGGAATCATATTTTAGTGAGAGCAACAAGGTTTCTATTGACCTAGTAGATTCTTGTCATATCTAATTTACTGATCCAGAGTTTTGTAAAAGCAAACATATATAAATGTATAAGCTTCATCTATAATTGGGAAGCATAGATAAAAATAATTTGACATTGAAATTTACACTTAAGAAGTAGTGCACTTCATTGCAATCAATTTTTCATTATGTTGTTGAGATCAATAGCTACAAATAAGATATAAAAACTGTATTATTGATGTGGCACATGTCAGTATAAAATGCACAATTTTCTGTAGCATTTCAGTGGAGGAAAATTGTATTATACCATTTCCAACATTATATATATTGGTCTGTAGAGAATGCTTATTAAAATCAATGTACAGTAAACTACACTCAGGGATACTTTACAAAACAGAGAAAGTTCAGAGAATTTATGAATGTTTCGAAAAATACAAAATCACCTTGGTGTGTAAGTATTGCTCTAAATCCCTCTTTGGTGAGGGGGCCATCCAAGTTGTAGAATTAGGAAAGGAATTACAGTCTCTGATTTCTTGGCCAGAGTATCAGCCCAGACTGAGCTGCTGGGGATTCAGGCTCTACTTGAGGGTAGGGCTTTTGCCTGAAAACAGTGACTGAGATCAGACAGAGCATGATGAACTTCCACCTCTGAATACCAAAAAGCATTGGTGAAACCATGCAGCAGTATGCTCACCCACCTCAGACTGCAGCCCTGCCATCACCCTTGGGCTACAATGAGGGTCTGGAAAATGGTCTAGATATACAACGGTAAAGTGCATGTGGCAGGAGAGTGCTGCCCTGCTCAGCTCAGGACAGGTCATAGTCATGGAACAACCCACATGAAATCACAGTCAAGGACAGATCATCTATGCCTATGGCTTTCTTTAATCCAAACCTTAATCTGTTTGTTTTGGAGAATGAAGAGAACTTTGGAAAAGATTGGTGGATCTTTTCAAGTAAGGTGATTATGGAAGAGAGGTTGAGAAATTTAGAATTATTATTGATAGATAAGCCATTGAGGTTTTGAAAGGTAAGGTATAGAACAAGTAATAAAATACATAGAAAAACATTTGACCTCAGATAAAATTATGAAGAATCATTTCTGTGTAGGCAAATCATGTAAAAAACACAACTTTCACATGTACCAGGTTTCCAGTGAAAATTTATATTTAGCATTAAAATGTTTTGATGAAGCAGTTGTATTCAGCTTTGTTATTTCTTTCCTGTCTTTCCCTTGTCTCAGACATATTCCAGAGTACACAACAAATATTATGCTGAACAATTAATGAACAGCTTCAGCATTCACTGAATCAACAAATTTAGTAGTAAATAAGTAGACTGCTTTCCTCTGGTAGTTCACCATGTTATAATCATAATTGTGTTGACTTAACTGATATAATACTTGATGACATTGTAAATACAGTTTTGTTTCTTTTCCTAATAGACTGTTTTCTGCAGCCATTCGAATGGAGGATACTACAAAACAGAACAATTGATGAAAACAAGAAAAATTAAAAATAGATAATTGTTAGACCTCAGACCTCACTAATTTCCCCAACGTATTCCTCAGATAAATTAAGCACAAAATGTGTGGGTTAAGACAACATTTCTTTATGGAGATGAAGATGCTATGACTTATGAAGAGGTTGTCCATATATCTATTTCCTTCCACTTCTAGTGCCTCATGGCTGATACCGAATATCTCTTATTTTCAATTCAGTGCAAATAAAGGATTAATTATTTGGTTGATCAGTATGAACTCCTCTGTGATGCTGTCAAAATTGAGTACTACATGTCCTGTGAACCTTGCAGTTCATTATTTCTATAGAATCAACTGTGTCTTCTTGTGAAATTCTGATATAAAATGAGGTTAAACTGCTCAATGACAACACACACATGTAACCATTAAAAAAAGCATACCTCAGTTCAACTTGACCAATAGTTGGGCCCCAGTTTAGGCTTAAAGAAAAATCTGAAGGAGATGGCATACAATATGGGGCCCTATTAATAAAATTGCAACAAACACTTTTAGAAATGTCACCGTGATGACCAATTTAGATAAACTGGATAAATATTTGTTAGGCATTACAGAGACATCATTATCATAACAGTGGTAAACAGCGTCATTTTAATGCACTTGAAAATGTTGCCTTGTACATTGATTGAGGAACTAACAAGAACATTTGAAACAAAGCACAGATCGACATCACAGTGATTTTCATTAAAAGTGCTATGATTTGTTTAGATGTGCCACTGTGAATGTTAAAAAGCTACTCAGAACAGTTGAACATAAACTTTACTATCATTGTGCAATAGCTTTACCTGCTAAAGTGGTAGAATTTTTAAATGCTCAGCCTATACACAGCATGAGAACCGAATGCTCAACTACCTCCTATCCATCCATCCACCCCTGCCTGCTTAAAAGGGTTTTTTAGAATCCTTTTCCTTCTTCCAGGGTTCAATGTCCTTTCTACTGTTTTTGTGGCACCTCTCCTTTTAAATTGCTGAATTCTTTTCTCATGCATCTCTTTACCAAAGGTTTTGGATCCTGTGTTCTCTCTAAAATCCTTTTATGCCAATCATTTTCCATGGTTTTTTTTCCCCTACTATTTGCCACTGTCAGTTTTTTGGCGGTTTGCAGTGTTTATTCTCAACATAAGGGCACCAAGTCTAGGAAAAGCAAGGAACTCCACGTGCATGATTAGATGTGGGGGAGGCATTACCATAGTTCTCAAGGTTAAAATGTATGGTTCAAAACTGTGGGATCACTACAGTTAATAGAAACTTTGCCATAGTTTTCACTAAGACTGTGATTTCACTTGTGATAACCATTTTGACTTCAGCCAAGATCCTTGAGGTTTAGATCACAAATATATCATTTTCTGTTATACCATGTGCTGAACATCTGAATATCTCAGTATAATCAGACTTATGAAGTCGGAGTTTAACCCAAGGTTCTGCCACTTAGACCTTTCAGGATGCTTTCTTAATGACCTCTGACAAAAGACATACAGGGAAAACGTTTCCAAGTAACAGTTAATCAAATAAGTGTATTATTATTTTACTTAAGTAAGACAAAACGTACTTAGCCAGGTATTCATTAGACATTGTTTTGTCTTTTAAGATAATTGGATCTGAATTTTTCTGCATTTCTTGGAAATGTCTTGTGATTCTTTTTTTACCTTCATAAATTTAAGTTTCTTATTAAGAAACGACCTTACTGTCAGAATTCAAATGCATAAAGCATCAAGCCTCATGGAAAAACCTTAAAATAAATATATATACATTTCTTCTTTTCAGTTCTAGAAGGCTATTCATATTTAAATGTTTCAAAAAATTATACAAAATAATAATATTGAGATTAGCTGCAAACCCCAAGTTTTCATTTTCTGTATAGCCACTTTTTCAACTAATTTTTCTTTTGTTACCACAAGGTATTTGGAAAGGTTTATTTTATGCAGCCAAAATTAAACATTTTACAATTCTTATTTTGGGGGGAATTCTAAGAAACTTCTCTTTAAGGATAAGACTAAAGGGCAGGAGATGTGCTGGATGGGAGTCATGATGGATAAGTAGATCTACATCAAAACTTCTCAGTGCTTGCTGAATATTTTCCCTTCCTCAGAGTCAACATCTTTTGTCATAAACATGACAAGCCTATGAGCAATTGCAGATGAATTTGGAATGTCATTTTTCAGTGCCTGCATGTACCTAAAAGCTTCTATCGGATCTGCCTGGCTAGAAAAACACATAGTTGTGATTATGTTTAATATCATAAATTATGTCACACTACCTGGATGATAAAATTACAAATTGTAATACCCATAGATTATCACATATATTTTTCACTAAGTCTTTATTCACAAAGTGTAACAAGAATTTCTTCCATGAGATGGATACATCTTCTTGTGGAACTCCTAAACTTACTTTTCCAGAAAGACCCTTTTCTGTTGGAGTCAAAGGAAAAAGAAGTAAAAAAAAATCTTTTTCTTTGAAAATATGGGACTAATAATACAAAGTGACATGCAGACGCAAGAAATAAAATTGAAGGTGTTTACCATAGAGCCAAGTTCCAGAAAAATGTGTATTTCATTGCCATGGAAGAAAACAAGCAAACAGAATGGAATTTTTTATTAATACGTAGGTCAGACAGTCTTTAAAAAAGTTGTGTTTTAAAAAAACATTTTTAAAATGTCAATTACTTATTTTCCTTTGCCAGTTTGGAATGATTAGCTATAACACATTTGCAGATTGCCACTGAATGGCAGAAATCTACTGACCCTTGGGGTAAACAGAACAGCCATTACTCTAAGATGTAATGATCCGAACCATAACTAGTTTATTCCACAATTTCTACTAGAGCAGATTCTGTGTATTTTGTTCCTTCTCAACACACTAAAACTGCACCTGTTTAATAGTGCTATTGAATTGGATGGCATTTCACTGTTTCACACTCTATTCTACTCAGTACAGAGTCTGCATGGGATGTTCAGAGCCCTTTCAAGCCAGAGTGACAATTGTGGTTGTGGACTTGATCAAAGAATGGTTAGGCAGAGACATTTCACTGAGATAGCTTTTAACTAACATAAGTCAAATGTTATCTCTTTTACGACTAGACAAAAAATATATAGATGAATCTTAATCCTCCCTTTCTTTCCTCTGTCTTATATGGGTATGCTTCAAGCTGACTGAATAACACCTATGCAGATGCACAGAGATCTGTTCACTGGGGATATCTCATTTCATGATTTCCAAAGTCTTCCTGTTCATTCCTCCCCAAAACTAGGGGAGATTGTCTCCTCCTTGCATTTCATTCTGATGTTTACTTCCCTGGAGTAAAAAAAGAAAAATATTATTAAAGCAAAAGGAATTAGATTTAAAGCTCACTTTATTTCAAATCTTTGTGACTTCATCAAGCTCTGCCTACCCCTTCATGTCAGGAGTTGAGAACAAACATTTAATTCTACCATTAGTCTTTCCTGATCTTCAGAAACTGTTCAAGACTCAAGCTCAAGAGGAGGGTTAATTTAATAGCATGGTCATAAATGAACTCCAGTACTGGTACTTCTCTTGGTCATACACCACATAGAAAATAGATTTTAGTGTTTCTCTGGAAAACATGGGAGAGACAGCCTATTGTATGACATTAAGAAAATTCAGGCTGCAAGATCTGTGCCACAGTGCGAGCACAGGGAGATTCATGCCAATGCATAGCAAGTGTAAATCCATTCCATTGAGAGGAAACATTCTGTTCAGCAGGAAAGGGCTTGTGGGCAAAAGCTTTTTTTTCATAGGAATTCTGCTCTGTATTCATCAAGCATACCAAAGACTGGTCCCAAAGTTCAACTCTAAATATTAGACACCAAACAGTGTTTTTATTTACACCAGAGTAAATGTGAACACTTTGGTGGTCTCAGCTGCGTAACAGAAGAATCAGTGCTGCAGTAAAGTGGAACAGCACTTACCAGAATGGAGCAACTTGCCCTAGCATTTCAGCAGCAACTGCTTTAAAATCACATGTAGAGTCATACCACTCTAAAGCCACAGAAGGAAAAGCATAATCATCCCCTTATTGCTCATAGTAATTTTCAAATGCATTCCTAAACTTTGTGTAGGGTCTCTCAATGCCAGTATAGCTTGTCAACAACATTTTGGGACATATGTGACAACAAATGTTTAAACAGGTCTTTCCATTCAACAGAGACATTAAAAAACAGTATGTCCTTTCAAAAATTCTCTCCTGTACTTTAAATCCAAGAATCTTAATTCTCCTTTCAAAGCAGGGTAAATCAGAACAACTCAGCTGATATCAAAGAAGTTACATTGGGGGGTAAATCTTGCAAAATCTATCAAACAAATCAAATTCAGTGCATCTATGTACACTTTCCCATGTATTCTGCATTATTACTTGATATGTCTGTTAGAAGGAAAATGAAAATCCTTATAAACCTCAAGACAGAGTACATACCCAGCTTCAAATGCAGTTTCAAAAAGATAGTTAACCTTTTTTTCTGGAAAGCAATTAAAATATCTGGTGGAATATTTATGACTCAATTAAACATTAAAATATTGAAAAAACTTTGCAATTTCATCTTTGGTTTAAACACTAAATATGGCTATGTCAGAAAATACCTGCAGTCTCTATAGATTCCTGACAGGATTTGTTTTCCACTTTTGCTGAAAAAGCTATTCTTTGTAAAATATTCCCACACATGCCTAAGTTTATTTCTCAAAAGCAATACCACAAAGGATATGACCTCTTTACTCCTAGTAACCTTTCATGGTGCTGAATTGACTTGGACATTGGTGCCAGTCAACACAGCTTGATTTGCTATGGTAAGAATAAGATTATATCTAACAGACTATGTCATTTCCAGGTTCAATAGGCACAGATTTAAAACTAGTCCTCTCTTTGACCCTCTGGATTCTCTTGAACTATTGCACCTTCTTTGACAATGTTTGTGAATGAATGAATTCATGACGACTCAAGGTTATTTTAATGATAATGGCAATGCGCTCACAAAGGAAAAAGGAAAAGGCTAGTAGTACTGGCACTAGTGCTTCTTCACCACAGACGACTTCCTTTTTGACAGACTGACTGTGGAGTGAATTCCTGTTTATGGTCAAAGGCTGAAAGCTGTTGTGTGTCTGCAGCAGTGCCGCTGCTACTGATCTGTGAACATGACATGCCTGATAATATTGCATTGCCATGGCAACAACAAACACGGGGCAAAATTCTATTAGCTGGAGTGACTCACTGAGTCAAACAGATAATGTGATGGGCCTGGCCAACTGCCCAACAAAGGCTTATGTGAAAGTTGTGATGAATTAACTTTGCCTTGTTATGTCTGTTTTTTGTATAAATTCTCTTCTCGTTACTTATTAAGTCCTCATATTTCTGGTAGTTGCTCAAAATATATATATTGCCGGGAAATACTTCAGCAGCAATTAGCCAGCCTGATGCCTAATATAGGGCTTACACTGCTATGTTGAAGAAGTGGTTTTTTTTTTCTTTTCTTCCTTTTTCTTAATTTCTCTGCAGATGGTTTATGTGGAAAGACAAATGCATTGTTTCTCAAAAAACCCAAAAACCAACAGTCCTCTCCAAGCTATTTGACAGTGCCTGAGAGGTGGGTGTGGCTTGGCCCTGTGCAACGTTTGATTCAATCAGGCAAGCTTCTCTTTTAAATAAATGTTCCATAGTGCTGCTCTCTAATCTGTACAAGCAAGCAAAAAACCTACATCAGGTATCATCGGGACCTCACCTACAGTATTTTAGATCACTACTAACTGAAATGAGGGATGACAGATAATGTTCTCCTTCATGACTGTAAAAGTCAAAAGCAGTACTTCAGACTCACAATAATTTCAGAGGAATAGTTGATAACCAGGAGTAATCCAGGTATCTGCCTATGGACACTCACCATCACTTCCTATGTTCATATATTCAAGCCAATAGAGTCAAGATATAACTGCAAGCCGCCAAAAAGGAGGCTTTAACCAGAAAATGGGTGATTGGCCTTGCCTTCTAATCACATTCCTGTCACAACCCTTTTTGCAGAGAAGTTCCTTTATAAAAGGGCAAAAGGTCAAAGCAGACCCTAAGGTCACAAAATAAAGAAAATCAGTGTAAGAGACCAGAATACAGCAGGGGGCACTAAGTACTTGCAGCCCTTCAGTCCTGGAAGGGAACTCCAAAATAAAAGACTCAAAAGTATGGAACTTTAGTGCCTCAGTACCAGGTCTGAGCATAAGAGCTTGCAATTGTCATACATATGGAGTAAGGTACTAGCCCAAAACAAAAAAATGTCTACTAAAACTAAGAATACATTAGTTTTCATGTGCAAACCATGTCATGTTTTCCTCTCCTGAGGGGCAAAGAAATTCCTGCAGAAAAAGAAAAAAAGAAAAAAAGCAACCATCTTTAAATCATCATGCTGGGTTTGTTGTGTTTATGGTTTGGTGCAATATCCCATCACTTCTGTGACACACATAATCACAAATACACCATGCAGTCACAATATAAGAATCCCAACATCTGAAGGACGTGAATGTGGAAGGTGATATTTTTGTCCAAGTTCTCATTCTCTCTCTTTTTGTTCTACATCCCATGTACTAGGTCACTGATAGGGTTTTCATGAGGCACAGTCACGGCTGCCACAACACTTATCATGCAGAGAGACTCACAAAATCACATGGAGAGCTGTAAGAAAAGAATGCAAACATGGGAACACTTACACCTATCATGAGCTTTCTGGAATCTAGACTGCTCTGCTGGCTTATCCATTTTGTGCTGCTCCCTGCTTCCTTGACAAGAGGCAAGTGTTTCATAAGATGAAAAACAGCACTGCTTTGCTGACAAAATGGTGAGATCTACATGGTCAAAGTTACATTCAGTATGCAGACTAGATGATATTTTCTGGTTTTTGACTACAAAGGGGTCTGAATTGTACCTGTGGGATGCTTAGCTGTAGTTTTCTGTTTTAGTTGTCATTGTCTCCTGATCTATTTGGGAATTTTAAGGCAAAAATCAAAGAGATTACATCATTTTTTCACCATTCTTACTCCTGGCACCAAGGGCATAATTGTTTGACCTACTACCTGCCTTCAAGGAAAAATATTCAGTGTTGATTTTAAAACCTTGCTTGGCAGAAAATTCATGACTACCACAAACAAGCTGTTTAATCATTCTCGTCTCAAAATTAGCGCTTCTCAGTACTCTGAAGTTCCTTCTATAACAGTGCTACTCCCCAAGCAGTGCAATTTTAAACGGCCATTTTATCTGACCTGTTGAATAATTTGCTTGAAAGTGTCCTTTCTGCCTTATGGCTCAGAGTTTGAGAAATATATCACAGCTATTCCACAAACATAAATTACATTAAATTATGACTATTTTTTCTTATTAAAAACAACTCTATAGCTTCAGCTTCACTCCAAGCTGTTAGATAATGATCTTATCTCGGTCACAAACGTGCTGAAATTAAGTAGTCAGGGAAGAGTTTGTTTGAACTGCTCCTTCTTCCTCTAGGCTGAGAGATATATGCATAAAAAGGAAGGTTCTAGCAATTCTCATGGGGAGTCTCTCCCTTCCATCCCCACCTGCAGGCCCACCAGGGAATTTACAAGTCATCCTCAAAATATGTCTTACTGAGTTAAAAGCATCCCAGTAGAGGTAAGTTAATAACTGAGACCTTGATCATTCTATTCAGAGACCTACAATGGATCAGGCAAGGTTCTGAACTGTGGTAGGGTTTTTTTAAATATAATTAATATTTACACATTTTAAATATTGGTTTAGTTAGTCCCTTTTTTTGCTCAGTCCTTCATTCACAGAAGCTATACTCTACTGCGACAAGAGGCTAAGTGCTCAGTGCTTTTGGCAGATCCCATTAATTAACTGTGGAGACTGTTTTTAATCCAGAATTCTCTGCCTGCCTCTGCTGCCATCCTGGTCCTGCTCTTGTGAAAGCATTGCCGACACTTAATTAAGTTGATACAGCAAAGACAGCTTCCATTGCTTCCCTAGGAAGCTTCAGCTCCCAGGCAGAAGTTTGGTTACTGGGATGGAAAGCCTATTTGGTTACCTTAGTTAGATAAGCTATTGAGTATACTCAAAGGTACCTTTTTTCCTCTAAAAAATATAATTCTAATTTTAAAACAACAAACAAGCAAATAAACAGACTTTCCATTAAAAAAAAAAAATCTAATGAAAACAAACCCACAGCCATAGTATCAGACTATTTACTAATCAGTAAATGATTGTCAAAATTAAAAGTGTAAGAGGGAAGTAGATGGAGGTTGCCTGCATTAACCAGATGTAATCAGAGAAACTGCTGTCACAGACTCACCACCATACCTCTTTCCTTTCTTGAAATGAGAAATACCAATCCCCCACATTTACACTGTGAATTTAGGATTCCACCTTTCCAAAACCAGACTAAGAACAACCTGGGTTGGTCTTTTTTATTATGATGGGTTTGTCTCTGTTGTTTTTCATGTGGGTATTATTTATTCAAACCTGCTGAGTGTGAATCAGCTTCAGCCGTGAGCTCTATTTGTTGTCTGTTGTCATTTGGGTCTACTTAGAGAAGACAGCTTGGATTGACTTTGGGAAAATGAAATGTGTCATGATGCTCCTCCACAGAATAGTTTGTATTTTGCAAGAGCAAGGTCACAGTGCATCCTACTTAGAAGGACTGGGACAAGCATATGTTAGTTCTTTGACAGATATTCTCTTTCGTGAGATATTCATGGTAAGGGGGAGAGAGATAAAGTCGCAAATGTATCCCTTTTTTCCCCACATAACTGGGGATACTTCTTTGTTGAAGTGCACATATCTGCCTGAAGGCAGGATGGATTGCAAAACTACTATCAAACAAAGCAACAAGATACAAAACTAAGCAGAATGCAACCATGAAACCATAGATTTAAAAAATCATTTAGGCTGGAAAGCCTTCTCAGACCTCAAGTCCAATTGTTTACCCACCACTAAGCCATGTCCCTAAGCACCTCAGCTACTAGTCTTATGAATAACTCCAGGCATGGTGACTCCACCACTTCCCTGGGAAGGCTGTTCCAGTGTTTGACAACTCTTTCAGTGAAGAAATTCTTTCTAATATCCAACCCAACCTCTCCTGATACAACTTGAGGAAGAGGAGGGAGAGCATGCCTTCCTCACAGATCCTTTTCCAAGTATTTCACTAGACCTGTGGTTCCAGGAAGAGGAGCAGCAACTGCCACTCTTGCACACGGTGTTGTCACTGCATTGTCCAGTGTCACCTGGGCATGCTCCAGCAAATTAATGGTTCCCGAAACAAAGCTGCAGTGACCTAGTGCTGGTTCAGATCTTGTTGTGGAAGACCATTATCATCCTCTCCATTTATTCACCACAGGCAAGCCACTCCGCCTGGCTTCTTCTTTCAACCACAGCTAGTAAGTGCAGAGCTGAATGCCTGCCACCTCCATTTATGGGGCTGCATTTCATCACGTGCTGCTGCACACCAGGGGTGAAGGAAGCCAGAAGGTCAGCTCTGAATAACAGCCTCAAGGAGTTTAAATAAAATGAGTCACCTTAAATCTTTAGTGAGTACTTGCCTCAGTTTCAATTGAAGCACCATCATTTTTACATCTCAAATGGCTTTTTTTGTCTGTTTTTATCATTTTTCATCTTTGTTCTTAGAATCTAACTCAGATGGAAGAAGACTCCTGAAAAGAGGTGACAAAAGGTGTACTTAAATTGTCCAACCACACAAAAAAATACAGGAAATGAATTATTGTTATACAGAGTTTGCAATCTTGCCCGAGTAGGAATGTTAGGGCAGTTTTAGAATAAGCTTCTGTATGCCTGAGACTTACTTGAACACAATGTGAATGCTAAACTACATGCAGTTTGCCCATCAGTAGGTGAGAAGGATCTAAAAGAGAATAATACAAAGCATAATTAAGGAACAAAAAATTTCTGTTAATCAGTTTGCCTTCCCCTCACTCCAGGTTACATTTTCTGTAGCTATTAATTAAGGTCTGCTAAGACTACTAATCTTGATGAACTTTTGGTAGTAGGGAAACATAAGGTTACTGCTTATGGTTTTTCATGTATACTCTCTGAATACACTCATACAAGCTCATTCCTTCTGATCCTGTTCTGCTTCTCGTTTGGATGCACACATTTCACTGGAAATTAATTATGCTGGAAGATAGTGAAGTATTGGGCTGAAGTACATTGGTTTGGTATCTTATATAGGATGTCAACAAATCAGATTTACATGCAGCAAAACATGCCTGGAGCAATGTTTTAATATACTTCTTTTTCCTAAATTTCACAAATTGTATGTTTTCCATTTTTTAATTAATAAATTATCAGGGATGCTCATGAAAGTCAGAGAGTAATAGCATTGCCTAAAACTAGACACAGAGTTGATTAGACAGAACTCCTATTTCTCATGCAAGTCTGTCAGATGAGGTACCTGCTCTAAGGAGCTTGCCCCCATTAACCCACTTAGAAGTTGTGCTGGGGCACACACATGGCAGAGCCAAACTGCAACAGATTTTGCAACCTCTCAGTGTATTTTAAACCACTGGTGTGGGGCAGAAACTGTAGGGTTTTTGTTGGTTCAATCCCTCTTCCTTAGGATAGCCTGAGACTTCTATGTGGCACCAGAGCAAGACCAACAAAACAGCTGACAAAAAAGCAATCAAAGTTGTATAATTTAAGCTGGGTTCTGACCCAATTCTCAGAGATAAGGCGTTATCACACAAAACCCTGGTGCCAGCCCAATTTCAGAAAATTTCCATCTTCTCTATTTTTAGCTTAAATATATTTAGAAGGATGAAGTTATTTTAAATTAAATACATTTAAAATACATAAATAGAGCAAATAAGGTGCTGCACTCAGAATAGCTTTACCATACTTGTAAAGTTACATTTTTGTGTTAATGAAAAAATAACGCTAAATAGATAGTAACATTTGCCTTTTGGGAGATGAGAACAATACAACCACAACATTGTATTATTCAGTGGTAGCAAAAGGATTTCATCCTTGGCTGTCTAGTGTGATATTTATTCTGACACCTTCAACAAATAAGAGAGGCCACTGTAGAAGATCGTGAGATGTTTACAGATGCAGTAGCCAGGAAAGCCAAGTTACTGTCATCAGTCCAATGTTAGGTTTTCTTTTGGGTTTTTTGGGTTTTGTGGGGGGGGGGTTTGTTTGTTTGGGTTGGGTTGGTTTTTTGGGGGGGGGTGTTTTTTGGTTATTTTTGTTGGATTTTTTTGTTTTGGTTTTTGTTGTTATTTTTGGGGGTTTTTTTGGTTTGGTTTGGTTTGGTTTGATTTGGTTTGGTTTTTTTGAGTGAAAGATCATGAAGAGGACTCAGTATTATACCTAGACAAGAAATAAGGCAATGGTGCAATTTTTCATGTTCCCAAGAAATCATGGTACAGAGATTAAAGAAATTCATCCAGTGTGGTACTCAGCTCTCTAATCCAATCTAGTAAAATTATCTTTAAGTTACAAAGGGATCAAAATTTGTACCAGCTATACACCCAGGGTTTTTTTCTTTTTAATGACCTTAAGGGAACCTGATTTTCATAAAAGATTGAACAATTCATTTTGGAATAACTGAAAATAAATAAGTAGTTTTTTAGAATGAGTTGATGTAATAGGTTTTAAGGCCAATAGGGGTGTTCTGGTTTCTACCTGTTTTAGCAGAAGACTCAGCAGTGGTAGGTGAAAGGAGGATCATTGTATAGAAAATAAACATCAAAGTCAGAAGCATATTCCATTAATTAGAAACATGGAAACAGTGCAAGCATTTTGAATAAAAGGGATCAGAAAATCTGGACCTGCATGATATTTTTGCCTAACAAACACAATTTAATTATTGTACTAGTAATAGCATTAATTGTGTATCCAACTATACTGAGAAAAATATAATTTTTATATAGTTTATAAGTGTTGATTTATCTTAACAATAAACAAAACAGAAATTTTGATCAAGATGTTGAATGCATTAATTCAAGATGTCTCTTGTAACAGCTGATGATATTTTATGTATTTACTCATAAAAACATTATAGATATCTAAAAATTAAATATATTAAATACAAATAGAATTTATTATGAAAGGTAATTTTAAATATTTGATGACATAGTTAAGGATAGTTAATGTTCTTTATTTTCAGATTAAAAATTCATAGGGATTTCCATCCTTTTCATCTTCATTAGACAATGTCCTAGTCGTAATTATTTATTTCATATATTATAAACATTTAATGGATAAAAACTATTTAAAATAATAATAAAAATCATTTTCCTATCATTTTAATGACTGGAGTGTATGTTATTATATTATATGCAGTTAAAATGCACATTCAGCCACAATTTCTCCTGAATTTTCTTTACTTGAAAAAGACAGACACAGGCTTTCCATTTTAAAAAAGCTAAAATTTACCAAAATCCAAATATTACTGAATTTTCTCAGAACGAAATAGGAAAGGAGTTCATATTGAGTTCTTTGAGTTCATACCTGGAAAAAATTCTGGATTTCTCCGGAATAATTTTACTTCTTTAGTATCAAGGTACTTTGGGAAAGCGTTCCAAGAGCACTTAGAAAGCATTACTTGAGGAAATAATCTTCTACTTAAGGAACATGGTGATTGAAAGGCCCTTGCTGCCTTAGATGAGCCTTTGCTGCTTAAGGCTTGAAGAGTTTTATACACAGTATCAATGTCATTTGCATCCTAGAATCTGTAGGGAGATGACTGGGAGCAATTTGGTTAGGCTGAAGAGAAAGCATGTCTGAAATAAGTCAGTGTTCTGCCATGTCCAGACCATCCCTTGTATTGGACTTTCTGCCAGTGACACAGATTAATGCAAACCAGGGGCTGGGGACAGAAGGCGACCTGCCTGTGTCCTGCCCTTCCCTTTGAACTGCAGTTGAGAAATAAAAAATGCACTGTGATTGTTAATTTTCCTCATTCTTTTTAAACTCATAAATGTTATATTGTATTTATTTATATTATACAAAATTTATTTATTCTGCTATGATTAAAAGCTACAACACACATATTCCCTAAGCTGAACACTGACACTTTCTTTCAGGTAAGAGCTGATATGCATAAAAATTTTGTTATTTGTCAAAATATTTTAAAGTTTTTCTTCCCTTCCCCAAATGGTGTATCAGCTTCTCCTGTTTCTTATTTGGCATCTATCTTAATTTTAATATCTTTTTTAACACTAAAGATTCCTTGGGAGCTCTGAGGGCAGTCCTGCCTTGCTTAGTCTGGTAGCTCTGGTAAATATTTAGGCAAAAAAAATGCAACAGCCCTGCATCATAATGAAAATTAGCTATTAGGCATAAGCTTTCACAGCTTTTCACAGAAAAAGGGGCATTTTCCTCCTTGGATGACCCTAGAAGAAGCTGGACTTGGAGGACAATCACACTGCCACAAACAGGAGGAAGTTGAATGAACCTTTCTTTCAGTCCCATGTTAGTGTATAGAAAAAGGAGGCAAAAGGGCTGTGGGCTTCCTTCCAGAGACATTGTAACAAGTGTCCGATGAATGGGAAGTTTGGAAGCAATTTTCAAGACAAGATCTAGTTGGGGTAAATATCTCCAGGGAAAGCAAGGCATGAATAAGAGTTAAAGCAAGGGGAGAAAACAAAACAGTGAAAAAACAATATATGAACTTTAATTACAAAGTCACTTTAAAAAATACTTTTCTTGTTTTTATGACTTTTTTTTTTCCTTTGGGGTCTTTTTATTAATTTTTATTTGTTCTTTCACTTTTGGACTAGGAAAGAAAGGTAAGGATAAGAAACTGGAAAAGACAAAAGTACATAAGAAATAAGAAAAGAGGAAGGAGGAATAGAACATTGTTTTGTTCTTCAGAAAACCAGAAATATAAAATAAATATTTAACACTGTCAAGTAAAATTATAATAACAATTTTGAACTTTTTTTCCTCTCAAAAAAAATTCACTTATTATAAAAATTTATTTTTCCATGATTAAAAACAGAACCCTTTTTTTTAGATTTTTATTGTTATATTAGAAATTTCTTCTATATTTATATAAAAATAGTCCTTCTAAATCTTGCTGTCTTCCTTCTTGGCCAAAATCACAGCTCAAGCATTATATTCTCAGAACTTGGTTTGATATTCATTCTGGATAAGAGTCATCTTCTCTAGCTTAGATTTTGAAGTATACAGTAAGGCATCTAGACTTCATTCCTTGCCATAAAAGATGTCTTCATAGGATAACTAGTCTCATTTTAAAATCAGTGTATGAAAGATGCTGGTAGAATTCTTTCCTACAACACTAAAGAGAGCCTAAGGTGATTTTCCAAAGCTTAAGTGGCTATATTTTAGTCATCTAAAGTTAGGCAAGACAACTCTCACCCAGTTCTCTCAGTTTCCTCCTCTGTATCAAAAAGAGATCGTATTTCTCTGCTTTCCTGGGATACTAGATACCTAACTTAATTAAAGTTTTCAAAGCAGTTGCATTTGCTGGACAGAGGTGTTATATAAATGCAAAGTATGACTGACTGATTGAATAAGATAAGAGTGAAACTCTTTGGGGTGCTAAACTAGTATGGATGCCAGATGATATAATCTGAAAAATTCCAAATACAGCAATCAGAGCGGTTTGGGCTGGGTTGAGCCACATAAGAAGTTCCTGTCAAAGGGACACTGGGTTTAGCTATAACATCATCACAACTCAAAGGAATTCCAAAAAAATTGCCTGTTTTTGCTATTACCCTTAATTTTCTGGAGTTACAGAGGGAAACTTATGGAACAATATGTGAGTTTTACTGCTTATGCATTCCTGAACTCATCGTTATCCAAAGTTTTAGAAAATGCACAGAATTTCTTTCTGTGGACAAAGTATATAATTGTTCTTCTGATATTTTATCAGATTGGTTGTATGAAGGGAACGGCAATTTCATCTGTGAAATGTAAATTTCGCTTATGGTGCTGATGGTGCCTACAGGAAAATTAAATATGCATTGTACAATGCCATATGTAATTCACAATTGTGTATATAAAATGATTGATGCAGTAAAAGGTCAGCAAACACAGGCACATCTATGTTATAAAAATACTATCAAAGTGATTAAAAAGAGAGTCAGTAGGGAAAAAAAAAAAATAACCAGGAAAACTAGTCAAACACAAGGCCGAAAAGTTTTCTAGCATGAATGTGTATTTCTGGAGACAACATAGCTCAAATTGACTTAGTCAGTATTCATTTCCACATGGCAAAGGGACACAGCACAAGGACACAAACATTTATGCTGTTCCCTGTTACTATCTTATGGCAAAAAAAAAAAATTATATCTGCATGTGCAACCACAAGACTTCTAAGTCTCTTTTCTCTCCAGTGACCTGAGCCACAACTTGTAGTTAAATCTACATATTGGACAAATTCATCTGACTTGCTATACATTTAGAGACCAATATACAGGCAGAGGGTGATTCTTCATGCATACACTGGGCACAAAGAACAAATTAATAAATAAGTACCTCCACTGAGGAAACCTGCAAAAATGTTTAATTAAAGGTATAACTTTATTTTCCAGTACTTTTAGTATTTGTCTTGATTTTCTTTTTTGATGGTTAATTTTAATTTCTCTTGATATATTTGCACATGCTTTCAGAAAGTGTGAGGCCAAAACTTACACTAATTACTTCCTGGTTGCATCCACAAATGTACCTCTGTATCAGTATTTTTCAGTGTAAAGCTAATGCAAAAACCTCTCGGTAGTTACAATCACAGAGTGGATTGCATCCTCCACTAACATCTAGGAGGGATTTGCAAGTCATCTTCTTCACTAAATTGTGTGTTCGGGAGCACATTAGGTTTCCAAATATTTTTTTGTTCTCTGACTGGGGAAGATACCTTTAGGAAACAGAGAAAGGAGACTGTTAAGCCTTAAGTAGCTTGTGCAAAACAATGGATGACATACTTCTAGTCCATCTGCTTATGAGCATGGTGGAGGAATCTTGAGACCTGTAAAGCTTTTCTTGAATTAACTTTCTGTTGCCTGGATACTAATATGAAATGTCTAGTATGAAACAGTAGATGAAGTAGAATAATTTCATGCATTTGCAGGTGTATATGTAAGTTATTTTTAATTATTGTTGCCTGCCCTGCTCTGTTACAGATTCCTTGTTATTTCTTCCTGTGTACTAAACAGTGACAACACCATATTACTGTTAGGTTAAAGAGATAAAAGAAGATATTTTTCATTAGGGCTGAAAAGTGAAAGGTTAGATCAGTCTCCAGCAGTGAAAACCTAAATGCATTGTAATGAAGGATAAAATGTCCTCTAGCATCCATATGAGGATATGATCCACCCTGACTGCACAAGGAGAGTCACGGAGGAACACATTTAGAAGAAGCATAGGGACCAGGACAATAAAATGTTCATTCCTCCAAAGATATTATGAAAAGTGCTTAGCCAGTCAATTCCAATCAGAGAGATAAGCATAGAGTCACAGAATTGTAGCATGGTTTGTGTTGAAAGGGACTTTAAAGATCATCTCATTCCAAACTGCCTGCCATGGGCATGAGACACCTTTCACTGGATCTGGCTGCTCCAAGCTCCATCCAGCTTGACTTGAACACTTTCAGTGACAGAACAACCACAGCTTTTCTGGGCAACCTGTTCCAGTGTTTCACCATCCTTATAAGTAAAGAATTTCTTCCTTATAATTAATCCAAATCCATACTCTTTCAGTTTAAAGCCATTCCCCCATGTCCTATCATAAGGGCCTTATCATTATCATATTCTTTTGAAAAGTTCCTCTCCAGCTTTTCTGTAGCCCCCCTTCAGGCATTGAAATGATGCTGTATGATCTCTCCAGAGCCTTCTGTTCTCCAGAATGAACAAACCTAAGTTTCTCCACCTGCATTGTGGTAGAAATGCTCCAGCCCTCTGATCATCTTGGCAATCCCCCTCTGGACCTGCTGGAGCAGATCCACATTCCTCTTATGTTGGAAGCCCCGGAGCTGGACACAGTGCTCCAGGTGGGGGTCTCATGAGAGCAGAGTAGAGGCATGATATCACTTCCCTTGCCCTGCTGGCCATGCTGTTTTGGATACCACCCAGGACAGACTTAGCTTTCTGGACGGCGCACTGCTGGGCCTTGTCAAGCTTCTTATCAACCACCAGTCCCATGTTTCTCCTCAGGGCTGCTCTCAACCCATTCTTCGCCCAGCCTGTATTTTGTTCGGGATTGCCCCAACCCAGGTACAGGACTTTGCACTTGGCATTGTTGAACATCATGAGGTTTATAGAGGCCCACCCCACATCTGTATGGCATCCCTTCCCTGCAGCAGGACAGACAACACCACACAGCTTGATATCATTGGCCAATTTGCTGGAGGTGCACTCAGTCCCAATATCCATGTTGCTGACAAAGATGTTAAACAGTGGTGGGTCCAATATCGACCCCTGAGGAATGTGATTCATCACTGGCATCCACTTGGACATTGAGCTGTTGACTGCAACTCTGAGTATAACCATCCAATCAGTTCTTTACTGGGGGGCTTGTGCATATTCCAAATGACTTCAGACATGTCAATGGTAAACAAAACTGCTCTCTACAATTTCAAATCTTCATTATTACTACTACCAGTGAATGATAACAATAACCCTGCAGAAAAAGGTGTATACAGCTTCCACTTCACTCGGTGAAAAAGAACTTCCATTTTCTCAGAAATTCTTAAAAAGTACAGTAAGAAAAAAAAGAAAATGGCGCTGGGAGGCAAGCACTTGATCAACTACAGAAGCAATGTCCATAGGTTCATGCCAGATTTGTGCAAATGTACAAAATCCTCTGCAACAAGACAATATTTCTCTATTCTTTGTAAAAGAACACTAGCTCTTTATAAATCTGTATGGATCACTACCACAGTGAAATATGTATATTTAACAGTAGCTGCACTGCATTAGTTTGGTCAGGAGATTTTACTAAGCTCCTGAGATCAAACCGAAGGACCTTATGCAGAAGATTATTGCAACTGACTGCAGCTACTATGATTTACGTCAGCTGACTTTCTGTCCATGTTGTTCTCTAGGCTCAAATGTTTCCTACCCTGTATTAGCTTCAGAAGTTTCTTTCATTCCTTCATTTTCAGGACACATTATTGTGCCAATTTTCCACGCCATTTCCATTCAGGATTACATTTGCCTAAAAAGATCACTACAATCTAGCACAGATTTTATATATGCGGTTTCAAATAACAGTTTTCTTAGGAAGAGCATTCAATAAAAAAGGGGAAGACTTTGCCTTTTTTTTTTTTATGAATTACACACATTAACCTAAAAGAAATATTATCTGCTCTACAGAATTTTCCAAGACCTTCAAAAAAATTACGTATGTTCATTTTGATACCACCTAGCACAGTGGCATTTGGTTTCAATTGGAGCTTGTGGTTGGAATCACACTTACAGAGTGATGATAAGAAGAGCTGTAGTACATTAAAGGTCTAGAACCATGTTACAGTAGAATATCTTGTGAATACCAGACATCTGAGTATAAAATACTTTTCAACTATCCATACTCTGTGGCCCGGTGACATTAGGGACTACTGTCACTTCTAGGTGAATTTTGTCATTCATACAGTGAGCATTGTCAGTAAACAGATTTTTCCACCCACCTATCTCCCTTGCTTTCTTCATAGTGTTAGCCCCCATAAGCTGTTGGTGGTGAATGAGACATGTTCATGTAGAGTTCCCTGCAGCATGCATTGCCAAAAAGCAGCTGAGAGACTTATAGTGATTCACTGGTGCACGATAGCTCTAATTTCCTCTCTGTTTTCAGTCTCTCAACATTTTCATTTTCTGATATTCCAGTGCCAGGACTGCTTTGTTCCTTTTTTTTTTCATAAGGAAAGAGTCTTTGTTGTTTAATTGAGATAGGAGAACAGGACAAAATTTATTCAGTATGTTTCTTTAGACCACTGCATGTGTATTTATATGTACAGAAAAATGTGTGTACATGTGCATGTATGTGTATACATGCATATAAATATATATGTGTATCTAACTCTCTCTTTCACTCCACACAGAGCAGCAAATCCCAGCTTCTGCTACCTGCACTACCCTCCAAGAGCGACAAGCTTTAAAAACAACTCATCTATCCAAATCTGCATGAGATTTTCTTACCTTTCCCTCATTCTCTCTTTCCCCCAAGTAACACAAATATATACCTTCTTCCACTACCTTCAAGTGCAGTAGATCAGTGACAAAGTACAACCTTTCTTTCCAAAGATTTCACTTAAAGGTTTTAGACGTCTTTAACTCCATTAAGGATAATATACTTGAGAGAAGTATAGATTTACCTTAGAAGTCTCTCATTCTCTGGTGCTGTCTTTTCTGATTACGTTTCCCCAAAGCACAGTTTAAGGTGTAGTTTAAGATTATTTGAAGTATAATGTATACTTTATACAGTACATAAAATTTTACTTACTTTTTCTTAAGCTATACTTTGCGAGGGGTGTCAAAAGGGCAGAACTAAAACCCAAGACATTGTACAACTGATTATCAACTGAGAGAGCTTCAAAAAGGTATTACTTCTTCTTGTAATAAGAGAGGTTGGATCTTTTTCCCTGGGTATAACAGCAAGTCCTTGCTTGCATCAAGACTCTTGTGTTGCTCTCTGTAAAATATCTTAACCAACTCTAATACCATGGCAAGCTCTCTTGTTAATAACTAAACAAGCCTGGAGGTCAGATTTTTTTACCCTTTAAGACAAGTAACATATGGTTACATGACCTTTTCTCAGAAATTGTTCAGATCTTCCAGCTCTCCTTTAAAAATAAAATTTAGATCTCTGAAACAGGCAGGCTTGTTTAAGCTCAGTTCATGCAGGAAGTCTGTAACAAGCTGATCCCAGTTTAGTATACACTTAGGCAGAATATCCTGGCTATACAAGATACCACTCCTGCTTTCTCACAGAGTCTGAAGGATGAGAGGCTGTCATTTCCATCCAAAATGCATGAAAATATCTGCAAGAAAGAGAAAGAAGGAAAAAATAGTGAAATTTATCTCAAACACATTACAAGTAACTCACATAGGCATAGCCCCTATAAAATAAAAAATTAAATCCATATCATGCCACAATATCTTTCATCCAATAATTTTGTGTATCTAATTATCAAAAAAATCACAGATTTTCTGCTGGTCACACCTAATTTATGAACGGTATAGTATAACAGTTAATGGACTCAGTATTTAATTCCCCCTTGTATCTTCCCTAGTGATATTCAAGTATTTCAGCTGAGATTTTAATTGATTTTCACAGTAGCCACTCGTTAATAGGATAATTTGTCAATACAATAATAAAACAATTGTTCCTCCAGTTTATCAGATAAGAAAGTAAAGGCTTGTTTCATTAATTGCAAGCAGCTGTAGAGTTTTCAGGATGAAAGATATAAATCTCAATGGCATTGTGGAAAACTAGGTCAGAGGGCAGGGAAAAATTAGTTAAGCATGATGGACCAACAGTGACCTGCACAGGTGTTTGAGCTCACTTTCTAGTCATCACTTCCTCTGTTTTTATTTGGTTTTGGCAAAGCCCATAGGTCAACACGTGTACTCTTAAGACTGGTTTGAATTAAAAGCCAGTCTAGAACTGCTCACTCCCAAACTCCTGATAATGTTACCTATTAGAAGTAAAACATTTCACAGTGTCTTTATGTTGTCATGTATTTCCCAACAAGCTTTTTTTACATCCGTAAATGGCTCTTGATTCTTAAAATAGGAAACCTAAAATAGCATTCAAATTATCTACAAAAGTAGAAAAATATTATTACAAAGGAATAAGTGTTATTCATGAAGCCTCTAAGACTGCAGTGAAATAAGGTATCTATCAGTCCAGTTGATACAAATCCGTTCACCAATCACAGCTATGTCCTCCCTTCCCCCCCCAACATTAACAATATAAGCATTTTAGCCTCTATCGAACTTTGGAAGTAGAATTTCCCATCTCCCTTGTCTTCATTTTTCTCTTTACTGCACAACCTTCTATCTTGATATTATTTCTTCATTAAGTGAAAACTTAGTACAAAAAGCTAGCTAAAAACCATTACTTTTTTTTGTAACTAATTAGCTTCAACTTCAAGTTTCCTGAAGAGCAAAAAGACTCTCTGGTCTGACACCATGCATTCTGTGTATTATGTGAGCTCACTGTATTGATACGTCAGGCTGAAAATGCCAAAAACTGTTGTTTGATCTTGACTGAAATCTTTCAGCTATACAAGACATAGCTCCAACAAGTAACTCAGCCTCCTACATAAGTAAAATAAAATAGTCACACTGCAGCAAGTAGGACAAGGTCAGTCTTAGTAAAATGGATGTTCCTGAAGCATAAGTAGTGGAGGGTTTACTTACAGAAACGGTGCAGAAAGGAGAAGAAATAAGATCACTCGTCTTCAGTGCTTCTTGTATAGAATGTTAAGAGATCAGTCATCACAGTTATGTTCTGAGGTGTACTTTGGTGCCCTTTGATGCACCTCAGTTCACTGAGCAGTCTTGGAAACCATACAAGCTGTGGTATTTACAAGTGTAAACAAGTGTGTATATTCACCTATGCAGATCTCCTGATCTGCAGGTACAGGTGAGCCTGCCCATGGCTTTGCCTGCTAAACGTAAACTACTGACTGATGGATGTCTCTGTGCCTGCATTTGCAGAGGCTTGGGAGCAGCCATTTTTGCAATATGATTTTTCTGGCTTGTCATGGTATCCTTCCCTGTCTCCTGCCCACAGCTGACTTTTAGGCTTTACAGTCCAATTTTTATATATCTCATTCTGGGGCTTTCAAGTAGTGGATGACCCTGTTTGTTGGCTGTATTTCTAATTTTCTCCTCATCTAGTTGGGAATTTCAGAGTCAAATCTCCTAGCTCGGTTTCTAAACGTAGAGGTAATAAAAGATCATGAAAACCTGAAATAATTTTAGCATAATTTGACAAAATTGCTCTGTTTCAAATTCTCAGAGTAAGGGCACAAGAACTGCAGAGAAAAAACAAATAATTTAAAAAAAACCCCACAAAACATTTTATGTGATGCTTAATGGCTCACATTTTAAACAAGCAGGCTCATCTCAGAGAAAGCCTTCTTTGTTCAGGAAATACAAAGTAGTTTAAAACTTAAGTTCTGCTTCACGTTTTTAAGACAGGTTTGGTTACCTTGCTGCTGGTAAGGTATGGAAGTCAAGCGCTCAATTGTTTGCTGGTGGGAGTTTCATTTTAACTTCCTCAGTTACAACATTGTGCATTTTTAACCTACCATAGAGAGCAGTTAATTCCAAACACCACTGAACAATATTCCTACGAAGTTAATTTCTCAATTCAATCTCATTACCCTTCTTACATAAAGGACATTGGGAAAATATAGTAATGTTCTTTGTTTGCTTGTTTGTACATCTAAGTCCTATAGCTATTCATTAACTCCTCCTTGCAAGGAGTGAGATATCTTTTTCAACTGGGCACTGGTGATCCATTTTTCTCACCATGGAGATGAACATGCTGTTTTGCTATCAAACACTAACAGCAGTACTACTAAATTAAACCTTACCTCGGTCCTCTATAAAGGAGAGATAGAGTAAGTAAATAAATAAATAAAAAGGATATCCCTTTTATAATGTGTTATAATTTAATGAAGATGCACTTCTGTCACACAATGCACAAAGAAAACCTTATTTGCCAAAATTTCAAAATCAAATTTTATCCACTTTTGCACAGTAAGTACAATAATAACTCAATGTAATAATAATTTAAAACATGTGCATATATAGAAAAAGGTGTGTCAGATATTCAGTCAGACTTCCCAACCACCTTAAATCAACACAGGCATTTTTTCACTAAAACTAGATCAATTTATGTCAAATGAAGAGCTGAACATTGAGAACAGATATACTGATAATAACTTTTAACTTCTGTTTTACAAAAAACAGAAAAATTCTGACAGCATAATTAAATAAGTGTTTCCATGTGTCTTTAAATCTATCTCTCTATAATTGTGGAAATATATTTATGCTGGTTGAAATACATATTTTCTGAAGCCTTAGAAATCAAGTTATTTCTTTTGCTTAATTTCTGAGTAAATGATATGTATTAAGGGTAAAATACAAATGCTGTTTATATCCTTTATAATTAAAACTATAATTGATTCTGGCATTTCTACTAATGTGGTTTTGTGAAATTGCGTCAAGAACACCGTATTAGAAAACCTTCTGAAAACCTTTTTTCTGTCACCCAGAAAAAAAAGAAACAAAAATTCCAAACATTTCTTGTAGAATTGCATGGTCTAAAAGTTTGTGCCTAGACTGTATGAAGGAGAAAAAAAAAGTATATATTCAGAGAGACGGTACACAGAAGTGAAAGCAGCTGAACTTCTTGCAAACCACCCTCAGTTGTGAAAAGAGAGAGAACAGCGGCTACCATGTGGCACAAAACCTAAATATATATTATTTTGTTCCTTTTCGTTAAGACTGCATAGGGCATAAGTTGTTTTCAAGCATGCCTCGGACTCCTACAGCTCCAGCTGTCATGTGTAATTAAACATTTGGCCTCCACAATTACTCTACAGTGTACATATGCCAGTATTTCAAGCCTGGAATATGCATTTCAAAGAAGAATAATTCCCTGGAAATCCTAAATTGACAGGAGCAAAGACAGCCTGAAGGAAAGTAGTCAGAGAAAACTGTAAGGTCGGGATCTAATGATTAAAAAAGAAACTTCAAGAAGAACTTCAACCCTTAACTAAACCAATGGGAAAAAGAACGACAGTTGGCAAGCAGATTTCTGCATAGGGATCCTGATTAGGGAGCCTCTTGGGTTAATTTAATATTATCAGTGTTGTTCACCTTGCTGTAGTATGCCTTACCATTAATACCATTTAAACAGATTTCTTTTTTCTTAAAGCATATTTGGCATCATTTATTTTCCATGAATACTGATCATGGCAATATTAAATTTGATGATTCATATTGAATCTGAGGTTGATTTATAGCAAAGGGAGTTGTTTTTTTCGGTTGGTTTGTTGTTTTTTTTTTATTTTATTTTTTTTTTCCTCTGCCTCACATGCTTGCATTTACTGCTGGTGCTGTTGTCCTAAGTAATGCTGACTTTGCATTTCAGTTAGGAACAAGGGTTTTTGGAATTTTTTATGAGGACCATTTGTAAAGAAATAGCTACATGCCCTGTTCCTAACGTATTTCTAATGTAAGGAACAATGGATTTCAAGAAACCAAGATGCTTTTAAACAGGAAAAAAACAAACAAAAAAACCCAGATGGGCTGCAATAAAAATTGAATGAATAAATTTCTTGTGTACAAAAACATTTTCCTTTGGAGTGTGTCTGGGGTCTAAGGATCTCTTTTCCACCCTAGATCATCTGCTTAGTAACAGTTAAATGTAAAGGACTGTGAGTCCTAGAGCTTGAGGCATGGAGAGAAAAAAAAAAGGTGAAAAAATTAGCATTCTTCTACTAAGACATGTAAAAATGCACTCACCTACTTAGCTTTCCAAAAGTTAGACATTTAAGCCTGAATAGGTTCCCTTTTATACTGAACAGAGAAAAATAAGCATTTCCTGCATGCAATGCACTCAGTTGATTCTACACAAGTTCTTATGCACCTTTGTAAGGATTATTCTTCAATAGTTGTTCAGAAAGACATTATAAAAGACAGATGCACATGACTAGAGCAGACCTAGATATCTAAATTTGAAACATCTGCATTAATCTGGGTTGAATTCCTGCTTTATAATGAACATCTTTTTTCTTGATTTTTAATATCCTTAATATCACTTAGCTTTAGATTAAGTAATAGGAGGGCAAGAGCACTTCCACCAGTGAAACTATCAGTGACAATGGAGAATTACCCCAAAAAGCTGTTATCAACTCTGCTAACCTGTTAGTACTGCAGGCATGCCAGCCTTTATTCTATTTCCGACTAAACTAAGGCATTTATCTTTAACTGACTGCAACTTACTCTCTTAATAAAAAATTAAAGTTCACATCATTGTAAGGTGCCATGGCATGACAGCAAGTTACAATGCCTGTCACTATGAATGATGGAATGACAATAAATTCATGTGAACCTTCATGCACAAACACACATACAAGGAAACAATTTTTAAATGCAGCTTGGTATTAGGCTCTAACCTGTCAGTGTTTTATACTGAAAAAGCATCTCTGGGAAAGAGATAAGAGGACCACAATATGACTGAATCATCAACTTATTTTCAGCCTTATTCAGGTTAAAGTACAAGTAAAGTCACACTAAACTATGTGTCACTTTTCTCATGATTTTTGGTTTCTCTTCAAAATCCAGCTCTGCCAAGTCTGAAGCTGTTGATAAGGAGTTGAGTACAGCTTTTCCTTGTTAGAGCGGATCACTGAGGCACCAACTTGGTAAGTACGAGCTATCAACTTCATTGACTTTAACTGCTAATTTCCATATTTCTTTTAATAGCTTCTAGTGTTGCAGACTATTCAGGAGAAGAGGCAGCCTACCTGCTAATTCTGGCAGTAGAAGGAGCTTTGGAGCACTGGCATGAGACTGGTCCTTCTGGTTCAAAACACAGCAGATAACTCAGAGACAACTAATCTGTGTTATGCTTCCCACCACTCTTCCCAATTCTGCACCAGTTAAGCCTGGAAAGGCCCTTGCTCCTACACTTCAGCTTTGTCCTCTGCATTTAAAATAAGCAAGCTCCATCCACAACTTGAGAGAAATTCATAGTATTCAACTGTTGGAAAAATGAGCCACAATATAACTGTGAAATGCCAGAACAAAATTACTCCTTCTTAGAATTCCCTGCCTGACTTTTCATTCCTTCATCTTGTGACAGAAGAATTCCTCTCTTTCAAAGCAATCTTTTGTTGATTTAAGTTGATCTAGATGTCTCAGAGGATAGGGGCTTCAAAATCAAAGCCCACACATCTGCTTATTGACTACATGCTGCACATTAAGGGTGTGGTGTTAATATAGGAAAATAATTACCTCAGCTCTCACCCCCACCTCTATTTCACTGGTTTTTATTTTGTTTCCAAAAGCTATCTGACCTTTTTGTTTCATTCTGAGAAGATGACTGCTGGAAGGAGGAAGGATGCTGAGAGGGAGAAGATAGGAGAGAGAAAGAATGGGAAGAGAGAGGTTTTCACAGGATTTAGGAGACTGTCAGCATAACAGAAAGGCAGTAACCATTATAATTCTAGTAAAGTTCCTGTAATTGAAAAAAACCTTGTGCTGCCTCAAGGCTGCAGATCGGGAAGTAAAATCTTATCTCTCCTGAAGTCAATTGAAAAAATGTCATTGACTTTGGTGCACACAGGATATCTAATGAACGTTAAGAGGGTTCTTTAATAGTTAAACAGGAAGAATTCTGAAAAATAAGGGCATGTCTGGAAATTTCACTCCATATTCAGACCTCAGCGATTTTTTTAATGAAAGTGGATGGTCTAGAATATTGTCTTTCCCATTACTACCTCCTATTGTTGTTGGTTTTGCTTACTTTTTTATTATTATGCTCATTGCTTCTGTTGTCAACCAATGCTTTTATCCTCCAGTTGCCTGTCCAGACGAGCTCTGGAATATTTTGATTTTTGATCCATATCCAAAAAAAAATGAAAAACAGTATGAAGCGGAAGACACCATTTTTGTCTCTTAATGGATGCTCCACAGCAATTCTTTAAACTTGTTGTCCCTAAGGTGGTCAAATGATCCCATTCTGTCCCATCTTTTCTTTCCAGAACTAATTATAAGTCTGAAAGTAACTTAGCATGCTGGAAAATTTTACATGATGAAAAATAGGTTGTAGTAAGTGGAATTCGTCTTTTGATCTTTGGTAACTTCTTCTTACTGAAAAGTGATTTTTTTTTTTTTTTTAATGAAAACTTGCAAATTTTGCACCCTGTGGGGATGTCTGCCCACTCATTTCTGAAATCAGTTGAAGTCTGGAGATTTGGAAGCACTTTTTTCTTTCTAATCTAAAATTTTATGTGCACTTACAAAGTGAGGAATAACTGCCCATGTGGAAGTGGGACAGAAATGTGGGGCTCATAGTGATTTGAAAATTAAATGTAAATTGATAACACAGTTTTCTTACCCCAAGTATTTTTTGTGGGGGATTAGCAGGGTTGTCACACATGAAATACAGACCACAATTCTGTCCAGCCTACCTTGGTGAGGCTGGAGTTCTGTGTCTGCTTTTGAACATCACACTTTAAGAAAGATAAATGGGAGAAACCCAGAGGAAAGCATGAAAAATGAGATAAGGTTTAGATGACATGACCTGTGAGAAAAGGTTGAGAAAATTAATTTAGTCTAGAAAAAAAAAAAGAGAGATTGAGGCAGAACATGACAGCCATACTCTACCACATAAAAGATGGTTATAAAGCTACTTTCTCCCTTATTGCGAGGAAAAAAAGTAGAGCAAAAAGGCTTAATTTAAAAAAAAAATCAGTCTAGATATTTGGAAAAATCTTGTTATTGTGACAAAGTCCTAGAGAAGGCTGCCCATGAAGTTTCATTAATCCCTCATTTAGAGGTTTTTAAGTCAAGCTAGAAAAAGATTCAACATCTTCTTCAGACTTATCTAGACAATCATAAAATAGGAGGACAGCGCTAATTGTTGACAAGGCTCCGTCTTGTTAGTCACACCTAGACCTTTGGAGCCCTTGTGTACGATGCATTGGCTGGGTCACAAAACTGTCAAACCTGTTGTCATTTCAAAAGAAAGAGCACAACCTCTCTGCTTTTGGTGGAAGGGGTTTGGAACTAGAGGATCTTTAAGATCCTTTCCAGCCCAGACATTTCTACGATTCTATGATTTTGAAGACAAATTCTGTTATTGAATCAAATGTTATTGATACAATGTTGTTTTCCTGGTCTGAAGAATACTGAACCAACGATTCTTTCTGAAAGATGTGAATACCCTTACCTTCTATGTGTCTCCCTGGACTCCATTGCTGCTCACGATAGAGTAGTGTGTGATTTATCTCACCTGGCTGAAATCATTTAATGTCAAGGATGGGATTCAGTTAAGTGTAATGCTGGACAAGTCCTTTATACTGCAAATGGGCAATTTCAAATGCCTAAATGTAGCAAATTGAAGTCAGATTATAGTTATCTTCAGTCTTGTTAATTCATCCTGGAGAGTTTCTGGAGTGATTTGCCCGTCCAAGCATGCATGCCTACTTGAAGGTGAGCCGGATAGCTCCCCATACTGGTCTGAATGGATTGACTTAGGTTTCAATGCACTGTAAAAGTATCCTGGGCAATTTATTATTGCACAGACGTGTGTGGGATACCTGTGGCAGTGTACCTGTCTCATTTTTGATTTTTACTGTAGGATGAATTGAACTGGACTAATTCAGATGCCTAGGCATAATTTTTCATGCTCTTTGTTGTGCCTACAGAAGGATGCAGGTCCAGTATTTCTATCCTTCCGGCAACAGGCACCTGTACTGCACCTGTAATTTCTTAAAAGTGACAGATTCTGTCCATTGATTATAAAGGGAATTTTCTGAGTAGAAAGGGAAAATCTTAGTCTTATAAATTTCTTTACTCCAATATATCTGAAGTTAGACAAAATGAACAATCTCTACTATGTTAACACTGACAGTGTAAACAAGGCTTTCATCGTTAGGTAAGTGGTTAGGAAGTAGGAGAAGATGAAATTTTTGGGGGAAATGCCAAGGAAATTAAAGGGAGGCATATAAGTCCAAAAAAGAAGTAGAGAAGTTGGAAAATGGAAAATGAGTGAAGAAAATAAAAAGGCCAGAAATGTGGTTGTCATCCAGATATCTCTTTTCCTTGTTGCTTTTTACTAAGATAAACAACATTGTACTAAGCAAATACATGTAGAAAATAACTTAATTGTAGCCAGAAAAAAAATATTTTATCCTAACTTCAGCATCAATACAAATAGCATATAAAGCGTCTCTGTTTCAAAGCCCATGTGCCTAATATAAAAATGGAACTAATGTCTCTTTCTCTCAAATGAGTTTGACATGCCAGGTTTAAGAGGAATAGTGTGGGTTTGAAGGTAGAGTTCTCACTAGGCAGGGTGCAAAGCATTAGTCAATAGAGAAACACATCTTTCTTAGTATCACTCACACGTGCATCCATTCTGCTTGAGCATCATGAGGTAGTGTGTGCTATGTTTTCCAATTTGCTTCAAAGCTGAAGAGTTTGGGATTTTCTTTCTTTTATTTCTGGAGCTACTTTAACTCTTTACCCTTTTCCACCATCAGCATCCTTCTTACCAGAATGAGTCTCTAATTGAATCCCACATATGTATTAAAAATACCATTTTAAAACTTAAAAACTGACTGTAGCAATGAAAACTATTTATATAAGAATCTGTAGGAATAAATGTTTTCACTTATATAGTGTATGAACATTAACTAATAATTATGTTCAGCAGAAAATTGTCAGTCTTTCACAATAATAGCACAAATAATACAAGAGCTATGAAAGAATAGCAAGCAAAGCAATGATTTTGAAATTACAGCATAAAGTTATAAGTTAAATTATGTGTCATTACAATCTTTGTATACCAAGGTATCACTGAAAATTAGTCATTTTGCATGTTAACAAGAAAGAGTTGCAGCAGAGATTAGATGGGAATAAAAAATAAGAATACTCATTAATTTGGCAGCCATAGAATGTATATCAAAGGATGGCTTTGATATGAAGACAGTATAAAAACTCAGTCAAATGGTCAGTTCAGAGGTGAGCTTATGAAGTATGTCAGAGCACCAGAATTTCCCAGATGTCCATTTCAGCTTTCCTGAGCTCTGACCAAGAGGATAAAGCACCTTTTGATTAAAAATAAATAAATAAAAATAAAGCCAATGTATTGAATTTACTTTCCCTCTTCCATCTCTCTGAAGTGACTGCCAAGGAGTAGCATGGTGTCAACAGAGCAACACTACTGGTAGCTCCTGTAATGTAACATTTTACATTGGGAACTAATTTGGAGATGCCAAAATTGTTTTACATACCATAACAGCTGTAGTTTGGCAAAGTAATAACAATGGCTTTCAGCCAATCAACTCACCTGTGTTCCAGCTGTTTGTGTGCAGATTAAAGTCTCTAAATTCGATCACCTTCTAAAATGTTCTATCTACTAAGATATACTCATCTGCTTGGCAGCTGTTTCCTCACCTAGGAAGAAATTCCCACCCACCAAGGGCTCTTAACATATACACATCTACTCAGTTTGGAGCAGACAGTGTTTACAGATCATACCTCAGTTTTCAGAGTGAACTGTGCTCTACAGTTCTAGAAGATCTTAATGAAAATCCAACTGGAAGAGATTTTCTTCCACAAAAGATTTTTATTGAAATTGCAAAAAGCCAGCTCAGCATGCCAGTGAATCTATTCACTGTATTTTTTAGTTTGTGATTATCTGGCTTCAAATGAAGAACTACCTGGAGTCTTTGAAGGATTGAAAAGAAGTTTGCAAAACATTTTCCTGTAAGAGTCTGCTTTCTGAAGAAAATAAGTAAGTCAGTAAAATTTATAATTTGTCATTATATTAGTTGGTTTCATTATTTGGAGAGAGATTGCTATCATCTATCTCCAGTCATGTATTACTGTAGCTAATGTCAGACTGCCCTGTGGTTCCAGAACTGTTAAAGATAATTGGTGTTCATTACATCTTGCAATGTCCTAAAAATGAAAAATACATAGAAATGTAGTAAATTCAAAAGAACTTCTGTAAGCTCTTTATTTTTTTGTCTTTAATTGCAGAAGAGAGGTCCAAAGTCCAATCTGCACCTGTACATTTTAAACAATTAAATTTATAAATAAGATTTGTCAGGGTCACAGCAAAAGTGACCCAGATGCACGTATATTTAGGCCAAAGATTTACCAAGTGCCTTAGAGCCACTGACTGGCAGATCTAGTTTGGGCTGCAATATTTTCCACATTTGAAAAGAGTGGAATCTGTGTGCCATCTTTACTTCCTTCATTTAAACTGTTTATCACTTGTTTACAACACCTTAAGTTCACAATTCATGTATATTATTCCATCTCTCAAAGTGTAGAAGCAAGGTTACTGACAGCACAGGATTCACAGGAAACCTTAGAGCCATGATAAGCTTTTCAAGACAGTTTGTTATGGCAGTTGAAAAAACTGAACTGAAAATTCTTCTATTTTTTTAATTTTTTTTCCTTCTTTCCAACTACACAGCAGACAAGATCACAAAAATATAATGTCAAAATAAACACATGTCTACACAGGTGACAGCCTCTGAAAGAGTCTGTGACCGAAGTAGCATGGAAGTATAATTATACTTTGGTTTTTGTGGAGGGTGGTCTTTGCAGGTAAGGGTTGAGGTACCTGGATATGTGGGGGAAGTAAATCAAACTTAGGTAGCCACCTTATCTTGACTTGAGAATGTCAGAAACTTTAGTCATCTGAGACAAAAATAATTTATTTTATTTTATTTTATTTCACTTGTTTTTCATCCTTCAAGAGAAACAGAGGAAGATTGGTAGAAGAAGGATGTAAAGGTGCACATTTTCTGAATGTTTATCCTGCCTCCACCTGTACATCCCCATACAAGAATGTCAGATTATACCTTGGATGTACAGATAAACAGAGAAGGCCGTATTCAAGCATCACCCATGGCTGTGGATGACTGCAAAGTCAATCAAGCCTCTTCTAGAAATAAAACGCAAAGGATCCTGACAAGAAGAACTTTCCACAGTCTCTTCTCTTTGGCCATTCTGCTGTCTGGTTGTTTTTCCTTCATCAGCCTCCTTTGAGGGCCTCATATTACCAGTGGCACCAGCTAAAAGCCATGCACACTGTGAAGGGAGAGGATCATAGCTGTGCATTAGTTAAATTTGTGGGAGCCCAAGGGCCTCATTATCCCTGTCCTGACTCTGTCCTTGCAGTGCCACCTACAAGCACTCTGACATGCACCATTTAATGGCAGGAGAGACCTGTAAGCCACAAAGGTTTATTTCTCAGACCTCTATAGTTGACTCAAAATAGTTCTGTCTGATACGAAAGGTTCATTACCTTGAAAGATTCAAGTACAGTCCTATTGTTATCAGGCCTTGCGGGACCCAAATTGAGCACAGAGCTGTGCTGAGTGGGTGCATTGCTTTGGAGGTACAGTACTGTGTCTACAGCCTCAAGAAGGTACCTTCTTCATCTCCACTCACTGTCCATTTCAGGATAAATAGAATATATTGCTGTGTTTGCCCGAGTTGCTTCTGAGCTTTTTGGTGGTGTTGATAAACTGTGACAACACAAGGATAAAGAGGTGATCTGGAGTGAAATTGCCTCTGCCATGAGAAGGAACATGGAAGAGGGAAAAGCATGATATGAATGGAAGGGGAAGAGAGGGACTGATGAGCCATGGAGATTTAGGTCTGCTGCTTCTATTGCTTATGCTAGTCAGATCCAGGTTTCCCTCCACAGTGACAGCAGTCTGATTTTGCTACTGTCTGCAATGGCCATGGGGCTGTTCCATAGCCTTGATAACATCAAATATCTTGATTGAAATCAAATATATCCAGACTCCGGCTCGAGGAAAGAGAATGTGCAGAATATTTCCCTCTGATCCTGAAATAAGGTGTAAATATCTATTTAAAACAAACAAACAAACAAACAAAAACAAACAAAAAACCCCAAAAACCAGAAGACAAGGATTCCTCTACTTTTAGCATAATCTGTACTATTAAGCAACGGTGTGTCCCCTAACATTTAAGGGAGTATAATCAGAACATATTCTGAGTGAGAGGGGAACCACAAAGATAATTGACTCCAGCCCTTGGCCTTGCACAGGACCATCCTCAAGAGTCACACCATATGCCTGAGACAATTGTCTAAACACTACTTGAATTCTGTCGGGCTTGGTGTTGTGACCACTTTCCTGGGGAGCCTGTTCCAGTGCCTAAACACCCTCCGGTGAAGAATATTTTAATATGCAACTTAAATCTCACCTGACACAACTTCATGCCATTCCCTAGAATCCTGCCAGCAGTCAGCAGAGAGAAGGGACAGTATCTGCCCCTCCTCTTCACCTCATGAGGAAGTTGTAGACTGCAAGGAGGTCTTCCCTCAGTCTCCCCCAGGCTCAACAGACCAAGTGATCTCAAACACTCCTCATAAGGCTTCCCTTCTAGAATCTTCACTATCTTTGTGTCCCTCTTTTGGACATTCTCTTATAGCTTTATGTCTTATTTATATTGTGACACCCAGAACTGCCCCCAGCACTCGAGGAGAGGCTGCCCCAGTGCCGAGCAGAGAGGACAATCCCCTCCCTTGACCGACTGGCCATGCTGTGCCTGATGTCCCCAGGACAGGGTTGACCCTCCTGGCTACCAGGGCACTGCTGGCTCATGTTCAGCTTTCCAGTAAAACTATATACAGATAAACCCATCACAGGTATTTTGGGAGCTGCAGATAAAAATAAACATGTGGGGTGATTAAGCTTGCTTACTGAAAAATATACACTCATCAAAATACTGTTAATTTGAGTACAATAGCAAATAATGGTGTACTGAAGACAACAGAAAGCATAATACTGAGGAAGGAAAGCACTGATGAGGCGAAAGAGAAGGATAGAGTACATGTTCGATACATCAAAATTTCCTGCTGGTTTAAAAGTATAAAGCAATTTATTCACCTTATTAAAGTAAGAGTTTATAAAATACCCTTGGACTCTGGTTTGTGCCCTTATCAAATTCAAAACTTCATGTATAAAAATGACTAGAACTTGATTTCTCATCTCATATAAAAAAAGGTGATTTATATTTGAACTAACAATAAGTCTCAGGACCCACAACTATCTCTTACTGAGGTAGTTTTTCCTCCCTGGGGGAAGAGAAAAGCTATTGGAGCACACATAAAATTTAGGTGCTTTAAGAGTTTCTCCAGGACTTCTATTAGATTTGCTATCAGAAGAGACAATAAAATGGGAATTTATGTTTTTTTCTTAACAAATCTTATGCTTTCTGATGTGGTATTTTGTCACTGCAATTAGGGCTGTTCCTTGAAGTAGCAAACAAAAAAAGTGGTGCCATGGTGTTTATCTTAGGTTTGAACATTTAAAGAATATGAAGAATGTTTGGAAAATAAAGTTCATCTATGTTATTCACATATTTTTTTCTGACAGATTGCCTCTTCACATAGGAAGGGTATGGCTTGATCATGACTTACAGGAAGAGATACTGATTTAAGCTGCTTTCCTTAGTAAAGATTGCAACCATATAGAAAATAAATTTATGGTTGCAGTAAGAGAAAGCAGAAGAGGCTATACCTCTTCTAGGTAAGAATGTCTTCTCAATATGTCCCCAAAAGAACTGGCAACAAAGGAGTAGAACAGTTGTGTCATGTAATATTTTCTACTGTCAGTTCTGGGTCACTTCTACAGTATGACAATGTTTTGCAAACCATCTTTACATAGTTTGCATAACTTTTATCTCATCCATGCACCTCTTGCATAAAGCCTGCTGTGATGCTAGGGATGCTTATAGGACTTAGCTGGATTCACTTACTTAGTGAACTTTCACATGTCACAGTTGGTAAATCAGGGCTTGGTACAGGAAACATGTTAGGGTACCCACGGCAAATGTGGCAAACCCTGAAGCATGGACTGCTGGCCTCAGCAAAGGAACCTCTTTTGGTTGTCCTTAAGCTCAAAGAGGGATGGTTATGGTTACTGGACTGCTTCTACTTTCATCCAATTGCTGTCTGTTTTAGTATACGGAATATATTAACACTTCTAAGACTAAGAGTAGAACCTCAAAAAAAAAGGTCTCTCAGCTGTGGATACTCACTATTAGGCTAGAAAAGAAGTTTCATGTTATTCTCTCATTCTCTGGCCCTATGATACTTTACATTTAGCACAATGCAGAAACACATTGATTATTACTCTTGTGTGTCTTGATTAGTTGGGCTGTCTCCCAGGAAGCAATAGGTCTGCACAAAATTTAGTCTTTCCTACATCCCAACAAAAGTCTCACACAGTGCTTTTCATCTCTAACACATTTAAAATCATGAATCCAATATTTGACCTGTGATTTTCTAGAGGCAGGAGGTCAACAGTCACATAAGAGCTCTGCACATCATTCCAGATAGACACAAGACTGGAGTTAAACTCCAGGCAGAAATCCCATCCTGCCACTTTTTTTCAAGCGAGCATGAAAGAAATAATGTCCACTGACGTTCATCTCATACACGATTACTTGAATTGTAAACAGTAGTTTCTGTCATCCTGCTCCAGAGCCAAGGATCTTCAAGCTCTGAATTTGGAGATAATATTGCCTCCTCACCCCACTACATTGCTATTTCTGTAAAACACCACAAAGTCTAAGTCTCACATAAGCAACTTGGATATTGTATTTGGAATGTTTTGCAAACAATTTATTCTGAATTTCTTCTTTTTCCCTGCTTCTATAGCACCATCTAGAAAACAGCTGTTATTTAACATGGAGACAATGAAGCAAGGGAAGAGGCTTGTGATCAATTAACCTTGAATAGAAACCAGGTGCTCACCAAGCCAATCTATCATTCCCCCTCCTCAACAGGAAAGAGGAAATGCTACACAAAGTACATAGGTCAAGATAAGGACAGGGAGCTTGCTGGTCAATTACTACCCTCCTCTCAGGCTCAACTTCACTCCCAACTCTCCTACCACCTCGTTCCTCTGAGTGGTGCAGAGGGGTGGGAAGAAAGGTTGTGATCAATTCAAAATATATTGTGTCTGCTTTTCTTTCTTCCCCATGCTCTTCTGCTCCAGCATGTGATCCCTCCCATGGGATCCTTCATGGACTTCCCCAGCACAGGTCACTCCGGCAGGCTGCAGTTCCTGAGGAACTACAACAGTGTGAGACTTTCCACAGGGTGCAGTCCTTCAGGGACAGACTGCTGCAATGCGGGTTGCTCTTGGGGGTCACAGGTCCCATCAGAAAAAATGCTTCTGCATGGGCTCCTATCCACAGTCTGCATCTTCCTTCAGGTCACATCCACCTGCTCTGGCATGGGGCCCTTCGCAGCCGGCAGGATATCATCTCTACAGGCTGCAATTGAAGCTTTTCTCTAGCACATGAAGGAGTCCTCCCTGTCCTTCTTCACTGACTTTTGTGTCTGAGGGGTTGTATCTCTCACACTCAGCCCTCTCTCACAGCTGCTGTGCAGCAGTTTTTACCCTTCTGTATATATGTTACCACAGACCTGCTACCAGTGTTGCTGACAGGCCCAGCTTTGGCCAGTGGAAGGATCTCTAAATTAGCATGGTACAGTAGGATCCTTTCAGGTGAAAGACAAAACATAATTTAAAGATATGATGTTATTAACAATTGAAGAGACTGACTTGTAACCCTGGAAGTTGTTTAAACTGCAAATTTTTGGATGTTGGGAGAATATTCTTGGGAAAACAAAATATGTGCTTTCTCTGATCTTGTATTTCACACATTACATCCATATTATACATACATACAGTCACGATGTGTTAGGTATGTGAGTCAGAAAGTATGCCCAGAAGGCCATCTACATTATGACCAGCACACAGATAATACAGCTAAAGCCCAGACCAAGCAAGTCAAAAACTTGTCTTGGACTCAGCTGTCTACATGCTCATCTCACACAGTGATCATCTTATTATACTGTTATTAAATAATTGTGTGAGGTTTTCACTTTTTTTTTTTTTTTAGAAATGGCTGAGAATGGGTGTACACTTCTGTGATAGCTCTGTCACACTGAAAATCAGTCTTCTCAACATTGGTGATGCAACTTTTGTTTCAGGAAAATAGGGAATGAAATAGAGAGTAGTCTTACAAGGTTCTGGGGAAATTAATTAATTCTTTAACATGTCTACAGTGCTTTAAAAAGAAAAAAGAGTTATACTTGATATTAGGTAACTCATGAACCTAATGAGACATGTCTTACATGTCACCACTTGAAGCCATTGCTGTATTCCACAGAGTTGATTACAAAACATGCCTCAAAAATGCAGATTATTTTTTAGATCAGTCAACAACTTTTCACTTCTTATGAACAAACCAAACTCTTCAGATTTCTTTGATTTCTTACAGTTGATTCAGTATGAAAACATGAGCAGTAAAGCTGTAATAAACTATCTTTTAAAGGAAAACAATCACAAATCTGGTTTATGTGCCCTAGTGGTCCAAATGTAAATAAGTACTCAGAAGGGGAAATTAGCATAATAAGCATGAATTAACTGACTGAGATAAACTAAAAAGTATTTCAGCTTCAAAATGGATCAAAATAATTCTGCATAAATAGAAAAATAGCTTTAAATTTGTGTATGTCTTTTTTAACTTCTTAACTTAATATTAACTGAAAATGCCACAATGCTTCATGGAAGGTTATTTCTCTCATATATATCCCTTTGGCTGTAATCTGGGAAAACCAATAAGCTAATATAAAGAGTCTCTTCTGAAAGCAATACTGTACATTAACTAGCACATGGCAGTGCAGGAAACCTAAATGAATTAGTTTTATGTTGAGGCCATAAAGAAGTAGGGAGATGCTGCCAACAGTGTAATATGCAAGGGATAGGGGGTCTTTTTCTCCCTACAGATATACATTTGACAAGTTTTGCCTTTGGACTCATTATGTGTTTTGTTTGGTTGCTTCATTTTTTTAGATTTTTGCCTCTCCAGACATTTCTGAACAGCGTTCAGGACTTTATACAACACTTGCAAATATCCAGTGGTGATTCTAAATAATAGGAACCTATTGAATATTTCTAGAGTTCCCAATATTTTTGTCGAACACTAGACTTTCAAAACTGATCATTCATAATTTCACAAGTCTTATACAGTTTGAAGTTTTTCAGAAACACATGCATCAAAGATACTGTCTGCTTTCCATGTACTGTTGCAAAATTCCAGTTCACATTTTTGGCTTCAGAAAAAAAAAAAGAAAAGTGTATCTAAACAAAGATCTGTTGGAGTGTGTAACAATTATATAAATAATAATGCCAGATATTACAGTTTAAAATAAATGGTATATGAAGACAACTTCACATTTTTGCCCTATTAAGGATATGTCTGGAATTTTTTTAATTGCAGCACACCAGTTTTGATCTTGGAATCTATCTCAGTAGATTTTTGAATAGTTTAACCAAATGTGCTTTCAGCATTGATTTGTCATCTTTTTTCTAAATGAATCTGAAATTTTATGTAAATCAGTGACACAGTGATTCTTTGAAAATTTTGTGTCCACAAATCTTGGTTTTTTTGAATCTTTTATTCCATTTTTTGAGCTGATCAAAGAGATTTCCTTAGACAGGAAAATTTTATAAATAAAACAAGCAAGCATACTGCAAATTTTAAGCAGTTTGGTAGATATGTAGGTAGAATCTAAATTAGCACATTGTCTACACTGACCTATTTAGCTTTAAAGCAGAGCTGTGAGAGAGTAATAATGAACTATAACTGCTTTCTCTACATCGCACTTCACCTATATCATTTAAAATCTATTTGTTTAGTACTATTAGAGGACACGATGCAAAGTACCTGGCTTGTAAAATCCAAGTATAAGGTTAGAAATAACAATCCCATAAAGTCAGAAACCCCAAAGTAGCTCAGTATTTTCAAAATTTCAAGCTAGGTATTTTGAGTCTCAAGTAATAAAAAAGTGGTTTTCTTTGGAGCAGGAATTAGCAATTGGAAATCTGTTTGCATGTACCTCTTGGGCATTACAATTCCCTAGGCATTTTCTTTAAGAAGGAGGTCTTGGCTAATAATTTTGAATCTGAGTCTTACTGTTCTCCCTTTGCTAACCTAAATACCCAGATTTTCTTCAGTGTTTATTCAGAGCATGTGATCATCTGCCTTACTGGTAAATATCACTCACAAGGCTTATTGATACTTTTACCAAACCTGCCTCAGGAGACACAGAATCAATTGTATTTTAGAATCAATTGTATTTTTTTCTAAACAAAAGATTAACATACTTGGAGAAAACACAGTTTCTCATCTGAAAATCTTCTAGGATAATCGGAAAGTCATAAAGTTGGAAACATCAGTGAGATTTAAGGAGAGGTAGGATTTCGGGATTTTTTTGATGCCTTTGATGGAAAAAAAAGGAGGGGAAAACCAACCAAACAAAAATGTTGGGAGTAGTTTATACATGCCAGACTGTGAAACAGAAACACAGCTTAGGAAGGCAGGTAAAGTGGAAAACCAGGAATCACCTGCAAGCACAAAAAGAAGCTGTCTCATAAAAAGTGCTGCCACCAAAATGCCATAGTAACTAAATCCTGTTTTATATTATCTTTCTTTGGTCTAAAGATTATAAAAGACTGAACAGACAGATGTTAATATTTTTTCCTGATAACTTTTGCAATCTTGAAAACCTTTATATTTCTACATGCTGTATTCCTTCTTTTCTCAATTAGGACAAGAGAAATCATTTCCCAAACTGTATCTTCCTATTCTTCTACTGCTGATAGCTGTCATTCAAAGGCCAGCCAGCTTGTTGTCCCATTTTCTTTGTTTCTTTAGTAATTCCTTTATTGGTAACAAAGGATATACAGGAAATAATAAGTAAACTTCTGAATAGGTTAATGTTTTTAACATCAACATTTATGCTCATGTTTTCTGAAAATGAGCTAAAATTAAGAGTTCAGGCACATAGTGTACTTGTATTTTAATGAGGTGATTTGTGTAGACCTGCCATTGAGTGTTAACATTTACAAATGCAATTAATTCAGTCATATAAAACAAATATTAGATAGTTATATTTTAATGAATTTAAACCTATGTATAAATGCCAGCAGAAAGTTCCAATCATACTTAGACAGGAATATGCATTAATCTTCCTTAGTTTTGCTCTATATGGTGCACTAGACAAGATCTTCTGGCAAAATTAAAAATAAATGCCTACATTTGACCTCTGACTCATGCAGTGTGGAAACATACAATATTTAGGTTTTAATTGTGCTATTTTTCAGCTGCACCAAATTGGACCATCTGTCCAAAGTCTAAACTAGATTTGTTTTTCTACATATATTGAAATGCATTTTTTTAAATTAGGTTTTTATTATTATTTCTCTGTAAAAAGTTAGAAATATTTGCATATTTCCAAACAGGAACAGCCCAACATCCAATTAACAATAAAATATGCATTGAATAAGAAAAATAAATATTGATCTGCAAAATACCATGCCAATTTTGTTCTCACAGTAAGCATCCTTTCCCTCCAATCAACTGATTTTCTTTGACAAAGGGAATGGGAAGAGGAAAGTGCTTAAAATATAAGTGAATGTTGTTTATAAAGAAATGTATATACTGATGGCAAATACTTCAGACCAGATTTCCCTACAACTTTCAGTTTTTGTGCTTCACTCAAAACAAAAAATAAAACAGATCCTAAAAATCACATTTGAAAAAACTATCACAGATGGTGATGCTTATTTGTATACTCACTAGATAATGCTCACAACATCATATATTTGCATTTTATTTTCACTCAGAAGTTGCCTCGCCATAATTTCCATTCCAATAGAGAGGTCTCTTCTACAGCAAGGAAGGAGATGGTGGCAAGAGGACTTTAACATGTTAAGATGCAACCAGAGGCACAGAATGCTATCACTACAGCAGATCCTCTGGAAAGATGTTTGCAGAGCAGACAGGCTTGCAAGAACCTGAAGGCTGATATTCTGTGACTTAAGCCTGGTTGTTCAGGAGATCAGTGAAGAATGGACTCTTTGGATATCTGTGCCAGTTTACAGAAAGGCTGGCCTGTTGTCTTGAGGAACTTGGCCTTGCCAGCAAGAGTGAGGCTCCTGTACTCCTGTTTGCTTACTCTCATCTTGCACTCAAAATGGCAAGCCCCAGTCAAGCAGAAGTGAATTTGCACTGCCACATGCAAGTGTAACAGACGGTCTTCCCATCCTTAAGAACAAATGTCAGCATTTCAGAAAATACTTGAAATTACTTTAGCCAAATAAATGCCCCAAAAAATTTTGAGCTGTGCCACTGTTCAGATTGTTCTGCTGGTTTTTTTTTCCTTATGTCAGCACCACTTCACACTCCAGACATGCTAATCCCAAAATATCTACACAGGAGCTTTAGAATTTCTTATATCTTTGCAAGACACGGGGATGAAATGTAGATGTTTTCAAATCCGACATCCGTATCTGAGTTAATCACCTTAGCCTTTATAATCAGTGAGTGGGTAGGAGAGGAATTTTTTGGGCATGGTTCATCTCTTCCCAAAGTAGAATTTTGTCAAGTGATTGATGATCTAAATGTGCTTATTAGTCTCCAGAAGACCATGGCATGACTGTATGACTTGAAGTTAGGTGAGATGAATTCCAGCCACAGTGATGTATTAGATAAACAAATGGTATCAAAATTTCCCCAAACATATAAAGTTGATGACTGCTATAGTTTAATATCAAACGTCCCCCTGAAGTGCCTTTTACTTTATGTGTTATTGTCAAAATGAAGTCATGCAGACCAATAGTGAACATCTGGAAAAGTGCATGTTACATAAAGGTGAAGAACATCTGGAGTGCTCTACAGAGGATTTGATGGAGGCTTGAAAGAGTTGATGTAATTCAATGAGCTAGAATTGCTAAGAGCAAAATAAAAAAGGCAGAAAAAAGTAAAGAGGGATAGTAAAAGAAAGATGCCAACTTCCAGACTATTATTTCTGTAGTTGAGAAACCTTGAAAAATTAATTATTTTTGCTAAAGTTCCAATCATATCTGATGTTTCTGTGGCAATAGACTTGATGATTGGCAATACTGAGGACCCAATGCCTGAAATACTCTTTTTTTTTTTTTTATTCGAATATGCACTTAAAATAACATGCTGAAAAATATATATGACCAAAAATATTTTTTCAGAACATGAACGGATATGTTTCAGAATAACCATTTGCAAGGACAGAATCAATATCATAAAGATTTTCTAGTTTGCTGAAGAATGTCTTTCTGACAGAAAAATGGTAAAAATATTTAGTCATCATGAGCAACACTGAAGTTATGTAAGTAAGCAATACCTGTTTGCTGTAGTTTTGTCTGTGACTTAGGAAAGAGTACTGAACTGCAGTTAAAATTCTTCATGTACAATATCTGGGGTTCAAAGTCACACTTTTTAGAAAATACTTGCTGTAAGATCTGTATTTATTAATAGTGTTCCTATCACTTTAATACCTGAAGATGAGCCAGTAGAGGTATTATGGTACTGTAAAATTTTAATACTAATAAATGTGCCTATGGAAATAAAATACATGTAAGTTAGTGCTTTTATGAGTTTGAAGTTGATTTACGTTATGCTGTAACACCTTTCTGAGGAGGATGTATTGTTGTACCTTAGAAATATGTATATTGCAGACTACTGTATTTCTTTTCACCATTCTAAATATAATAAACAGTTGAATGGTTATGTAGAACTCTTAGGAAACTTTGAATTTAAATAGAATGGCATGCCAAATGATAGATATATTTACCTTCTAATAGATTACTTGTTCACTTTTAATTTATTAACCATCACTTATTTCAAAGTTTTTCAGATTATTGACAGTCTATCAGAATTTTCTACTGCATAATACAGGTAGAAAAATACACTTGAAACTATTTTTCTCTCTAAGATATTTTGCTCTCAGTGTCTACTATACAGCACACTCATTATTTGTGACAAGTGTGTATCCAGCATGAGACCTCAGAGACCATTTATAGATTGCTTAACTAGAAATATTTTTTATTATAATTTCAAGTATTGTTATTTAGTTAGTTTTAAATTATGTGTACTCCTTTCATTATTTTATGCTGGTGTCTGTTGTGCAGTCTTCTACAGCAAACCACTGTAAGGCTTGTTTTCTTCTAGACTGTTTTTGTTCTTGGGGGTTTTTTGTGCTTTTTTTGTGCTTTTTTGTGCATTTTTGTGCATATCATTACCTTTAATGATAACTTATAATTCTTTAAATACAAAAATTGCTGAAGGCTCCTCAGCACTATTAGAAACAGACTCAGTTGGCTCCAAACTGTTTTCCTCTTCAATCTCTTGAACATTGTGTACAAAAAATACCTGTGAGACTGGAAAATCAGATCATGAAGCTCATACACATTTTTCCAGAACAAATTTTTCCTAAAATAAGTACAGGCACCCACAACCTGAGTATTTGTTGTGTGCTGCAACTTTGCCATCCTTACTGGCCTAAACCAAGTGAACTTAGTCTACGACTTGCACGTGTGTCATCACACTGTGTGCATCATCCCATTGTATATGTCATATGTGTCATCATACACAATAGGTATCATTGAACTTACAGAGATTATCCAGACCAGAGTAACCTAAAGCTAAACAGTTATGTAGGCAATTCGCTTTTCTAGAGTGAACTCCTAATACAGTACATGTTTAAACAGCATTGCCGTTGAATTAAGAGTCACAGACCTCACCAGCTTCTCCCATATTCCTTATGCTTCCTTCTTAATGGAGTTAGATAAATAAGTGGTTTCGTCACTTCTACTCAGCTTATTGCCTTGTTTCAGGTCAGGGGGATGACCAAAGCCAAGGTGTGCAAGGCAAACACCCAACACCACACTCTGAGGTTGATACAACCAGACAAAATCCTAGCAGTAAATCCTAGCAAGATGTAGGCACAGTGAACAAAACAAAACATCACAACAGCAATTAGGCAGTGTAAACCCTTTAATCTCTGGGTCAGAGCATTTGTTTTCCCTGTTTTAAGGGTCTTGTTGGTTCTTGCTTTGATTTATTTACTACCCTTCTAGAAGTGGGACAATAAATGTACCTTTATAAACACTGAACACTTCTACTTTCAGCAATCTTAGTTGTCAGCATCAGTTGCCTACACCATGTACAATAAAACATTTTTGCCTAGGGAACTTCAAAACTGTGTGGTTTTCAGTACATTTTTCTCTGTGGATTTGTAAATAATTGTAACACAGATACCTCTTCACTAGGTGTTTTATCTTTTTTTTTTTTTTTTTCCCCTAGAAAATCAGTATTTATAGTCCAGGACTGTGAAGAATCCCCCCCAAGATATCAGGTGTAACTATCGTTGCAGATTTAAGTCATGAACTTCACTTTTTTAAGATCAGTTAGATATATTATCCAACGGGTACTTTAGCTCTAATTCTACAGTCACAGTACAAATATTTCTCAGAGGGATATATGGCCTATACCTTGAAAGAAAGTCACTACCACCTTCCCACATGCTCAACATCTCTTATGATTGTAATAAATGAGATATACAAGTTATTCAAATAGTAGTAAAGAGACAAAAGTCATTGTGTGCTGTTGAACAGAGTATTGAACCTTTCTACATAGATAAATAGAAGCACATACATATGCAGCACTGCTTGTGCTGCATACTTCACTATAGACCAATAACATAGACCTCTCCATCACCATGAAAAATAGAGAAATTTTAAGGGCTACTGAACTTTTGTGTGCCATCACATTTATATCCTGCATAGGTGCTTCTTTAATTACCACACACTCGTAACATTCTCAATATTTAGGGATCGCCATCCAAATTTCTGGTCCAGTTGAAATGATGATGCAGTATTTATACAATGGGTGGAAACAGGAAAACAAGCCAGGTCAGAACCTCATTTCTCAGATTCTCTTAGTTACTTCACATTTTCCCTCCCATTCAGCTAGCTACATTGTCTGGTATTATCTATGCATTGTCTCTGTTCTCCCTCCTCTTCTTCAGATATCTCTCCTGAGACAGATGACCTCCATGGCTGTATTTTATCTTCATTAATACATCACGGCAGGGTGTGGTTAATTTGATCCAAACCTGAAGATTGTTATTTAGTCAGACTAAAGAATTTGGATTAGGCAAGCATTAAAACACACCCACTTACCTTGCTGGGCATCCCAGTGAGCATCTGTATCCTGCTGAGTGAAGTCCTGGTACTTCCTGCTTTTAGCTTTCCTCAGTGGTTTGCATGAATGAGCCAGCCATGGGGGCCTCAGCAGGAGAGGGGAGCAGAGTCTAACTCTTTTTACACTCTAAAACTTGCTGCTCCCTTCATTTATGATGGTCCTTTGGAATTCAGTAAGACACCAGTCACTTTGAATAAAGACATTGGAATCCCATACTGTGCTACTTGTGAGCTTGCTTTCAAGGTGCTGTAAAGCAGAACATGGCAAGTAGTTACATCATCAAGTAGACTAACTCAGCTTTAACTATAGTTGAATTACTAGAACATTTTTTAATATATTGTTTTAAAAACTTTCACTCATATATCCATTTCTCCCCTCCTTCTTGTCACAAAAAGGACTTATACAGACTTTGCAAGTTTAAAATTTTTTTGGCCTCTATAAAAGACCAGAAAATCTTCAGCGATAACTGTCACAGACTTATTGCTCCTGTAATCTCTGAGGTCAGTTTTGCTGTCCAAGTGCAAGGGATAGCAAATGAACTGAGGGACACCTACCATCTGATTCCATGACTCTGACTAGCTTTTACTGTAAATTCTGTGTATAGTCCTCAGACAGCAGAATGCCTGATGAAGTCCCACGTATTTGCCCATCTATATGCCCACAGGCATCGTATACAAGCATTTCAGAGACCTTTCAGCAAGCCTACTCAATAAAATTTCAGTCCATTCCAGGTTTATAAGGGTTCAATCAGGCAGATGTTAATCAGTGAACTATGCATTAAAAAAGGAGCAGCCGTTTCCACCGTCTCCAAGATACTTGCCATAGAATCTATTATTCCAGTACCACAATTGAAAAAGGGCTTAGGTTTCAATTGAATCTCTTTTGCAGTCTCAAAGAAATTAGGGCTCCTCTAGGCTGATACTTACTCTAATGAGCCTGAATACTGTGAAACTCTCCCTTTCCATCCCCAAAAAGGTTTCTCTGACCATAAACAAGACTGTATCTCTGGAGGATTTCCTATGCTCTATTGATCTAAAGGTATGCTTTATACTCTCTCAAGAATGGTATTTGTCTTTATATCAAGTTCAGAACCAGTAAAATTGCCCCAGACAATTTTATAAAGCTGATAAAGAACTGCTCATTTTAGGAAGAGAAAAGGACTTTTGCTTTGTTGGTCAGTTAATAAGAAGCTTTTTATTTATTTCCTGTGAAAATTCTTTTTTTTCCACAAATCGGCAAGATTTTCAGCCAATCTGAGAGTTACTTTGCTTTCTGGCATGTCTAAAACAAAAGAACTCAAAGGGTCCTTTCCATATAGGCTTTTGTATTTTATTTTTTTTAAATCCATTATGTTTGATATCTAATTTAACTCGCAAAAATGTCAATGGAAAACTTGTTATTAGCTTTACTGGAACTCAAGAAAGCCACATTTCTGGTGAAGGTTTTGAAAGAACTCTGATTTCTGAACACTTCCATATTTCAATTCTTTGGAAGCAGACAGGTATATTCTGGAGTTACATGCCATCGGTATATATATACATAGGAATTCAAGTTGATTTGAGTTCATATATCTACCTATCTTATCTGCTTATCTAGCTAAGCAGTACCCATAAAATGACAGGAGTGATGCTTCAACAAGCATGCAATCTAAATTAGTCAGTTAAAGGAAAATAATAGAGAAAGAAGGAGTAGGATGTGAAGAGTTCACAAGGACAACAAGAGAAGCCAGGGGAAACAATTTTCTTGTAAGTGTAACTATAGATTATCTCTCACTTCTTCACTGGAGGTGATAGAGGTACTGACAGATACTAAGATACTCAAAACTAGTGTCATGGAACTGTAAGCGAAGTTTTAGTTTGCCTAAAGTTTGCTGTAGTTTTCTTATTTCCTGCAACATTGAAAGTGCATTCAAGATGTTGTTTCACTGAAAAAGGTAATTTATGGAGAAAAACTCCAAACACACCATGAAAAGATTCACATCTGACAATGTATATAACATGCATGTATATGAAATCTACAAAGTTGATAGGTTTGATAGATATTGTCACTATTTGAATGATAGAACAGATAGTCTATTAAGGATGAACCGATGTAATTCTGCTAGGACCTAAGTTACTGAAGAATAGAGTATAGAGGCAAAAATATTAATATCTAAGAGATGGAAAGAAAGAAAATTTCATTGGGAATAGGGGTAATTGAACAAAGAAAGTAGAACAGTCCTAATTGCATCTGTATTTAACAGCATATTGTAATGCCCATCATAAAAATTAAGGAAAAAAAAGAAAGTTCATTAAAACATAGAAATTGTCCATTCTCTTAATTTCTTCACTGTCTTCTCCCTGTGGCTGACAGGACTTCCTTTAGGGATGGAGAAAAGTAAACTGTGTTAAATTCATGAGTCATGATAACTCATGATCATTCTAGTTCATTCCATTTTTTTTTTTCTGGCCTATCTGAACAGAGATGCTTCTTTCTTCTAGATTTTTAAGATTTTTTGTGTGTGTGTTTTTAAAAAAAAAATATTTTTTTTTTCTTCTTAAAATCATGGTTAATTCAAAAATTTTGGAACATGCTTGAATATGATTTTGATTTCTGTGTTAACTTTTATTTTAAATAAAGCTGCTTTTAATGATGTTCCAAGTATGACTACTGTCTGCCTTTGGGTATCAAAGTGTTTTCCATCTTTGTTTACTGGATTACCAAATATTTCAGTTCTTGTCATAGTCCCTTTCAGCATCCAGTCTTTCAAGGAAAAGCTCAAGATCCAACCAGTGGGACACCAGTACTACTACATCCCAGTGCCAGCAAACATTCAGACTCAGTGGAGGAGTGGAATTGCTTACTGCAGGTAGTTTGATCATGCAGCATAAGAGTTTAAATCACTAAAGGGCAAACCACAATTTATATAACCTTTCTCCGAGTGTTTGTGAAGGCAACAGAACTGCCAAATACGAGTAAAGTGAGCAGTGCTGTATTTTAATGACCATCTGAGGTCCCTAGGTAATTCCCTGAGTTTTGAGAGAACCATGAGATCTTTGACAATCCATGGAAAACAAAATATTGGTTTTGAATTAGTTTATAAGGTTTTCCTTGATCATGGGCTGAAAAATGCAGATTTTCTTTGTTTTCTAGTTTTTATTTTTTCCTTGTTTTCATTATCTCCACAAGCTGATGAGTTTTGCTGGTGACATTCCTATTTTCTCTTGTGAGAAAAGGACCTGTAGACTGTTTTTGTTTACTTTGGTTCAAGAAGCACAATTTTCTTTCTCTTGATGTGATATGGCATTGCCATCTATTTGACCCAACTGAATAAAAAAAACATTAACCTATGAAGGAAATTTAACAGGGTTTCAGGACACTTGGCAAAGAAGGGGATTGAGCTGCACTTCAAATTTGGAGTTTTACAGATATACTATTCAAAACAAAATAATAAACGTGATGTAAACTCAGGACGAAAAAAATAGCAGTCTCAGCTCTAGGTTTCTGAAGCCAGAGCACCAGGGCAGTGGCGGCTGACAATTGCCACAAGAGTTAAACCATTCCATCACTCTCATTGTATCTTACCAGACAGAAACCATGGAAACTTTACACCACAAGAGTTTTAGGACTTCTGCTCGAAGAGTACAAAGAGAAACACTACAAATTAGATAGCAAAGCTTGAGCAAAGATGTCTTCTGGTTGAAGGCTGCTGTAGGCCATGGCTGGTTAACTTTGTTCTTGGGCCATGTTTGATGTTACTTGTCAAGTCTCAGACAGAGAACTGGGGAGGGGAAGTAGACAGAGAAAGAGAGAGAGAGCTGCAATTAAAAATAGGTATTTTCTAAACGGCAGACTTTTATTTTTATAGTAGGTATATTCCTCACTTCAGACCTTTCCCAAGGTGAAAGGAGTTGGTTGTTTCTTGTACAGTTTAGCCTATGTCAGGAGGGCTATTTTAACTGCAAAGAGAAATATGTGAAACTGTCAGCCACAGACCTTTAATTCCCAGGCTTATTTTTGTAAACAATGATGCCATGTTTTTATGGTACACTCCTTTTCACAGAGATATAAAGATCAAACATGAATGTTTCATTTTCCATAACTCTTCCAGACAAACATAGCTCTTCCAGAAAAATAATAATAAAAACCCCAAAGAAGTAAACAACGTTCACAGAGGGACTATAGTTTAAGTAATTCATACAGTATACAAACATATAAGGGTACAAAATCTGCAACATGAGTTTTTTGTTACATTTTAACAGCGTTTCCTCGAATCTTCAAAGCTTGCTTGATGGTTTGCTGAAGTAATTGAACCACTCTTTGAGTTGTTTTATATAGGACATCTTATCTTTCTTTCATTACTCAGTCCGTGGCTTCTTTTCTATTCCCATGAAATCCATGTACACACTTTAGAAGCCCTCCTGAACAAGCTTGCTTCTAACTTTCACAGAGCCCTTAGCACAATTTGAATACGAAAGAGATACTGAATAAAAAGCTTTAATCTCTTGTCTGCTATTCTTCTTTCTTGCCTCTTCATCTCCCCCCCACCTCCTCTGCCCCCTCCCCCTTCTTCCAAGAGCTTTTCTGTGTTAGTAAAGTGAACACTTTCTGTTTTAAGTAAGCGTAATGCTGCAGAAGATGCACTGGGAGAGTGAAACCGAAAGCCTGGCCTGTGAAACCTCTTCGCCACAATTTAGCAATAATTGTGCTGCATTTACTTGCTCTTGAGCTTTTTGCAGGTAAAAGATTAGTAAAGATCTCTCCTTAACAAAATCACACAATCAGTAGCATGCATAGGTAGTATCAAATGTGCCCTCTACCTCAAATACTGTGGGGCTCTTTCTTCTGATACCTCTTCCCTCAGTTAACTGGAACTGCTTTGAAAGGGCTTTCTGTTCTCTGCTCTCTTGTCAATTTGAATGCCAGGAAATGAGCCCCCTTTGTGAGATTAATTAATAGCAGGAGCTGATCGGCCCAAGCCCAATTGCCACGCAACAGAGCTGTAATTGCTACTTTGTGGAAAGGAAAGAAAAAGTTTTGGTTGCAGTTTAAGAAGAGGGTTTAAGGAAAGTTCTTTGAACTAGAGGTCTCAGTGCACGGGATTAAGGCAAGAAGCAAGGAGGCCTTTGAAGTTTGTTAAGAGGTTTTGGAGGAGAAAAAAGTTGGGTGGCAAATGGGAGCTGGCAACATCAAAAGCATTTAGCACCATTCCTCACCTGCTTGTATTCAGAGCAGGGACCACAGGCTGGAAGCATCATTTGCTTGCAGTTTAAATGGTCACTTTGGGGCTCTATTTGTTTTGATCGGAAACTGTACCATGTATAGGTCATTATGTATATAAGGGTTGTTACACCTGGATGTACAAGAACTGCATGTACCCTGTTACATGCACATGCATATGCATTACATGTAGAGGTATCCACAATCACTGAGTTCAAGGTAATTATTGACATCTGTCAGTTTTTGTCCTACCAGGTCTCTAATTGCTACTTTGTTTATTATTTGTGCACTGACACACTAGTAGTCAGTGATTACTGATATTGCTGATCCCTCATTTGATTAAAATACTCAGTAGATGCAGGTTTTTCTAAAATATTCCAAGCATTACATACATATATATATTTGGAAATATTTCAAAAGTTAAGGTCCTATTTGGGCAAAATTTGACCAACAGTGGACCTTTGACCAACCAGAGTGGACAGAAGTACCTTGCAAATGCCAAGGCCAGAAGCAGGCATGGCAGAAGTCTTTTCATGAGCTGGAAATACAAACTCTGTCACAAATTAATATGCCTTCATCTTTTTAACATGTAATGGCAAGGGTGAGACTTTACAAGAAGAACACAGCTCTGAGTCCAGCACAGCACAGATCCTGGAAAACTGCCCTAATGGAGGCTAGAGGACCCTGGAGCCAGGGAACCCTCAAGTGCAGCAGAGCCAAGGATCTCTTTCAGTCGCTCCACCCCACTGCAGGGTCCATGGCCAGAGCCCATATATGCTGGCAACACTCTCGGTAGCACAAAACCACCTTGAAGGATGCTACAAGCCAGTGGAGCTTAGAGCAGCCTTGAGGTGTTCTGAATTACACAGATGAGCTGCTGTCAGCCCTGAAATGCAGAGAGAGCAAAGATGGGGAAAATCTGCTTTTCTGCATTTCCTCAGCATTTGCCATTTGCATCACCACAGTCCACAGGTCAAATTCAGATCTCATGTGATCTGAACATAGCCAAGGCCTTCTGGAGAATAAATTTGGCCCAGTATCTATATTCTCTTAGTAATAGGACAGGGCTACAAATTAGGCCACACACGTCTTGTCACAAACTTGGTGAAGTTCTTTAACCATTTACTTTTAGAGGATGGTGACAGTCCTTTTGCTTTCTTGTTTCTACAGAAGCCAGTAAAAAGGACTTCTACCACTGAAATGGTGTTTCTAGTCAAACATGCAACCGTCTCAAGAAGCAGGTCTTTATGCTGTTAATTTGGGTGGTGGGATGAAATTTCAGAGTGGCATTAGTTTGAAAACCATTCAGGTCTCATCTACCTTCCTTACAGCTTAGGAATAATAAGACAAAAAGGGGTTTATTCTATTTCAAAAATTCCCAGGGTCAGTATTTTTCTACATTTTCCTCTTTTCAATCTTGCATATAAAAATAAAACTAAATGTGCCTTCAAATAAATGTCAGTAGGTATTTGAACTCTGTCTATGCCTCTCAGTCCAATCCTTTGAGATGGTATTTGATCAGCAATTTTTCGTCTCTCACCTTCCAGTTCACTGCAGTACTTAAAAAGGTACAATTAAAAGATAATGTGAAATGAAACCTTGCTGAAACAAAAATCCAGACAGAAAACATTTTAATGATGAGGGTTTTAGTAAGATTACAAATGAAAAATAAAAAAAAAAACCAAACAAACAAACCCCAACCAAACAACAAAAGTCCCAAAACAACAGCAAAAAAGACAATCCATTTTAGTCAGGACTCATCTCTCCTAAGCCTTTGTCTTCTCCAGTCACAACTGGACTCCCTCTGCCTCTGAAGCACAAATCTGCCCCTCTAAGACAGGTGGGACAATTAGCATGGCTGTCTCTTTCCAGTGTCTCTAGAGGCAGCCTGTCCACCCAACCTATGGCACCACGTCTTGAAGTAGTTAAGGCTGGGCAGTGGAAAGCTGCTCCATCATGGCTTAGAGAGAGTTTTCCAAACACTGGCAGATGTATTGGAAAGAGGCATTCTGTGATTCCTGTTCATTAATGGCCAATATAGTTTAGTTTGTCACTGTTTGGAAGAACACCCTGGAGTCAGACATAGCACAAACAGTATCACCAGACAGAGCACATTAGACCATGTTCTTCATGTTGTAGTCCATTTTCAATGAATCCAGGGATCTGTCTACCTCACCATCTACCTATCTATCATTTTTTACATCAAAGTACTTTGCAAAATAGGGAAGTCCTCTTGAGCAGCAATGATAATTGTCCCATCGTGGTAATTGTCCCATTTTAAACTCATGGGTGCACTCCAAAAATATTAATGGTGAGTAGTTGAGTGATTCTACATCATCTCCATTTGCTTTTTTTTCCTGTTTTACCATTGTACAGCTTCCTCACTGTCCTGCCATCCTCTCGCCAGAGTGATTACCATCTTCAGCTTTTGTAGAAGCTTATCTGCTTATACATCACATCAGAAGATGTTTTCTTTCTCATATAATAATCTAGAAGAGAGCAAATATAAAAAGTAAAGGAAAACCCTAACTCTGCAGCTGACTGGATGAGCTGTAGTAAGTATATATAATATTTTGGAGAATTTTATGCCATTGACTTGTAAATATATCTGTTGAACTCATTTTAAGCCATCTTTCATCTCACATTTCAGCATCTCATCTACTAGAGGGTGACTTATTTCGAAGCCAAGCCTTGAAAACAATTTGCAATTCTGAATATTCTAGGTGATCATAGGGAGGCCAGAAACAAATGCAAGTTTTCAAGAGGCACCAATTTTCACCTTAGGACATGTAAAATTCTCAAACTTCAATATCCCAAGGTCACATTGCATGTCATAGCAAATTTTCCTTACCTTAGGCAAAGCAGTGATGTAGATCTTTATTTAAACACACAATTCACAAAATGTGAAAGTGAAAAGATGCCCCAGCCCCAAATCATAAAATATCTACAAGATACCCAAGCCCATACATATATCATTGTTTTTCAGTAAGGTTTTCTATAATTACATCTGTTAACAAATGTAGCAAATTCAATTAAAATTTAACTGGCAGTGCATGGAAGCAAAACAGGTTCACTTCTATTATGTCAAACACCTTATTTTATGCCAGGCATGTTAAGGTTTGCCACTCCTTAAGGCTTGCAACTGCAACATTTTAACTGATATCTGGAGGCTTGTAATTGTATGTGTGCACATCAATTATGGATTGGATTCAGCATTTTCAGATAACTTCACCAATCACAAAGAGAGCTCAGTGGTCTCCTGGCATTTTCAGAGCAGTTTGATTACAGGTGTAATACATACAGCCTTGTTAGCTCTCAGTGATGAGGGATTCCCTTCCCTTCTGGGTTCTAGCTGAGGCACTGACCATTGCTTTTCACTAACAATTTCTATCTTCTCCCAAGAGATGTTTTAATGAGCCCCTCCGACATGGCCAAAGGCAAGAAATGTTCTCTGGGCCAGTGAGGTGAAGAGCCAAAGCTTAGCCTACTAGGCAAGCAATAATTAATAAGGCATTTTTGATTCATCTCATTAATAAAGTTACTTTTTTATTATTATTATTATTACTGCTAAGCAACACAACGTTAAGTCTGTCACATTACTCACAAGTATTGAATGAAAAACTCGTGCCAAGGTACTAAAAAAAATTCATTTATGACAAAAATAAATGAATTTGGAATACTAATTGGGAGAAAGTAACTGACAGATAAAGTGAAAGATTGATTTTAGTGGAAATGGAGAAATCTGTTTTCTGCTTTTTTTAAGGATAGAGAAAAGAATTCTGATTAGAAATGTATAGCCAGCTAGGTTAGTAGAGGTTGTTAGATTTGTCTGAAATTTTCCTAAAATTCATGGCTGTCTGCTAGTGAGGCAGAGTGACTGTGGGGCTGTGGTCTATTTGGATTAATGGCAATAGCTCATTGAGACCCTCAGACTGTGTTGCCCCATGACAAACGGTTTGCCAGGTTACAAACATCACTTCTTTGCAGTTAATATCTTTCCTTGCTTCTTCTCAGCTTAATATCAGGGATAACTGATATACAAAGGACCAAACTTCTGCTGAAATAATCTAAATAAACTGCTAAGAGCTGATTAAGGGATCGTTCAAATTTTTGTTTTCATAAGTCAGGATCTTGAGAGAGACAACCAGCCTTGATAAGTTGTTTGGCATTTTGCTTCCTTCCTCCTTTCCCTACACTAAGGAAAAAGAGAAAGACATTGCCAGGAAGAGGAATAATAAGAAATATNTGTATGTGTGCACATCAATTATGGATTGGATTCAGCATTTTCAGATAACTTCACCAATCACAAAGAGAGCTCAGTGGTCTCCTGGCATTTTCAGAGCAGTTTGATTACAGGTGTAATACATACAGCCTTGTTAGCTCTCAGTGATGAGGGATTCCCTTCCCTTCTGGGTTCTAGCTGAGGCACTGACCATTGCTTTTCACTAACAATTTCTATCTTCTCCCAAGAGATGTTTTAATGAGCCCCTCCGACATGGCCAAAGGCAAGAAATGTTCTCTGGGCCAGTGAGGTGAAGAGCCAAAGCTTAGCCTACTAGGCAAGCAATAATTAATAAGGCATTTTTGATTCATCTCATTAATAAAGTTACTTTTTTATTATTATTATTATTACTGCTAAGCAACACAACGTTAAGTCTGTCACATTACTCACAAGTATTGAATGAAAAACTCGTGCCAAGGTACTAAAAAAAATTCATTTATGACAAAAATAAATGAATTTGGAATACTAATTGGGAGAAAGTAACTGACAGATAAAGTGAAAGATTGATTTTAGTGGAAATGGAGAAATCTGTTTTCTGCTTTTTTTAAGGATAGAGAAAAGAATTCTGATTAGAAATGTATAGCCAGCTAGGTTAGTAGAGGTTGTTAGATTTGTCTGAAATTTTCCTAAAATTCATGGCTGTCTGCTAGTGAGGCAGAGTGACTGTGGGGCTGTGGTCTATTTGGATTAATGGCAATAGCTCATTGAGACCCTCAGACTGTGTTGCCCCATGACAAACGGTTTGCCAGGTTACAAACATCACTTCTTTGCAGTTAATATCTTTCCTTGCTTCTTCTCAGCTTAATATCAGGGATAACTGATATACAAAGGACCAAACTTCTGCTGAAATAATCTAAATAAACTGCTAAGAGCTGATTAAGGGATCGTTCAAATTTTTGTTTTCATAAGTCAGGATCTTGAGAGAGACAACCAGCCTTGATAAGTTGTTTGGCATTTTGCTTCCTTCCTCCTTTCCCTACACTAAGGAAAAAGAGAAAGACATTGCCAGGAAGAGGAATAATAAGAAATATTAGTTAAAAACAGGGTGCATCAAAACTGAAGCTCTTTAGCGATATGGAGGGAGCATGAATCACTTCTGTGGGCACATTAAGCTGTTACATATTATAGCCATCTCAGTTTAAGTGGTGTAAGGCTCATCTCATTTGCATTTGTTGTGTTACAATCTTGCTTCAGGCCTGTCTCCACAGTGAATAAGGTGGCTGTGCAAGGCAGCTTGTGGCTGGCATAAAGGATATGTCAGAGTCAAGCTGCTTCACTAATCAGCTTTGCTGGGGCAGATACATGATAGTCTATGTGAAGAAATTTAGATAATAGTATACAGCATCCACTGGAACTGTATATAGTGTATATAGGGCTTTAGACTAACTTCTAATCCTTCATGGAAAATTTGTAAATACTGCAGTGATGTTCTAGTGACCTCTAAAGGCAGCTGGTTCTCGCTGTGTAGCACTTTTTGTTAAACCTCCCGCTTTGTAAGGCACATAATGCTAATGTCTCTAAAGGCTCTACGCGGAGAATTTCCCCAAAAATATGGTTTCTCCATCGAAAACCTTCCACGTTTCATTGCCACGTTCCCACTCTCCCCAATGCCCGCAGGAATTGCAGGTAAACCCCGCACCCCAGCCCTCCTGCCTGCCTTCACCCCCTCCTCCCCTCAGCCCTTCGCCCTCCTGCCTTGCTCTCCCCCCGTTTAGGTCACGCTGCCGCCTGCGGGGGCCGGCACGGGGCTGCAAGGGCTGCGGGGGCCGGCCCGGGGCTGCGGGGGCCAGCAAGGGCTGCGGGGACCGGCCCACAGCAGCCACCGCCAGCGTGACCCTCTCCGAGGCTAGCCGTCATCTCGTGCTGTAGTCTCTCCTTCCGTTCCTCGTCTAAACAACTTGGCATTATCATCAACTTTCCTGCATCCAGCAGGCCAGGCCAGGCGCTTTATTAATATAGAATAGCAGTACCTCGCCACAGGCCCGCCAGCATGGGTGCTGCTCTGAGTCGAGTGTGACTGCCCTGCTAAAGCTGGCTAAAAAAATGTAAGTTTTTATAGACATTACTCTTCTGTTTCACATTTTCTATTTCTTTATTTTTCCCTTCGGTGATTTTAAAATTACATTTTTGAGTGAAAAATTAAAAAAAAAATAAATAAAAGGAGCAAGAAGAGAGGGCTAAGAGTTGAGATTCAACTGCCTCCCTCAACTTTTTCCAGCGCAGTGTTTCCAACTCTCTGTAGCACTGCATTCTCCACACTGCCATTCCCCTGCAAGCACAACTAGCAGGTCTAGTGTGCCGTTTTCTGACGTGTCAGCTTGCAGAGATGGCCAGATCGCACAGATCAACCTCGCCCTGTCTGGGCAGGTCTCTCCTGCCATGCACCGCTCCTGCGTGCTCAACTCCTCCACTCAGCAGCTCCGATGGTGAGCGTAAGACGATGTGCTTTGTTTGCTTTAGTCATGATTAAACAATTAAGCTGGACGTTTGGGTCCATTTGCGCAACAGTGCGTGCACACAAACACGTTTAACAGCAGATGATAAATAAAAAGCTATAAAGTGTTGTAAATGCAGGTGAATTCTACAGAATAATATGTCAGTAATGTCTTTTCTTGCTCGTCTAGGGAAGATTTGGGCAGCGATTTTTAAAACAACCTCCTCCTCTTCCTCACAACCACCAAGACACCCCTCCCCATACACACGCACACACACACGCACACACACACACACACACACACACACACACGATGAAAGACCTATAAAGTTGAATAGTTGGGAGATAATAACTCTAATGGTAAAGGTCCCAGCGTACGTATACCACCCTGCCTCTGGCAGTAATCCTGGCTTTGGGGATCTGAAATTTCCTAAAGATGTATTAGTGTCTTATACACATGTGCTCTTGTGCACTCATAATCCTTTTCACTAGCTTCTTAGCTGCATGCTTTGTATTTAAATTTTCCTTCTGACCAAGTAAATCCCTTTGGATGAAGTGACAGGAGCTTTTCAGCACCCATAGCTGGGTGACAGCTGGTGTAGAGGCTCTGAAAGACTGCAAAGTGTTCCTTACTAGCTTTCTTCAGGACCAGTGTCAGCCACCAGCTGAGCGATTTGTTAGCTCCCCTTTGGGCATCAGTCAGCTGAAGAGGTTCACATTAAAGGCTAAAGTAATACAATAGAAATTAATATATTAAAAAAAATTTAAAAAAAAAAATGAACAAAAAAAACCACACAGAAAAACCAAACCAAAAACAACCCTGCACCAGTATCTATGCTCCTGGATTTACTGTGCTTTTAATTAGGTGCTTATTCATTATATGTGAATACGGCACATTTTCATTAATTCAGGAAACCCTTTATTAATACTGTATGAAGTATGTATGCCTGCCTCAGAAACACACTGTTAAAACTTTGGCTTAAAAGACATAATTGTCAGAAGCTTTTCTAGGAGCAGCACAGCAGTTGAAGCAGTTTACTTACAGATCACAGCGCAAGATGTTTGTATTTATTTTCCCTCAAGTAAAGTTTCCCTGAAAATGTCCAGTGTGTAATATATTCTGTTATTTAATTCTAGATTTGAAGGTTTGCTTCTCAGGGGTTCTGGCAAGTTTTTGCTATTGGAATTAGTAATGAGGAGCTCTGGAACTGTGGAAGTAAATCGTGCAGTGTAATCAGGTTGCTAAAGGAAAAGCAATCAAAAAATGGGACTGTTTCAGAACCAAACTAGGGCTGGATGTAGTGTTGCAGGATGCTGCCTGCACAGGCTTTTTCTAAGGGGATGCAAGCACAAAGGCAGGGGAGAAATTCTCTACCATTTCTCCAACAAGTAATGCAAAGATTAATTTAAAAGAAGTCAATTTTAAAACACAGTGGCTTGTAAGATAAAATTTTTAATTATTTATTGATCTCTAAGGAGATTGAAATAGTGAGCTAGGTAAAACTCCCACAGCATTGAAGTTGTTTTGCTTGAGTAAGGACTGTTGGCTTAGACCAAAGACTTACAAGAATTGCTTTACAAAAATAGTAATTAATATTCAAAACTTTGTTACTGTACTACCCATACACATTTGCAAAAGAATCTCAACTTTAAATAATAATCCAGACCTATGGTAATCAAACATGTAGAAGTATTTTAATTGTATTATTTTATATCATTTATGTTGTAATAATAAAATTCTCATTTACAAACTGAGATATAGGAAATTGTGCAGTTTCTTTCACTGGGCTGATATGTCTTAATAAAGTTTGGATGTGTGTAAAGAGTGCTTCTCTTTTTTTTTTTTTTT
>WBMY01004590.1:687089-746811 GCA_013397315.1 Donacobius atricapilla
TTTTTTTATCCTTGTTCTAGAAATGAATGGGGGTCCTAAAGGAATAAATCAAAATTCAAAATACCCACAAATTCCCTCAAAGCTTCGAAACATTATTATTCCTAAAATAAATAACTAAATTAAAACTACAGATGTCTGAGGCAGTTCTCAATTCAAATTTTGTTCCTGATGACTAAAATTAAACCAACTTTGGGTCTTTGATTCATGCTTAGTAAAAACTTTGAAAGTAGTTTTTGAAAGAATGCTCATTTTCAAAGAAATATAACGGTTTTCAATATCATGCATTTCACTCAAAGTTTCTTTCCATTTTAATCAGATCTGGAGGTTTATTGTCTATTTTTTTCAGTGACAGTTGCTAATTGAATAAGATCTATTTCGTAGAAATAAAATTTGCAAGGTGCTTCTTATCTGTGATTGATAGATCACAGAAATGAGGAAGATTATTCAAATGAATTAAAATAAAACATTGCTTTCTGGCTCTTCTTTTTATTTTGGAAACTTAACTAATTTACAAAGTAAAAAAATAGGGGTTTCTATTGTAAAACCCTTTAGATTTCTCTGCAGAGGCAGTTACATACATACCCCTAGAGCGTACAATGCAGTTTCAGTAAAGAGATAGCATTACCTTTCACAGACCAAATCACAGATGTATTTACAGTTCTCACTCCTCCTGTACCCTTTGAATGTATTCTTGCTATTCATTCTTACATCTGGATTTTGACCCTTCTTTGCATACATTTTTCACACTTCCAAAATATACTGCTGTTGAGCCAGAAAATAAACACTCACTTAAATCTCAAATTAAGCTTCCCCCGAATGAATTGTTGAGGGACCTGATCCTGCACTCGCTGAAGTCTGTGGAAGTTTTAGTCACAAATCACACAAGCAAATGAGACAAGGGGCCTTATAATACCTGGTCAACCTTCTGAGTTGCAGAACTGAAAGCTTTCTTGTAAGTGTTGTAATTCTAGAAACCTGCTAATAATAAAAATGGAATTTGGGAAATTTTTAGTTTGAACTCAGGCATTTCACTTGGGTCATGATCCCAAGTAGTTCTTCAGCATGTTTCTCCTTTATGAATTATTAATGCAAGGCTTGTAATGGGCTCACAAGTGACTCCAGAGTCCTTATTAGTAAATCATGGCCACAATATCAAACTGAAAAATTCACAGGATGTATAGCTAAGATAATATTTAATGATATTTGAGAGAGAAAAAAATATACAATAGCTAAATATAAGAGAGTGTCTATTTCCTCTGAGTATTAATTGTTGTTTTCCCTAATTGGGTTGATTGAAGTTCCTTAATATTTTGAGCTTTTTTGTTTTATGGTTTTTGTTTTGTTGATTGGTTTTTGGGGTTTTTTTAATTCCTGTTTTAAGAAAAAAAATCTGATTATTTTATAGCAGCTTGTTTTACAGTTTACTGATTCACTCTCTATATAAAACACTGTTGGTGCTGTTTTATTTTTATTTTTAAATATACAGCAACTTTAAAAAATATATTGGGCATACCTGTATGTTTGGTGTCTGTTTACATTTTCTGTAATGTAGTCATTAAGCATACAACGTAGACTTAAAGGATGTCAAAACTGACAAGCACGCTATGATTGATGATGCTGTGCTAGACTAATTCTTACCAGGTGTGGTGTGATGTGAATTCAAATGCAGCTCAGGGTTCTTATTTGTATTAGTAAAGTTGTGCTTTGTCAAAGTTCTGTGACTTCTTAACCCACTAAATCCATCTTCTAATCCAAGTTTTTCTTCGTCTTTTTGCTGTATACAATATTTTTCTTCCTCTTTCTCAGCAAAGCAATCCTTACAACTTCATCTGCAGCCAGGGTTTCTTAAGACATCCAGTTCGTGCAAATTCCAGAAAATACCAAGTCTGATGAGGTTATGTTAATTAAGTGTAAAATCTACATAAAGGCTTCCAAAGTGACTTGAGCTAGGGTAGGCAAAATTATGAAGGATGAAATTCACTCGATCAGCATAAAGCATAAACAGGAAGCTTTATGTGGATAAGGAATAAAATACATGATCTTCAACCAGAAAAAAGAGCTACAGCACGGACTTCTTTGGTCCCTACATAAATTGCCCTCATTATCATCCCTGTCACTTGCAGAACATGATGAGGGGCAGCTTCAAGTTATTATGTCTTGTTAAATGTCAGTGGTAAATATTGGATGCTTGCACCTTTGAACAACAAGTAAACATTTATGAGGTAGCAAAGGGTGTTGGATCTAAACTTTGAAGCTTTTTTTTTTTTTTTTTTTTTTTTATCTCTCCTTTCTCCCGTATCGCCCTCCTACATTTTTGATTCCGTCCTTACTGGTACAGTCTCATCAGCTGGATCATTCACTATCAAGCCAAATGTCCAGCAACTTTGGTAACAGAGAACTGCGTTGACCTAGGGTGGGCAACTGAATCATATCTGTTTGTTTTCTGACTAAGTGATCTATCCTGCTTGATTGTGTCTATCTTGATTTTGTTTATATTTTATTAACAAAGGATATTGATCTTGCAAGCAGTCTCAAGAAAGTAGAACACATATAACAAAATTCTTAGGAGTCCAATTTACCTCCACAGGCAAATAATCTAAAAACTTAAATAATCTGATTGAACAAATCATAACAAACCACATCAAATGCATCAAATGTTATGCTGCATGAAATGAAAGTACCTATTACCCCCTACCACTACCTCCCCCTTTCCCTCACCAAGCCCTGTTTCACTCAGGTCTAATTTTAAGTGATCGCTTTCTCATGCAAATATCCATTGATTTGAATGAGATTTTGCAAGGGTAAAGGCTGAGCAAAGACTTTGGGATGCGATCTTCAGAGAAAAACCCAACCCCTTCTTTTTATGGATACAGAGAGTCACTGTACAGGAAAGTTGTTGTACTATTGCTGCACAAAAGTAGTGGAAGGAGGGCCAGCGTACGGGAAGGTGACAAATGCAATCAGCCTGCAAGGGTCTGACAGGCACTGCTTACACAAGCACCGGAGAGGGGGGGAAGGCAGAGGCTTTGGGCATCCCCTAGATTACTCAGATGCTTCTCTCCAGGATTACTTTGAAATACACTGAAGACCTCTTTGTTGAAATCCACAGGCAAAGCATGGGGTAAGTGGAGAGGGCCAAATTTTAGGTTTGCTGGTAAATCATGTAGTTGCCCATACATCAGAACATCAGAGAAAAAGTATTACTTTAATTTGCCAGAGTCCTGATAACAAGCTCTGAGGATAGGATAGTAATTTTATAATTAAAAACAAAAAAAAAACCCAAAAAAACCCCCCAAAAAGCAACAAAACAAAACAACAAAAAAACCCCACACAACCAAATGAAGAAAGCTGTTTTCTTATAGTTAGATAATTTTGTGTTAGTTCTTGGTTCTTTCTGATTTCAGTTGTAGTAGAGGCCTGAGGAAGTCACAGTGACCCCTGCAGGCAATAGAGTATCCTCAAGAAAGAGCTCAGGAAATTAGCATTGTAATTACATACATAAAACAATTTTTGCATATAACATTACCTTTGTTGTTGTTTTTGTTGATGTTGTTGTTGTTAAATCCCTTTTTCAGTTTCCTCTGCATTTCCAGTCTTTGGAAACATGCAGGTAAACTTCAGCAAGCTGGTGCAAGGATTTTGATGTACAGGGGGACAGAATAAAGAGGGATAAAAATTCACTGGAGTTAAGCTTAGCATCTTTATTTGCTAATACAGTCTGTTCTTACAAAACAAATCCAAGTTTTTGACAGCAGAGCAATAGATGTGAGGAATGATCCCTAAATTTGGAGCCCTGACAACCAGTCTTTCTTCCCCATGAACAAGAGAAGTCTTGCTTTTCTAAATAGTTATTTTAAAGTCAACACAGGTAAATGCATTTCTTTCTGAATCGTTTCACTTATGAATTAAAATTCTAATTCTGAGTCCACTTTGAAATCTCTGTGATAAACATTAAAAAGATTGCTATGCCACCCACTTTATAGCAAAGGAAGTAAAGTATGCCAAGCGCTACTTAACTGACATTAATGGCCAGCTTTATTTGCTATTTTTAAAGTCCTCCTGCATAGAAATAGTTGTCCAAAGAAGTCCTAATGTCTCTAAAGACTATTGTCACTTACTTGAGAGGAGTGGGCATCCTGTGCCAAAGAGCATGGGAGCTGGATCACCTGGCACATGGCAGTCACAGGAAGGAATGGAGATATACTTCTTTAACATGAGCAGTATCACATCTGGGTGGAGCTCAAACAATTCTTAGAGGTCTTACTAGTTTTCAAAGATCAGTACTGTTTTCTTTGCTTCACTCATACTTCATCTGAGTTTACTTATAGGCATTGAGTTTGTGGAGTCCTCTATTTGCATTGCATTCTGGCTAGTTAATTTTTAGTGGGCTGGAAAAGACTTTCTCCACATTATCAGTTGGTGTTAGTGGTGGAAATCTGATAAAAGCAGATTTTCCAGGAGGCCTTGCTAGGTAGGTTTATGTACTAATATTGATAATTGTTGCATCTGTGTTTCAGGTTTAACAATATTAAACACCTCTTGCATTACTACATTGTTTTGGCAGCTGTAGAGAGTGTGTCTGGACATATTTGTGAAGGGATGAACTACTTAGTTATTTCTTCCCCTAGTTCTGTTGTTACAGCTATTAAAAGTGCAGCTTTCGCTATACCAGATCATCTATCTTACTGCTCTTTTTTTTTTTTCTGAACCAGTAAGATATCTCAATGATGACTTAGCAGAACAGAAAATTAAAGCAGAAGGAAAACATCTGGGAGATGTGAGCCAATATATTCCCACTTGCAAGCCATACGAGGTGCTCTCAACAGTGTTTCTCACACCGTTCCCATTTGTATGTATCAGCCTTGTGGTCAGTTACTGTTTTTTACCGACTCTCAGCTGAGCCATGGTAATACCATGTTTTAAATGTGAGGAGATAGTGAAATAATGAAACTTAAGGTAAGGCTTTTTCACTTAGGGCTGCTCTAGAATGGATTTTCTCACCTTCGTTTAAAGCTGGGAGAGCTCACAGAGCTACCATGGTTGAGCTGCCACATTAACTCTTTTTGCCATGCAGTACCTTTGATCAAATACCCAAGTCCTTAATTGTACTTTTGTAATATATATTTCTCTCCAATTTGTAGCGTGGTTTAATCTTTCTAGGTAAATAAGTATTACATATTTTTGTCTATTATCATTTTCATAGGAGGAAAAAAAAGAAGAGGCAGGTAGTTCCAGACCCTTTCATCCCAACAGGAGTTACAGAGGTGGAAGAAAGGCTGCATGCAGCAGAAAGGAGATGAGTGGGTTTAAGAAGAGAGCTCTGAAGAGGAATTATCTCTGAATGTTATGTGCTGGCCAACAAAGCACAACTGATAATATCCAAGGCCATTGTGGAACTGAAATGCTAGCAGTGGTCAAAGCAAATTAAGACTTTTATTAGCGGACCCCTATGTATCATTTTCCTGCTGCAGGATTACACTGCCAGCCCTGCAGAGGGAGATTTAGTTGGGTAATTCTCATTAAGGGGCAAACCTCTCTGACTTCTGCAGGTGCTTTGCCTGATTAAGTGCTGAAGAACCAGGCCCTATGGTTGGCCCAGCTGAGCTCTAACCTGTCTGCCTTTATACATGCAAAATCTTCATATATCAGCTCCAGCTCATGCTGAGGAGTCTTACTAGGCACTCTAATCCTAACGGGAAACATTTCATTGCAATGCACAGCAATTTGCATTTTCTCAAAACTCTACTATTACATTATCCATTTTTCTCTTGATTAAAAGAGATCACAAAGTGCATGCTTACACACTACACAAGCAGTTTTTCCACACAGGAGGCCTGGAATCCACTTTCAAATTCTGGCAAGAGGAGATCTGGTAACTTCCAACTCTTGATGGATTTATTCTGTTTTAATAATAGTCAAAATTTACTGATAATTATCAAGGAGGGAAGTTACCAGGTTTTTTGTTGTTGTTGGGTTTCTAAGATATTCAAGTGTTTTCAGAAGCATCCAATGCCAAAGACTTCTTAAACACTGCTAGAGCTCTGAGTCTGTGAGGATGATTTTAATTGTACAGAAGATCAACCTATGGTACTAGTTACTGCCACACACAAACAGGGATCTGAAGATACATGGACAGAAGAGAAATTCCAGAAGGTAGACATGAAATTGTCCAAATGTCCATGCCTGTAGTTTGTAGTCTGTGTTACATAATTAATCTCCAACACCTTCCTTTTGGGACTACCCTGGAAAAATAATTACAAAAATAAGGGCAGGGCAGGTATATAATAGCAAAAGGCTCCTTCTGTTCTATGCAAAAGCATGGACAGTCTTACCTTTACCCTTTCATAAACACTAAAAAGATCAGGGCACATGGAGCAAGCACCAATCCCTGCTACACCACTGACATTTTTCAGCAAATGCTGTTTCCCTGCATTTAGTGTCCCACAGAAAAAATGTGAAAAATTACACTTTGGCTCAAAGGAAACAGGAAGACAAATACATTGTAGAGTAAATAGTAGTGAGGTACTGCAAGGGAACTACATAAGATGCCCAGAACAGGGTGATGGTGTAGTATAAAATTAATCTGAGTATGCAAATTGGAAAACATTTATGCAAGAAGCTGAATGTCTCAACTAATAGCAAGGTAAACAAATAACCTGGTATTGCCAACATTGCCTGTTTTGTAGAATAGATTACTCAAAAAAAAAAAAATTTTGGCTAAAAGTCACGTTTCCTCAGAGATAAAGTTTGTCTTCCTCTCCAAACATTGTCATTCTAGCTCTGGCCTGGATATTCTTGGTGGAAATTTTTCTATATAGGCACATGGAGGAAGACATCCAGGCCAGAAAAAAAGGTGGAGAGGTGAAAATCCCAAATTAATTTTACATCTCTTGTTCTACATTTTTCAAACAGTGAGAAGAAGTAATGGTTTTGAGGCACTTACCTTAATGAGGTACTCCAATCAATGATACCTATCCACACAGGAATTAGTAAATGAATATTTCTGGAGAGAGTCTGGTTTCACAACAGCAGCTTGACCTGCTCAAATGATCTACTGTGATTTTGTGATCTGGATTTTCTGCTTGCTGTTGCCACTTCAAAATACTAACAAACCTCTTTGGTCCAAAACTAGCTGTGTGTCCAAGTACACAGACAGTAGTTATAGGAGGTGTAGTGGTTTTTGTTTGGTTTTTTGGTGGTTTTTTTTTTTTGGGGGGGGGTGGCTTTTTAGTTTTGTTTTGTTTTATTTTTTAGAACATCCAAGTATGAATAAAATGAATTTTCCTTAGTGGAGGAATGGGAATCTACCCCTGTCCAATTGGATATTTCAGTAAAATGGTTCCAAAGATCTTTGCTACAGTCAGCCTTTTAATTTTTGACAAGAAAATAAGTAATAGAGCAAGGTATGTAGCACAACTAGAAAAAGGTAAAAGGACTTCGACCAGAACAAGAACAAAATTTGTCAAGAAACTGAAAGACATCAGAAGAAGCCTCAGGCATTCTAGCCCTTTACGGCTGAGGAAAATTTGCTGTTGGTTGAATCTTGCTTCCCTTGTGTCTGTGTAAAGAAAAATGTGCCCTAGTTCAGCCACTGAAAAATGTATTCACGGGACTTAGAGCTATCAGTTGCAGAGTCCTCACTCTACTCCCTCCTGGAGCACATGGAATTTTCTTTGTTACATTATGCTTTCTAAAATTACAGGAGTAGAAGACTAATACAACCATAAAGCCCAGGCAGTTTCTGCCCATGCCCACCATGCTGTAAAACATTATGTGCTGCACAACTGATGGTCACAATGGAAACTATTGATTCCAGCTGCACTTTGTATTTTAGCTGCAGGTCAACCGGCTTGAATCATGGCAAATCTGTCGCCTTAAAGTAATTTACAAAGTTTAATATAAACCACATCAACCCATAGCATAAACAAGTGTGAAACGATAAGCAGTTTTTGATACTTCAGTGAACAAAAATATTAAGAAATAAATATTTTCCTGGAATGTAGTGGAATGCATGATCTATATTTTCAATCCTAATTTCAGTTTCTGATGAGATGAATCAAATATTCACATCCCAGCTGCTTCTGAATGTTCTAAATGGAATTTCTTGGAGCAGCGTGAGCAGGTGGTGTTCCCACACAGCTCCAAATAAAGTTTATACGTGCTGGGGAGGCTGGATGCCTTAGAAACATGGATTCCAAAACTAGTTTTCTTCTAATACACATGCTTGGTCATTTTGTCATAAGGCTGAGAGATCTTCCCAAGGACAAAGGCACAGGTATAGAAATGTTGCCTGAAGCCTTTTCTTCTTCCAAGCCTTAGGTCATAGTTTTCTGTACCTGAGCCTTACTCTTCTCTGAGCTGCATGGATTTTAGAAAGTAGATTGTTTCAAGCGTTTTCACAATGTTTTTTGTACTCCTGGCACAGGAGTGTGTTATGCAGAGTAGGATGTGAAGTTATGGAGGATATCCATAGCTACCAGGCCTGTTCGGGTACACCAGAAAAGTAGGTCTTGTAGGGTTGGGATGGGGGGGGGAGGGGGGCACTGGGGGTGACGCAGTAGGGTAAGCCAGTTTAATCACAGCTTAAATCTGGTTTCTATATGAAGAAAAAATGATTATATGCTTTAGCCTATATCCCAGTCCCACATGTCCCCAGCAAGAAATCATTTTGTCTGCTCTGTATTGGAGCCCAAATTAAAATGAATTGTCAGGGAGCACACAGGGCAGGAATTCCACACCTAGGAGATATATTGAATGTAAGTGCTCATAAAAACTGCACCTTTAGCAAGTTAACCCAATCTTTGACATTCCTACGCCACTTGTTGAGAACACAATCTCCTGTAGAGAAAGATTCATAGCTGCTCAAATACTAATCTGAACTGCACCTTAGAGGACTCTTCTGGCTACAGAGGAAATGCAGGAAACTCAGCTTCACAACATTGGAGTCAGTTTTTGTGACTTTTCATTCCTCTGTGGTCCATTTTGACATGGATTTTCATCTTTTTTTAACTAGCTCAGCAACAGAGCCTGTATTTGTCATGCTGTGTTGCAGGCACTTTTGGTTTTCTCCGGTCTGTTATTTCAAGACTGTTGAAGACTCTGCCAGCTGGCTATCATTCTATGCTCATAGAATCAGGCAAGGGAGCACGAAAGGGCAGTAGAAAATTGTTTTGTCCTTTTAGTCTTACCAAAATCACAGTATTCTTCTAAGCAGAGGACACAGAGTGAAGCAAAAAGACAAAAACTTAACTTTGGCCTAGATAGGAAGTCTCAGCCTGGAGAAATTTTACTGTGGTAAGTTGTCACGGTGCCTTCGGAGAGTGTCTCTCTGCTAGACCTGGCACCGGCGCAGCGAGTCAGGCATGGCTCCGGCTACAGATAACTAGAGCCGATCCTGTGGGTTCTGAGAACCGCCGACCCACTCTTCCTCGTGGCACAGGGTGTGTGTGTGCAAAGCTGGCAAGGAGGAAAGGAGACTCGGGCTGGGGGAACAAACAAGTTTATTGGAAGGCCCGTACGAGCAACCGCCTTACCTTGAAGCTTCAGCCCAGCCCAGTCCTGAACTCAGCCTGACACTGACTTTTGAACTGGGGAGGAGAAAGGGGAGTGAACCACGGAAAATCCAATAGGGACACACCAAGGAATGGCTCAGGGCATGAGGGACACCCTCGGGAGCCAACTCCCTTGGGGAGGAGGGAAATCCCTCTGGCTGCAGCCTATCACTCGACCTCTTTCCCAGAGCTTTCCAGAAGTTGGGTCGGGTTCCGAGTGACAGGCAGCTCACCAGAGGGGGGAGCAGCAAAGGGGGTACATTCGATTGTCAGGGAGACGGGAAAGGGATATATCGTGTTGCTGGGGCAGAACAGGGAGCAACCAAGTACACAGAAACCAAAAGGGTGAACAGAACAAACCACCTTAACATATAAAATAAACATAAAAAATCCACACCGCTACAGTGAGTTGTACCACTGTCCATTCCCTCTGCTTTATGAAAGTGATATGAAAAAAAAAATTTAACTGATTCAAATTTGTGGATTTTAATCCCCAGTGTGAAAATTCCATCTAACATAACTTTTAACCTTGAAAGTTGCTTCACCGGCCACATGGATGCAGTGCCATTTTCAGTGTTAGCACATGATGCTTTGACAACAATGGTGATGGCCTTACAGAGCCCAAAGGAGGAGTTTCTTCTTGAGAAGTCTCTGTATTTTCACTATAAGTTTTACTATGCTACTGTTTGGCAGTGGGGTTAGGAGATTTATCACCTAAGGAAATAGAGCCAAATATTTGCCTTGAATGATTACAGCTAAGATGTCCTTCCACAGCTGTGTGCCTAGATTATTGTATACTCCTTACTCATGACCACTGAACATATTTCAGTGAACAGTAAATATACTGTCCTGGTATTCTAAAAAAATAATGTACATTCACAAATTAGCCTTTACCCTGTATTTCTCTGACATAAATAGTAAAACACTCTTTTCTACTTTTTTTTTTGCTGCCATAGCCCCTAGAAACTTTTAAGCTATCTCCCACTGTGCTAAACCTTCCTAGACAGCATCTGTTGAGAGATCTCTTATATGGTAAATAAGCAATTATTTATGACCATCTTTCTTACCTTTCTACATTTAACTGTATTTTCTAGAACTGTGTATTTAGAAGGAAGGTAAGAGAACATTAACATTCAAAGTCCAAAGCAGAGAATCAAGTCATCCAATGAGACATCTGGACAACTTAATAGAAAGATGAGAGACCCCTCTACTGATTTGCTTCTGGGCTACATTATAGATCTCTTAACATTTTCCTAGTGCTTCTGGAAAAACAGTGAATAAAAAACACTCTGTTGTGTTTCAAAAAAAGTAATTAAAATGAAGGGTATCTAAATAGATATTTTTATACAAAAATTTTCATCTGTGTGTGTATAGGTGTCCATCTATTCATGTCTCACCCACAGGCCTCTCACAAACACAAATATGTTGAAATATATTAATTCCTTAAAATAATTCCTTTCTTAAAAGTAAAAGTCAATAGGACCTGAGCATTAACTTGTGCCATTTTTCTCCAGTAAGAAGTAGCAGCTTTCAGTAAAGGATTACAACAGATGCAAGCTTGTCCTGACCTTGAACCATTTAGGGTTAGTTTTATATCTCCTGATCCATAAGCTACAGTTTTAGTTATTTCACATCACTTGATTATTGCCATTTGGGGATACAACCAGTGTGACAAAATGAGCTTCATGCACAGAAAATTCTAACCTCTACGTTTTAATGCGAGGTCTGTTCTAATACCTGATCAAATTCTATAAGAGTAACTCCTCAGAAGTCAACAACTGCAATAAAAAGAGTATCTGTTACAGGCCTTCAGACTTTCTTTTTTATTTCCCAAGACTGGAGGCACTTGAAATTTTGTTTTGTTCCATGGAAACTAATAATAAAATGTGATATTAAAATACAGATCTTTAACCTCTCTGACCAAAGGAATGAAAAAATTTTGAGGCTTTTCTTTATTGACTATCCACTGAATCTCAAGACCAGGTGAAGCAGATACATCAGGGCAAGCACACTGACCCACATAAAAAACCATGTGAGTATGATTGGGATGTAGGACAAAAGATCTATTCAAGACATCCGAGACACACAGAAGTGTTATTGTAATAAAATTCTTATCTGATTTTCATAGAAGAAATAGATGTTACTTAAAAAAAAAGATTGATTTTTACCAAGGATACAAGAAGAGTCTAGATTTAGCATCCAACATTTTTTTTCTGGTAACAGAGCCATTAAACATGACCAAAAAGGTCTACTCTCTTCTCTTTTTTTTTTTTTTTTTCTCTTGAAGCTAGAAATATTTTCTTTCACTGGTGTCTGGAAGATCCAAAACACCTCTCTGCAGTCAGTATTCAGGAGACACACAACATATGGTTACTGAAAACTGGCAAGAGAACAGTTTCTCATTCTCCAGTCAGGCATTCATTGAAGATGCTCAGAGGACTATCAACACAGCAAATACTCCTTCTTGCTGATGCACTTTTTTGCTGTAGTGACCTAGATAATCTTCTGATAAAAAAGGAATTTTAATCACAAAGCTCATTTTTTTCAAAGTTAAGTGTTCAATATGCTTTGTTTAAATTATGGTATATAACAGAAAAATTGAAGAAGAACCTTGTGGGCATGAACCTTGCTTTTCTGTTTGTTTGGTATTTTTCCAGTAAATTCTGTATATTTTTACACATGGTGCATTTTTGCATCTTTGTACTCACTTCTGTCTATTAGTTGAGGTCTTTCTAGCAGCTGATGTGATACTATGATCTGCAGAAAAAAAAAAGCCTAATATAGCGATTCCAACTCCACAAATTGAATATATATATATAACTTATAGGAAAATATTGCAAAACAGAAATCAGAGCATTAGCCACATTTTACTCTCTGAATCTACCAGTCCTTGCCTGACTTTTTCTGAATTCAAATAAATTAAGAATTTTACTGCCACCCAAATTCCTTTTGTTACGCATATTTACATAATTTCAAGTTGTGGCCCTGTCTTCTTGTACTAGAGTCCATAGAGTACCTTTTTTGTAACTGAATTCCAATAAAAAAGCACTAGTAACTCCTAAAAACAGTTGGTAATATCAGAAATTCTTAAAACGGTCTTACCACCATTTTTGAAGGCTTGAGGATGAATAGTGACCTAGACAAGAACATGACCATAGGAAAATTAGACGAGCCTTTCACTGAAATACAGAGTGGGAAAATTACTGAGATTCTACCATCCTGGAAATATTTACAGCTTTTTAAGAAATCGTTTGTAACACACAAACCTTCCTTGAACAGGACGAAGAAAAAAACTTAGGAGGAAAAATACTTTGTTTCCCTAGACCTCATATCTTCAAAGACAAGGCTGTCCTCAGCCCTATAGCAGGCACACAAAGGAATGAGCCAGGATACAGACTATTCTATGTATATCCTTAGAGAAGGACCCACTTACTGGTGACCCACTAACTGACATTCAGTTGGCAGATCCATGAAGAGCTCACTGGGAAAGTGTCCACAAACACACCCAAGGAGCTTGTGGATTCTCCCAGATTGGACATACTCCCAAGGCCATCTGGACAGGGTCTAGGGCAACCACCTCTATATAGCTCTGCTTCAGCAGGCGGTGGGATCAGATGATCTCCAGAAATTCCAGCCAATCCCTGCCATTCTGTTATCATGTGATTTGGTAATTGTTTAAGCCCTGAAATATCTTACATCACAACTAATATAATGTAGTATAGGAGGTTTGATAGGCTCCAGTCAGTAGCCTGAGCTTTAAGGTATAAAGAGAGGGTGGAGAGGCGGAGAGCTAGAATGAGTAGAGGTAATTATCAGGTCTTTATTGTGAGATAGTAATTAAGGCTGAGATCTTAAGGAATAGCTTTCCTAGGTCCCTCATATTTTATAAATGACAGTGGGAGAGCGTTCTATCTGCTCAAAAGCAACCTGGTGGAGTTCACTTGCTAGAGTATGTGCTCAGATGGGAAGGAAATGTTCACGAGGGATGATAAAAGAGAGGTAAGTGGCAAATTCTTCAACCATCTCTCAAACAAAACACAACACTTGACTTCAACAGTACAGACAGATTTAGTGTTTGTGACAAACCAAACATGATGTGCTAGCAAGCAAACTAATCTTATGTGTTAGCAAGCATGGCATCTAAAAGCCTGAGATCATAATTTATTTTACTTAAGACTGCCTAGTGGTATAGATGTACTTTTTAGCAGTCTTGCCCACTTTAAACCAGAAGAATATTTTTCCCATTGAATATTTGGCAGATGTTTTTTCTTTCAGTTCCTAAAATCCTTCACCTTACAGTATTTCAGAAATAGAAGACTGAGCTTCTTTGTTGACTCTACAGAAGGATCAGACTTCAGAAAGACACTTTTATTTAAGACTTTGTGTAAGGATTTTCCTTCCCACGTCTCTGCTCTGGAAAATAACAGCTTTTCTGTCAAGGGTTTGTGTAGTTCTGTGAGTAAACTTATGCCTACACTGTATAAAGATTGCAATACCTGTGTACAATCATAAGCATTCCCTTGTGAACTCACTGGGCAGGAAAAAGTATCAATGAAAGAAAAATAGAGGAATAAAAAAGACAAGTCTACTGTCTGTTTCCAGATCTCTCACAGGTGTACATCAAATTTCTTTGGAAACCAATTTAAAAAGTAAACATTTAGTACAATACAAACTGTAAGAAAATAATATTCAAGTAACAGGAAATTGGAAATTTTCAGCTCAGGATTTCAGAGACTCCAATATTATTATAAATTTCTTCTTATTTCTTGTAAATTGAACAGAAGATACAAAAATGACATGTTACATGATAAGTGGATGCTAATGTAAGCGGTCATTTACATTAGCATTCTGAGCAGCAGGTCCATTTGAATGACATAAATGGTAGCTTAACAATGTCTGGCACAGGCCCAGTCTTTCAGAAACAAGGTGCCTACTCCACACGTGGAGTGAGGACTTTCAGATGAATCATGAATGGGAACTGGAGATTCTGAGAAGGGTTTGTTCCCAGGCCTTTCACCTTCATTAAAAAATGTTGTTGTTAAATTGACAAAGATTGAAAAAATAAATTATCTGAGGCCTGGAAAAGCTACCTTGTAGTAAATGGGTAAATCTGTTTCCTTTACATAAAAAGGTTAAGAAATAACATGACAACAGTTTAAAATTACCTGCATTATTTCTTGTAATGGAGTCTTTAATCTAGTAGATAAAGGCATAATAAGAAGGAACTGAAGCTACATAAATACAAACTGAAAATAATCTCTGATTTTTAAGAGTAAATGAAAATTACCTATTGAAACAGCTGTGCTGGTTTCTCTGGAACCTTTCTAAATCAAAATCGATATTGCGATTTTTATCTTAAATCCAGACATATATAAATTCATAGGGTACATAAATAGAATAATTAAATAATATTTATATATGTAAGTAAAGATACTGTATATCAGAAGCAGTTGTTGATATGGACTATATGCAAAACTCACTGAGAATTGCCACTTTTTTATTTGGGTAATACAAAATTCTTTATTAATTTCAGTGTTAGTACTATCTGTTCAAACTGGAGCTCATTTTTATTGCAATTCAGAGTTGAACAAAGAGACTGTCTTCTGTTGTAAAGACAGAGCTGTATCAATCACTAGGGGCTATGCGTTAAGCAAGACTCCTATGTTTTAGCATGATGCAGCCCTATTGATCATTTATTTGCATGGATGTGTATGGTAGTACTTCATCAGTCCAGAATTTCCTTCTCTCAGCAGTTATACTAGATCAATGACCTAGTAGCTGTGGGGGGAAATTAAAATGCTCCACACATCTTTATCCATATGTGAAGGTGTGGTGTCTGACCGTTGCAGGTACCCGAGATGCCACGGGACTGTTCAGTCTAGGGAGTAGTTATGTTCCCTTGGTGCCCTAAAATGCTCCTTCCTTAGCTTGGGCTGGAAGCACATGTGAGGCCACCCAGTCAGAGCCTGACAGCTGAGCTTCCAGACTGCAGTCCTTGCTGATTTAACCTGTCAGTTTGTCTCCTCACAGCCACCTTCAACACAGACATTACTCAATCTTCAGTAGACCAAGCGGCTATTTGAGCTCAACCAAACACTCTGGAAATCACACTGATTTGATCAAACCTGGATGTTTGGTAAGTCTGAAATAAACGGACTGTTATATTGGTAGTACAGAAGAAAAAAATATAGACTAAAAAAGATCAGACAGAACAATGTTGTAGAACTGGCTTTTAAGCATTTGCTACATATAAAAGAATGTGAAATGCCAGACAGCCCAAATCTCATTAAAAATACTGCTTCATCTGACCCATTTGGAGTGCTGAGACAGTGAATAGATCTGACTGCTTATTTAGAAGTATTACAGGCGTTGTATTGGAACAACTGATATAAAAACACGCTATCCCACGCTCCCACTTTTCCCGCTATTTGCCAATTCGTAATTACAGTATGTAAATACACAGCAGAATGGGTCTTTGGTTAATCAAATTGATTTAATTGCTGAATCCCCACAGATGAATGTGAACAGAGTCTTCTCTTTTCTCATTTTTTGTTGGCAAAACATAGCCACACAAATGATAAAAATCCCACCAGAAATGGGAATGGGATTTGAATAACTCTCTTACTGGAGCACTGCTAGAACACCTTTAGTCATATTCAAAAGACCTTAACAAGGTAATTCCTCATAATTTTAGACCTGTAAGTTATGACACACCCTACAGATACTGAATTAATTAGGCCTTTGTAGATTATCAATGTGTATATGTCTACTTTTTATGGAAATCTGGCATTGTTTTTCATTTTCTGAATTACATAATTAAAAGGGCACTAACACAAAAAATGTTGCAAAGGATTCACCAGAAATTCTCATTGGTTCATAGTCTGGATATAAAGCTCTTTTTTATAGTTACAAGTGTTGTAAATATCACATTTACTACATGGCACATTTAGCCACAATATTATCCTGATTGGTTTTGGCAGATAACTGATTCATATAATCTGAAGAAAAAAAGTCTGGATATGTCCTTGACAAAATAGTGGGTCATTAAAATCTGATGACTTCATGAGCTAGTGGAAACGCATGGAAATTTCAGAGTTTTGGACTTGCATTGGATATATTCATGCTACACACCCAGGAATTTGAAATTTCCTCAGGCCAGGTTAAAAGCTTTCTCATGTCCAAGCTCTATAAAAAAGCCAGACACCTTCCTGTGTAAGCTTTGGTAAACCCTTCTTTCTATGTTAAGAAGTCATGAGCACACATTCTTGTAAGGGTAGTAGCATAAGGGATTTGGGTACCAAAATCCAGACCTACTCCCTGCTATAAATCAGAAGTGAAACCTCAAACTTGATATTTGTGACAAGAAAAATTAACCCCGCTTTATATAGAAGCTTTATCATGATCCCAGTCCTTCCATACCCTGGATGAATGCTGTGACCGTTCTTGTACATTACACAGAGGGAAAGAGGAGGAGGAGGAGTAGTGATAGTAGTGGTAGTAGTAGCAGCACATATTTTTATTCAACTCTTCTTTTACCAGAGCCAGCTGTCACTGCATACTGGGTCCCATTCCACAGGCATCTAAGTGGGCCTGTAAGGGTTTGCTCACCAGAGAATTCTGAAAGAATATAGTGTCTTCATAAGGTTTGGCACACATAGGGTTTTTACTTTCCTGGCCTGCTAATTTACTAAGCTGTTTCTAAGAAAACATAAATTTCATAGATCTTCAAGGTCTTGTTCAGTTCCACATCCAGAGACCTGAATTTAGATACCTAAAAGTATCTGTCTGCATGTAAGGTGGAAGATTGGCTTCCCACCATATTAATTCAAAGTCCAGTCAACATGGTCATGTGAGTCTAGGAAGCTCTTTGGTTTACCAAACGAGATGTTTCCTTTACACTGAGTTAACTGAGCCTTGCTGACTAACAGGTCAGTTTATTTGCCTAGACACATGCATTTGAGGTACCCTAATAGCTTTCTTGGCCAGTTCCTATTTAGTCCAGTAGACCTCAACTCCTCTATTATATCTGTCATGCCTATGCAGATATCTTAGGTACTCTAGGATGCCTAAACATCATTAGCTGGATATGGTTGAACATCTGAGCTTTACCCCAGGCTTATACCCTTTAAGAAGCTTAGCCATTAACATACTCATAGACAGTTGCATTTAGGTAAATTAATCTAGATTTCTGAGTCTGAAGGTGAACCCTACAGAATCAGTTTTCTAGTTAGGCATTTGTAAGTCTTATTCCAAGGCACCTATTGCCCTTATTCGCTTCTCTTCGTCAATGCTTGGAGTAAGCTCAATCAATTCTAGACTACCTGACCCTTGAAACAGATTCACAAAGATCACTTATATTTCATAAATAATGCCACTGCTAACTTTTGATCTCAGCAGTTCATGGGTACACTGATTTAAATGCTTACTATACGTTTCTTTAAGACTCAGGATAAAACTGCTGCCAGATTTCAATTCTAAACAAAATAAAATTCTTTACATTGCTTTTGTATTTGCTTTGTGTGATAACTACCTTTTCAGCCTATTACTAAACTCAATTAGAAATTCTTACTTGTGCTGCAGTGCTTTGCTGAGACTAATGAACAAAGTTTCATAAAATCAGCTTGTGACCATGTGATGACTATTAAAACTTATAAAACCCTTAACAATTATCATAAGGAAATCAGCATACTATGGCATTGTTAGAGGGTGCATCATGAACCAAAGTGCTTCTAGCTCATCAGAGCTTTGCCTGTTCATGCTGGAGCACAGACCTGGTTTTAAGCAAACAGATGGAAATACAAGCCTCTGATATTCCTATTCCACTTTGTGCAGCAAACATGTTTAGAAAGAGAAATTACATTGACCTTGAAAAACTATTGCACTGTACTCTGCACTCAAATCTCTTCCTTTCATAACTCCCTTTTCTATCACTTTCTAACAGTGTTATGCATGAAAGCAAGTTGTTCCCATTTTAGTTTTTTAAACTAATAAAATAACTGCCACACCCTGTTAAGATAGCTTTGTTCCAGATAAATTAGCAGGTTTCAGGAGGCTTTCATAATTTTCTTCCCTTCCATCCTACTAGTAACACTATACTATTACTTGCTGCCAGCCTGGATACTAATCATTTTTGTTGATGTTTTCTGCCCTAGTGTCTCTTCTGGCAACAACCAGAGTTGGCCCCTCAAAATTGTCCTTCTCCTTCAGATTCTGGCTAGATTGTAGCCAGGCTGATAATTATTTCACAGTGGGACCTTCCAGTACTGTTCAGAGATGCTGAGAATCATTTGCTTTGGAGAACACCAGACATGCCTGGAGACTTTACACATGCTATAATTTTTTCAGCAGTCAAAAGCTTTCCAAACATTTAAGTCTTTCTGCAATTCTGTTTTTCCTGCTAATGTCTAATATTTGTTTTATGTCTTATTCCTTTGTTTCTGTATTCACAGCACGACTGATTTGTGTATCGTAGCAGACAGTGGGACCAAGATACTTCTTCATGTAAGTATCTACATGTGATCTGTTCAGACTAGGCTTTTCTTAGAGGAAACAGATTTCTATATTAGCTTGTGCTCCACAAAGTCCTCCAAGAAGGCCAGATGAATTGAACTTAAAACTATGAATTAGTCTCCATTGGCCAAAAATGGATTTATTTTAATTAACAGAAATATATATGTTTCAGATATGTCTATATTTCTATCAGATGTCTATATCTATAGAAAATTTGACCATAAAATGAGCAAAAAACTGTCTAGCATAAACCTTCTGGTCTTTAATAATAAATTTTGCATATAAGTGGATAGCATAATAAAACATACAAATAAAAGCAACAAATTTATTGTCTAGTCCTTTATACTGCTTTGCTTTCTCTACCCTGCCACAAAGCAGCCATAACTTCCCTGTTGTTTACTTTTTTTCTCATGTTGAGCTTTCATTGTCCACTGAATACTTCAACACTGAAAGTATTGTACTTAACCTAACAGCCGCTCAATGAAGTAATCCAACAGCATATTATAGGTGCCTACAGAAACAGAAACATCCTGGCCATAAAAAATAATGCCCTTGAAAAGCTATTTGGAGAAACATTTCGCTCTCTTTAGTCTTTCAGAATGAAGATGTGTTGTATGAGGTATTTTATACATGCAAATGCTTCAATTTCTTTCTTTAAGTCTTTATAGTACTATTTGTTTTCAAATGAGTTTTGTGGTTGTTTCATACAGAGAATATAAAACCCAGAGTATATGTCACTATTCTGTGGTTTGCCGTATCCTTTTCTTTAATAAATCATCATTGAAGATGTGAACAAGTTTAATTCCACAATGTAAATATTTCCCTTTCCAATTTGTGTGTTTATATGTGTGTGCCAAAACCAGATTTTTCTAAAAAGCAATAATCTAAAACCCCACAAATTCAGCACAGCATGAAGCTGTGCCAAATAGTACTCCCATGGAAAAACTGCAAATGGTACAGACCATTTATATTTATGAATACCGAGCTTGAAGAAATACTTGTGTTTTTATTTAATTTTGTTTGGAAGCCATGTTCAGTGATTCTGGATTCTTGAGAACGTAATTATGTATATGGATCATAAATGACCCTCCTGCTGTTTGTCTGCCCAGTACAGACTTTTGGGTAAATAAACAACTTCAAACATAACTAAAGTATTGGTATACTCCAAACATCAAGAAAACTTTGAAAAACATGAATACTGGAAAGAGTAACAGTTACACAGAGTTATAGAATAAATTAGTTTGGAAGGGACCATTAAAATCAAACAGTCCAATCATTGACCAAACACTGCCAAGACTGCCATTACTCTATATTTTTAGGCATTATATCTACATGTCTTTTAAACACCTGTAGAATGGTATTTAAAACAGATGGAGAAAAATAATTACTCAGTTCAAAACTGTTTTTCTCTATTTAATCTACTTTCTCACTCATGACCATGACATAGTGATGGGAAAGTGGAAATCCTAGTGGAGCCCACTGCCATCTACTTTTCGAACATTTTGAGCTGTGCCATGTTTTACAGGTTACAGCAATGTTAACCAGCAATAAAAAAAAAGAGAAGGGCAGTTGTCAGACATGCTCCACAGGAATAGTTGGAGGGGACAGGTTCCAGCAACATGGTTATCTGCTGTGCCTCATCTTCAGCTCAGTTTAATTAGAGACGTCTCTGCATCATGCTTATCTGTGAGATACTTTGGAACTGCTTTTCACTGCTTATTTGGTTAATTGGACCTCAAATAGAGCGCTAAATGGAAGGTCTCTGTTAGTGCCCACTAATCCTGCAGGGAATCGCATACTTCCAATTCAAGAGGATAGAGAATTTATCACTTGGGTGATGAATTTTATTGTTAAGAGGTTATGATTACACATAAAAAAGACTTAGCTTATTTTTATTGAGTTTCTTTCTGTTGTGTCTGAACCAGTTTCATCTGATATTAACTGGATTTATGTCTCAGTTGCTTACTAGAACAAAAATTCTGTGGCATAAATGGCCTTCCAACACATTAGAAAAAATGTACTAGAAAATACAAATCTACTTTTTGGAAGGGTCAATGTAACAAAAAATAAAATTCTTTAGTCCTGCTTGCTTGTTTTATGTGCTGGAAACCAGTGAAGCTTAGACTGTACTAAGTTATACACCTCAGTTACAAAAGCAGCTACACAGACTAACACAGCTTTTATGGGATCTGTACAGCTGCAGCTCCCATTCATCTACTGTCTGAAGTCACCTCCTTTATCACTAACTTAGTGTCTATGTACTACCCTGACATTGTGTCTCTACTACTTCTGCGACAGCAATAAAGACATAGAAGGAACACAGCTGACATGCTCTACGTGTGCTCAGTTACTGTGTCCTTTCAGACAGCACAATGGAACAGCTAAATAAAGGCTGAGGTTCAGCCATTTCCTAATGTTGTGCATCCCAGTTTCCTCAGGAGCAGAACTTGAGGTTCAGTCTGTGCTGCTGACTCTCAGTTCAGCTAGATCTGGGCAGACCAGACCCTTTAATCTTCAGGACTCACTGTCATAAGTGAGACTTTAGTCATAGAGCTTTTTGGAAAAAGACCCCACGCCCTCCTACACCCTTTCCCCCCAAATTCCAGGCAACACTGGTGTCCAAAATAATCTAAGAAAAAGAAATTACTTTTCCAGTTAGCCAATGAAAACTTGAAGCTTTAGGAGAATATATATCAGGGAGATTTCACATTTGCATTCTCTCAGTCATACTTCTTTGCTCTCACTCCTCTCAATTTGTTATGTTTGGCCATATTGCTGGATCTGCTCTACTTCAGTTCTTTTGAACTCCAAGAAATCTATAATTATTATTTAAGAACCAGGATTGTCAAATCAGTACAGTCCAATTAATCTTCCTTCTTGCAATAAATCTAATAAAATTGAGGTTTGGAAAACATATTCATGTTGTGAACAGTAGAAACAAACCACTGAGGCAGACTTAAATGTCTTCTGAATGGTTAAAGCTTTTTAATGATCTATTTTGCCCTAGAGCAAACTGTTACCATCATTTTGGACACTGTGATTTCCAGATGTAGTAGCCACAGAAAAGGAAAGTTCCAAGAACAACATGATTTCTAGGGACTCTGATGTTTAGAGGATTGGTTTTCATTATTAGACTTGGTGATTATTTTCAGGACTTATACCACAGTTACTAACATTGTTTTTATTAAACAGAAGACTTCCAGAAGCAAGTTAATAGCTATGTTTTGGGTTATTTTCTGTTCTTATACATAGCTTCATTATCAGATAATCAGCTAGCAAGCCGCTTGCACTAGCTGTACGCATTCACCCAGGTCTTCCTGTGAGTGGTTCATGCACAGTCCTCCCCAGAGATCAGGGGTACTCCTTGCAAGAACAACATTTACTAATCAGAGCAAGGCACCATAGGCATGTCTCAGGCATAAAGCTCTGAATCTCCACCCTGCAAAACAGTGTCAAACATGTGGTGTATGTATTTTACTGAATGTAAATGTGTATGTATTTTACTGAATGTTTTACTAAATGGCATTCCACTAAAACATGTACATTAGGGTGTGGTTTCTCTTGATAGAAGTATAGCAAACAAAATAACTTTACTCATGTTTTAGCCAAATAAAAAGTGCAAGACTAGAGTGACTGTTCAACAGAAACACGTAGTCCGACCTCCCCTTTGCCAGCCAGAAATCTGCCTGTCGGAAATGCATTACTATTAGAGGTAAGGAGAGAGCCTTTGTAAGTGCAAATACACTGCAACAGGAAGTCCTTTAGCCTCTTAGAAAAGAAATTTCAGTACTGACAAAACCAAGACCACTAGAGCATCCACACAGATTCTTGAAATTAATCCTTCCTGATTTAAAGTGGAAGACAGCAAAATTTTTATTGAATCGTCCTCCTGCTCTCAAATTATAATGTGCTCTACTAGATTGCAGGTCAGTCACACCAATCTGGAGGATATTATTTTTTTCCCTTTCCCCTCCCCACTTATTCTTTTCACTCCAACAGCACTATTGATGAAGACCTCAGGAAAAAAATACCAGCACCCAAGACACTTTGATGGCCTTTCCACTGTGTAATTATACTTACTCTTGATAACACTAAAGACATGCCTTATTGGTAGTGGCACAGGCTGCTTTCCTTTTCACAGAGAGATGGATTGTTTCTGCAGGCCTTGATGGCCTTCAAATTATCTGAGCACAGAAAAGAGAGCAGAGTGAATTTTATTTTAACTCATTTTATTTCTAAATTTATTTCCCAGTAGCTAGAAGGTGATGACTGCCCCAGCAGTCAAGTCAATTGTTATCTGTGGGACTTGATTATGTTTAGACCCAGTCTCTCATTTTGAGCAAGACACAGTTAATGAGGAGAGAAATGAAAAGTGCATTGAGTCACAGTGTGTTTGTGGTAATTTGTGACACATTCACTCTACTCAGTTCTTTGTTTATTCCTTCCCCCCTCCACACAGGTCCTGTAGAAAAAGGAACAGATAAGCGAATTCAGTGGTAGACAGTTAAGGGTGTTGAAAGTAATGAATCTATATCTCTCTATCTCTTTCCCCATTGTTGGCAGTAATTGGAGCAGTGTTCATCTATACAGTAAAATGCCAGTGAAGCCCATCTTAATGAAACATCTTTTTTTCCATTATTTTGCAACACATTTTTCATTGACACAGCTAGTTTTTATTTTCACTATATGCCCTTTTTTTTTGCAAGCTCTTTGCCACTCTTCTAAATAATAGTCCATTAAACAGTTCACAGTGTGTGTTCTGTAGAAATGTAAAAAAGTGATTGGATGATACTAATTAAGGAAAGATTTTGTTTCCACTTACTGCAGATCAATGGTGGGTTACATTAAAGCTGCATTTTTGTGATGAGTTTTAACACAAAAGAACAGCTGTGCTAAATACATATTTCAAGGCTTACAGGTAGGTCAAATAAATCTTTCTTTCTTTCTTTGTCTATTTTAAAACTATAGCAAACTGTATGCTAAGAATAGTAGTAAAATAAAAAAGGCAAATTTCCCACTGCAAATATTTTTCAGTCATGGTAATATAAATGGCTAATTCAATGCCAATTGCAATGCATTGAGATCCTTTTGGCTTTTAATTTCATCTATAGACTACTATGCATTAATTTTAATGAGACTTTTTTCCTTCTGTTTCCTGCAGTTGCAACTCTAAGGTATTCCCTCTCTGATTTATGGCAGTGAATTTTATACAGGAATAAAATATATTAGTGAGAAAACTCTTCCTGTATTTGAACCCACAATTCTTTCTTTAATCCTAAATTATTCTGAGCACAAAATGTAACCAAAATCTCCATACAGACATATGTTCATATGCAAAGAAGACTGGCAGCTCATTCCAGTCAGATCAATTAAAATAAAAATTCGCTATTCGTTGGCATTCCTTGATCAGCTCAAACAACAGTCAGAGGAAATACACCTGGTTGCCTCCAAGTAACATAATGAATCCTGAACACATATGACAAGGAACTAAAAGAGAAAATGCTTTCCAGGCACTTGCTCTAAATATTAAATGCACAAAACTGTTTTAAAATGAGTTCACTCTATTTTAGAAATGTATTTTCTTTAATATAGGAATCTATATAAGGAAACTATAAGCACCTCGCTTTTATCCAGTTCATTTCAATATCAAAAGCACACAAGAATTTTTGTTCATATTTTCCTTGCATTTCAACAATCTAGATCCCAATTCTAAACCACTATTAGCAGACTAGAATAACATCTCTAGGCTTTGTATAGCATGGACTAAGGAAGGTGCCTGATGCTTTTGACTTTGTAGAAACCAAGGTCACATACTGATTTACTATTATACAACCAAAGTTTGTACAGAACAGATTAAAAGGTCCATCTTTACTGTTTAAGCTCCAACTATCAAGTCAGTACAGCATGCCTTTCATCAAATCAGCTAAAATCAAAAGTTAGTTCAGAATTCATAATACCTTCGTTGCATGTTGAAATCTGGGTGGTCTCAAATGCTTGAAAAGAATCATGTGTGCTGGAAATTGACCAAATTCTGGATGTGCTCACTTCTCAAAGAGGTGCACTTGTGATAATTTTAAGAAAGTCTTATTTGTGTGTGCTGCACTTGACACCTTCTGCACAAAGACAAGAATATCCATGGCTAGTGTGAAAGGCCGGCTATGAGTCTGAAGACTACTTGTCTACAAACACAGGAACAGTAGCACCTGAGTTCCATGCCTCACTCCACAGTGGGTCAGTTACCTGTGTTTTCCATGGGTCTGGTAGAGCTGGTGCTTTCCTAATATCATTATTGAAAAGCCTTTTTCCTTTACACACCTTAAAATACAAACAATGCCATTTTACAGCACATTTTTGGTCCAGAAGGATGCTCTGTTTGGTCTGTGTATCAGCTGACTTTCCCATGGAAAAAAAGGCTGATCTATCACAAAATGTGAAAGCTTGTAGGGTACGTTATAGAATTTAAAAGCTGTGCTGAGACCAGGCAACATTCAGCAAAGGCCTGTTTTCAAGAGTGACATCCACTCTTGAAGTGAATACAAAGACAGTAGGAAAGCATTCTGCTAGATACAGGGCACACTTACAGTGAATAGAATGGTCTTTAAAACCAGCACTACTGTGCACCCCACGCTGCTTTTACTGCTGCTATGAGCTGGATAGATTAGGGTGAGTAGCACAACCTTTAGTTCAATTTTGCTCAATGTGATGTAGTTGTAGAATCCACATGTATAGAAACTCTTTATTTAAGCATGGGTTACCACTGGTATTCTCACAGCAATTTTTACAAGGAAGCTTCTCCTGGTATAATTCATTAAAAATTAATCAACCCATTTCTGTGCAAATCTCTGTGACATGTGTTCTTTGATGCAGTGAGTGCTGAATAGTCTTTTCTTTATTATGAAATGACACAAGTGGAACTTTCTAATTGGCTGTCAGTGATGTCATATCCAAGTAAATGCACAAGTTAGCTTATTTCTCTTATTATGAACATTCTCCATGACAGACTCTGAGTTTCTGGAGAGCTCCTGTCCCTCTTTGGTAGTTAACATCACTTTGCTGGAACAATTACAATTGTGCCTCTGTAATAGGATAGAAACTTGCCAGGGTGTTTTCCCGTTTTTGTTTGCATATGGGGGACACTCTTCTTTCTTTTGCTATATTCCCCTGCTGCCCAGAGGAGCAATGTGGAACTTACCAATTGGAACAAGTGACAACTTTCTTAGGCATCCTTTCAGGGCTGTATTTTAGGTGGTTTGATGGATTGTGTCAAAATTGACAAGAAATGTGGTCACGCTGATAGTTAACAGACTCCATATCATATGCAGCAGTTTCATCAGCACAACCACAAAATGTACACAGCCAAGACACATATGGAATCAGTGAGATTTTGTTCTTGTGGTTTTCAGCATATAAATGTATTTGGTTAACAGTGCCTTGTTAATGCAGAAGGATTGCCACATCTCCAAGCCTTTCCAGGAGGGCCAGCTTTCACTGCAGGAGGATTTGCTCTCCAAAGAATGTGCTTTGGCAGGAATGGTCCAGCTTTTTTTACATTTGTTTTTCTCTGTTTCCCATGTTATGTACTTACACAGCGTAGATAGAGGGCAAATGTTCTGCTTCTTTTGGACCTTTCAAAATCATGTGGCAAGGTGCCACATCCTCTAGCTGTCCTCCATACAGCTCTCTAAACCAAGATTACAAATCCATAACTTCTTTACCACCTTCACTCCTAACTACGTTCATCCTACTTCGCAAACAGCTCTGCTTTCGCGTACAACCTTCGGCTTATACCCAGCTTCAAGATCCCCAGTCCCCAGGCCTCTGCAATTTGACAGGACAGCCAGGATCACCCTCATGAAGACCATGGCCTCTCTTGCTCTCTCTGATCTCACACAAACTCTCATCAGCTCCTTCTGATCAGTCCCAACCAGAAGAGCAAGGCACTGCAGAGTTATGCTGTTGCTGGGGGGAGTATAGAGGTAGGCATCCTCGAGGATGGTCTGCTGAAGGCAAGGCCATAATCTGATCCTCAGCTCTGTGCATGGACTCCCTCTTCATGTTACCTAGTGCTGTATTTAAGGTATATGAAGTAACAGAGGGCAAATTCACCTGGAGACTCCAGATCTTCAGATGATTTGCTTACTAAATGCTCTCCCAGATGAACCATGATTATTACTAATCACATGCACAATGACAATGCAGCTTTGGTAATTCTTATTCTTAAGGGACTGGAAAAAATTTTAGAATATATATAATGTGCAATAATCCCAGCTGATGGAGCTAGCATGGTGCTACTCTAAATGAGGCTGGAGTTTAGCAATCAGAGTTACTTAAATAAAATATCAGAAAGAGTGAATGCAAAATATAGCTTGAGAGAGAGATGTACGTGGCTTTTGCTAGTATCAGGTTGTCCCATCTTCCAGTCTCTGAATATTCCTTGGCTTGTTTTGTCTTGTTTTAGGAAAAATAGAAGACAGGTTTCTTTCCCTTTTTTCTGTCCCTTTAATTCCTGTTCTTTTCCCCACCCCTTATTTCTGGTAGACAATGGCTTAATCTAAAGAATAAAGACACCATATGATTATATAATTTTCTAATCCAATTACAGATCTTTGATATGGCCCCTTATCTTTTTTTCTTCATGCAGTGATATACAGATCACATGGTTCTTTAAACTTGAAAATATCTTTACTTTTCAGATCATGCCTTTACCTTTCCTTTGCATTCCACTAAAACACAAATGTGTAATATTTAATTATTTGATTCCTATCTTGTGAAAGGAAGATTAATAGAGACATTAATGAATACAGTAATGTAATCAACAGTTAACTTTCCTAGAATAATTTGATTGGGATTTCATTTTACAATATGGGTGAAAACCTGGCTCCAGTAAAATTACAGCATTCCCATAAGATATAATAGGACCAGAATCTCATTATCTACTTTCTGATGACCTGAAAATTTTCAGTATTTGGCACCATGGTCATTTGACACCAGTGGAACTGCTTTGTTGCTTCAATGTGTGTCAAACTTCTGAGGAATACTCTCCCAGCTGCTCTGCCTTGGAAAGAGGAAAAGCCTTTTTCACAGCAAGGATCAACAGCCCAGTTAGGCAGCAGCTGTTGCAATGGCGTATATATAAGCAGTCATAGTCATCATTAGGGCTGTTAAGAGCACTCCCATCACTTCTTAAAACCTGCACATGCCCATTGGTGACAAGCCTGACAAGGGGAGTATTAATCACAGGCACACTTTTATTAAAAATCATCCACTTGTTCATCTACTCTGCCTCCCTATAAAAATTTGAGATTTTCCTGTAGGCTAAATTTAAAAGTTTAACTCTTAATCTCATGAAGTACTTATGGAAGTAGCAGAATTCTTTACAAGACACAGAGCAGGCATAAAAAAAGTATTGTGATTCTCGGTTTGGTCTTTTATATTTACTGTAACTCATTATTTGATTCAGGAAACCCTGCCTTGTTCACTGATCTTTGATGTTAGCAGTGTCTGAAAGTCTAATATAGACGTTCTTTTTTTTTTCTTTCTTTTTTTTTTTTTTTGCGAGCTCTTGTTTATATATTCTCTCCCACGGGTAAGCAGTGGAGTTACAGTTCTGGCCTTCCCACAGCTGGTTGCTGAAGTTCTTTTCCATTTAATAAAGCAAATAACAGTCCAAACTAGTTCCTTTTGCTCTTGTCATAAAGATGGCAAGAATTAAGGCTCATGATAGGGATCACAAAAGAGATTTCTTCCTTGCCCTGTTGCATGGAAGCTAGACTCCTGCAAGAGAAACAGAAACCCTGCAACTGGACTTTCAAATGTACTGTGAGGCATTAAAATTTTTATCTTGTCATAAGGACTCATCAAAGGGACTGAATGGCCACCAAGGCTGTGAGCAGGAGCAGCCTAGGGAGAACAGCAGGTCAGTAGTCATCAGTGACAAGATGATTCTGAACTGTGTGCTGTGCTGTGACTGCCTTCCTTCCCTTTCATGATGTACTTCCTTTCTCAACCACTCAGTGCTCAGTTAACTAGTATACACAGTGGCAGCTTTCATGTGTTTTATCTGGGATAGTATCAGATAAAAGTTTATAGTAGAGTTGTGTGAACATGTGTAAAATAAATAAAACATAAGTGTAAAATAACAGAAGTTCAGAAAAACATGGAATAAAAGAAAACCAGTAAAGTACTGAAGTACTGAAGACAGTACAAAGATGAGAATGCTGTGTTGTTAGACATTGGAAATGCAAAAGCTATGGTCATGGTCCTGAAGGTTTTGAATTTCTTCTGTGCTCCCCATTACATTCTCAGGTCAAGTTGCTGTATGTTATCTCTGCAAGCTTGGGGGCAGACAGTGAAAGCCCTATTGATGCTACTGCACAGGCAATTGAATGAATAGGAACTGTGTTAGAGTGGATTATTAGTAAACTAGAAAAGAAATCTCCCTAAGTATTAAAATATTTAAGAATTGTTTTAGGTATTTTGGTTTGTTGTTCCAGGATAAGGCTTGTTATGTTTTGGGAATTTCACTGAATATCTTCCTGCTGTTCTTGATTTGTGTATTTTTCTTTTAAACCTCTGCTTTTTACCCCTGATGTATGGCACTATTAAAACTGATCTACAAAAAAAGAAGGTTTAGTGAAGTTTATAAACTGTGTTGAAGATGGCCTCCCCCGACTCAAAGTGCTCCTGAGTATAAAATAATTTATAACATCAGAATTGCTTCCTTTTTGCTTAGGATGAGCCCCTAGGGGACCCCATAGGTCCCATGAGACAGTAAGGTCATGAGTTTTTGTAGTGTTCTGTCATCTCTGAGGCAAAGCCTATTCCCAAGAAGAAAGATCTTGATGGAAAGCCACTGCCTAGGGCATAATTGCCAGTGTTTGGGTAGCAAACTGCAGGGTGCCCTGTGTGGGAAGCAGCTACAAGCTGTCCTGTGATAGTCGCAGACAGGTTCAGTCAGCTCTCAAAGTGATGCGAGCAGGATGAACACCATCAGAGGTTCAAAATTGCTGCCCCTCAGGGGAGCACCCCATACCCCAGCTCTGACATGTTTATGAAAAAGCTGCAGTCATGAAGGGCATGAAAAACATGGGGAGATGTCCTTGGGGACATGTGATTGGAGATATGCAGAGAGAGAGGCTGCTGAGGACATGGCTGGAGATATATTCTTGGAAGAAAGCACTCCATGATGTAGGGCTACCTTCCAGAGACAACCCACAGCAGGGAAGGGGCATTCCTGAGGTACTGGAGCTGGGGGCAGGCACATCCTTGAGAGCCTTTCCTACCGGGTGCCTCCTATCAAAGTGAGGACACCATCAGAGGGAGGATACTCTTAGGGATCCTGGCCATTGGTGACTCATGCTGGGGCAGAGGAAAACCATCTCAGTAAAGAGAAGGAGACAGAAACCATTAAGCACACAACCCAAAACCTTCTGGGTCACACATATCCTCATCTAAGGAACTGGCATTGTCTGAGTGTATCCCATGGCAAAAACTCAGGAAAAAGTGATCAGGAAGGCAGGGAGGAGAGATTAGGCTTAACACGAGCCCAGATCAGGGAGGAATCCCTTTACTTTTTTGTAGGTGTTTACTTATAAGTTTCTCACTTGCTGATGGAGTTTTTTCTCAATATACAAATCACTGATTAGAAGTCTGTATTATGTGACAAAAAAATAAAGTTGAAAAGGGTAAAAAATTACTGAATCTAGATTGTTTACCCACTACAGGCACTGTGATGCTGCTTGTCATGAAAGACATGCATCAGTTTTAAGATATTTTTTGCCTGTTTCCTTGGCTAATGTTCATTCCATGTTTGAAATGATGTTTAAGCAAAACACAGAGATTTTTTTGTTGAATAAACTGTGTTTGCACTTCAAGTTCAGTTTAGTAACATTTTATCTTTCTCCAATAGTGGATTTACACATATATGTTAATAGAACAAAATAATAAGTTCTACAGACTGCAATTTTCTCTCAGCCAAAAAACACAGTAATTTTGTAGGAGGGTAGAAGAACCACAGTAAACTGGGTTACCTTGCAGAAAAACTCATATGCTGTTAATGAAAGGATTTTAGTGTATCTTGAAGTATTTTTTCAGCTTCCATGGACATAAAATGCCTGAAATTTTAATATCGTCATATATAAAATAGGTTTATGATAAATCATGATCAATTTCCCTCATCTGGCAAAATTAGGATCTAGCCTTAAATTTCCTCCATGGTCCACATTCAGGAAATCATCTCTACTTATGGTTGTAAGAGTCAAACAACAGTTTATAGTAAAGCACTTGCCTAAGTGCTTTTTTGGGTTATGTTCAAAAATGAAATGTGTTCATGTCCCTCATGTGTAGATAAAGGTTAGATATAAAATTAGAATATAGATTTAGATTCCACTCACCTTCTCTTTAATTAGTGAGTACTCACATCAGAACTTCTATATGGGACCATCTGGGCAATACCATTTTTAATGCAGTCATTTATTTTTCTATTTCATCACTGGATCTCTTGTATTACGTGTCTCTGTTTTAAAACGGTATCAAAACAAAGATGACAAGCTTATTCATTTACTGGCTCAAATTAGAAAAATTATAACTGAAGAGGTGTTGAATGAAGTGCATTTACTATTTTGAGTATTTCTTGCACACAAAGTTTTGATTCTCAAAAATTATCATGAAATTTTTTTTCTGCTAAAAATTCTCAATTTATGTGGTTTTAAAATTATATTATTTTATTAGGATATGTTCCTTAAGTGTAATACAAATTAACAAGACTAACTTATTCTCTTCATTAAATTATGGTTTTCTAATGGCATGAGAGTCATTTTAAATACCATTGCTTCAGTTGTCAGAGATGGACAGAACAAGTGAACTTTAACAGAACATCTGCTTCAAAGTGCATATGCATATGGCCATTTCAGTATCACTGAATTGCTGAAAAATTTAACAAGATTCAGTACTTCCATAAAGATTTTAGCTTAAAAAAAGGAAAAAAAAGGGTTTAAGAATAAAATTACACATGTAGTATTATTAATTTTAAGAGACTGAACAAAGATTCAGGTAAAGTGCCCTTGATACAGCAAACATCATAAACTAAAAATAAAAAGGTTGGGTGTTTTGTGGAGAGAGGATGGCTATAAACAGGTCATTCTTCAACAGAAAATATTTCCTAATCATCAGAAACATAAAAGGTGAATTTTAAATGTATTTCTGCAAAATGAGCAAACACAGCCTCTTCTCTCTTGCCAGTTACTGGATGGTGAAATCTCTCACAAAGTTTTAGAATTGAATGAGGAAGTGTCACAATAGTATGGATTGACATCTGCCTCTGTCAGGTTTTTATAGCTTGCACAAAGGAGGATGAAGTCACACTATCACATAGGGAAACCTACCATTTGACAGAAAAGAGCATTTTCTGACCTGACCAACAGTGCTGGGACTTAAGTGAAGGCTCCCCAGAGTGGATGGTCTAAAACATTGATTCATTAGTCTGTTTAATCTTTATGGCTGCTAAGGGAGAGATCCTCCTTGATTTACCATCTGACAGACTGTCATCTCAAGAGGTCCCTGATCACTGTCCCTCCACCAAACTGATAAAACAAAAATATAAACCCTACTACCCATGATACACAGAATTAGCATAAGGTTCAAGAGGAAAAAGGAAATAAAAAATCACAAAGGACTGAACTCGGTATAGGGAGAAGTGGCTGTCATGTGTTCCCCAATTTGTGAATACAAAATTTTTCCAGGCTCCATATGTAACGCAGCCTCAAGTGACTAAGGGAGTGTAGAAGCAGCATAGAACAGCTCAAACCCTCTACATGCTGCCCACTCACCCTCCTACCAGCTACACCACGCTACATTTTGTGTACCAGTGTAAACTGATGATATAGGCCAGATAAATGAAATATTGTCATCTATTGCCATGGAAGATCAAGGTAGAGCAGAATGACATGGCAAGGTTGGAACAAGACGATCTTTAAGGTCCCTTCTATCCCAGGCCACTCCATGATTCTATGATCCTATGATCAACCAAGATGGAGACAGTTACTTTATAGATGCATAAGGTTAAAGAGCACGAATTTCATTCCGTATGTATTTGGCCATAAATGACTACTGATAGTACTGTGGTAATGCAACGTGTACAAATGGAAAGATGTGAATAAAGAAAAAAACAATGTGATTATATTCACTGGTGGTGTGAATGATCTCTTTCTGGGGACAAGGGCCATCTGGGAATTCAGGTGCCAAGGTAGATCCAAGGGTGAGGCCAAAACATCAGCTGACAGTTGGTGATCTGGGGGGTCAAGATCAGACTTACTGAGGGGACCTTGGGTCAGAGACAGGCCAGGACAGGCAGGCATGGCTCTGGGGAGGGGCCAGGACTTGGGACTGCAACAGGACCTGGCTCGGCAGGGACCAGGGCCAGGGCTGTGGGGAGCTGAGGACCAGCCCCACTGCAGTGACACCGACTGCCCTGGAGTGTAACATGGGGCCCTGGGAAGGGTGCAAAGAGCTCAGGGGTGGTAGGCAGGACCAGGAAGGGCGGGTGGTGCCCTCAAAGCCCTGGCAAGCTACACTAGTACCATTATACCGTTTTGGTAGGCTCACCGGGTGGGTAAGGTAGGACATGAGTCAGAATGAAAAGATCTTAAAGCATGGAGAGATACCCACATGGAGAGAACAGGATGAGGCCCCCCAAGAGGATAGAAGTCCACTCAGCAGAAAAAATATCAGCCAAGCTTACAGTGTCACCAGGCAGAGAAACCTTAGGGTGGCTTCTGACACAGCCCAGGACTGATCCTTGCTGAGATTGCCCCAGAAGAAAGTTATGTGAAGAAAGGCAGCAATATAAAGCCTCCCTTGTCCAAGGACAACTCTTCATAAGAATCTCTTCCACATGGTGGAAAACTACTTAGAAATAGAACAACATAAATACTGAGAAAAAGTCAACTCACATTTTTGCATAACATTTCCTGTCACTCTTAGTAAGTATCTAAGAGAGATGCTGGCACTGGCATTTTTAACCATAAAAAATTTAAATAATACAAAGACAATCTGAATATCCAGAGCAAATTAATATTCTTCATTTCCTGTTAAACGTCGGTGCATTATTTGCATTTATCTCTCTGACTGTATTTCTGATTCTCAGGTACCATAGCCTATATTAACAGTCATTTTAGGTTTTACATCATTAAACGTTCACTGTCAAGTCCCCACAAATCCCACATTCCCCTTGTCTCTCAGGCTTAAAAAACTCATTTAACAGTAAGGGCTAATTAATTAACTGGGTTTTCCTATATTTAATGGAGACTACCCTAAACCATAGAGCCAAACCCCACTGAAATTTAGTTCACCAGGGCAACCTATAATTATACCCTACCAGATTTAACCACTGTTCTAATTCATATTTATTATTACAGTAGAAGTAATATGTTGTTATTATGAATATGCTCCTATGGAAAATTGCACAAGCTACACTGTACAAGAATGCTGTATCATGAAAGTACAGGAAGAACTGCAGAAGCCCAGGTGCCACTGGGCATTAAAACTGGCTTTTACTCTGAATGAATAAATATAAAAAATTCAGGGTGAAAAAGCAAGACAAATGCATTATTTAAGAAACTAGTAAACTCAAGGAAAAAAAACTTGCTCAATTTATATACTACATTCACAAAAGTTTTTACTCACCTCCAGATGGTCAATTAACTGTTTTTAGTGTCGACAAACTGGTTTTCATTATTTTCATTGTCCATATTGGCTTCTGTAAAAATTAATTTTTGTTCATTATCCTTTATTTATAGATGATTGCTAGATAAGCATATGAGTTCAAAAAGAAAATCAAAGAGGTGTGTGGCTGTTACTTGACGTAGGGTGTGTTAGAAGATAAAGATGACTGTGGTTAATTAGCAATGAGGCACAAACAGGGCATATAGCACTGTATGGTTATGAACATCTGCTTCAGGTGTGTTGTAGGACGCAGAGGACTGGCACCTGCTCCCTCTGTGCTCAGTGGGAGCCCTTCTACTGACATAAATAAACTAGTTTCTAGCTTCACACAGCTATAAAGGAAAACATCCAGAGAAAACTCACTCTTTTAGAGACTGGTGTTTTTTTGGTTTTACAAAATTATTGAAAATTTATTTGCAAGTTTTCAATTTTTTTCTAAGGACAAAACACAAACAATCAAATTCTCACCCATCTGTACTCCACAAAACTTTCTTTTAGAAGAGTGAAACACTTCAGTATGTTTTATAGCGCCCAGCATCCCTAGGTATTTCTGTATCCTGAGATGCTATGCCATATAGAAATATGAACCATCTTGTCCCATGACCTTCTATATCTTTCTGAGTCTGCAAAGAACAAGGCAAAAATACTGATGTGGATCTTTACAGAAACCTAGCTGTATAGTTCATAATGTATACCTGTGCATTATAGTTTTTCAGGTGTGGAACCCACTTTCACATCTCTCCACAGTCCAGCCTTGTACCTTCAAAAAGTCACTCTCAATGGAGTAGTAAGCATCAGAGATACAAATGTACATTCAGTTCCTAAAACTAATTGAGAAGTCCACCTCAACAAGGTGGACTCAAATGCATCTGTGGCAACAGTCTGTTCAGCATGAGCAGATCACTGGACACAACATTCTAAAAGGATGGTAGCTTTCCAACTGGTCTTATTGTTGTGAGACAGTGATAATTATATTCATTGGAATAGTAATGCTGATCATTTTCCACTTGGGCTCTACATTGAAGAAATTGGTAAATAGTGCATGTATTTCCCCATATAACTTTGTACGTGCATTTAGTTTTGCCCAAAGCAAGGAAAAATCTTTTGGAGCACAGGTAAATATTTGAGTCCATTAGGAAACACTGAAGTTGGGACATTCAGACCCTGTTGCTTGTAGGCAGGTACGTGGAGTTAGCACTGTATATCTGGCAAAACCAAAGAAGCAGCAGTGCTTAGTATAGGCAGTAAGTAAGGACATACAGACTTAAATTCCAATGTGGGGTAACCAAAGCTATGGAAATGTTAATGAATTGTGTTCAGCAGAGGTAAAGTCAGCAGGGGGGAAAACACCAGTACCTGGCTGTGACTTAATTGTTACTTTACAAGTGTTTATGCTCTCTGTGTTTAATGAGTGCAGATTGGGAGTCCAGGATTCAATTAAAAATACTATAAAAAACAGAAGGGTACAAAGGCAAGGAGAAAGCATGATAAGCCCACACTCTAGGGCATTGTGATTGGGAAAACATCATACCATATATAAGATGTCTCCATCTAAAGGAGCAGCAACAAATGTTCAAAGGGATTGTTTAAATGATTCAGGAGTAGATTTGAGAAAGTCTATGACACAAGGAGTAACTGCAGATGAGGAGAAGATAAGAAGACAAGACCCTTTATCTTAAAGGCTGAAGTCCCATACTCCGGACAGAAATTTGGCATGGCCAGCAATATATACTTAGTGTTAAAAACTAGTTACTTCAAAAGTGTAGTGTGCTCCAGAGAATGTAAGGATTCCCTCAGAGTTGCCATTTTTTCCTTTTTTCGTATCATAAGAGCATCAGTACTCAACTGAAGACATTGTTCAAAGGGCATCATCTTCCAAAAGGCCTAAACTCTCTCTGTGCTTCAAATAACTCACGCATACACAGAAATCAAATCAAATAATCAGAAACATGAAGTGAGCAATAATGATTAACGACAGAAATGGGAATCAATGAATTACATGCCACCCTTTGAAATACCCAATTAGGATTTAGATACTATGAAATCAGTGGCTGTAAATTCCAATGCCGAGGCAAATTTTTTGTCTCTTTTAGAGGCTCACAACCACCACAACAGCAGCATTTCAGGCAGTGTATTAGTCAAGTAGGATGGAATTACCAACCAGCTGCAAGTCACTACCCTTGGCAAACAAGTTATTGTCACTTTTGATTCTGACTGTTAGCAATATCACTGGTTTCATCTCACAAGACAGTTGGTGTCTGTTAATAAAGCCATTATAATTAAGATAATCAGTTGTTGCTTCTGTTTTGATTTAGCTGCAAGAAAACAATAGTTAGAGATGTCAGTTTTTTAAAAAAGGTCAAAATTGAGATGCATATTAAGAAGTAGAACCTGGGACACCTGAGAAGACTGAAGTACTTGCAGGATTCAAGGTCCTTCAGCTAAACACAGAGCTCCTAAATGTAGCTTTTAAGGATAAGGACTGTATCCATTTTTAGGCATTAATATCTTCACATTTATCTTTGTCTGCATTTTTGGATGATGATTCTGTCTCCAAGATATACTTTTACCTACAGGACTACCTTGTGAGCACACTGTTGGTGTTTCCAAAGGAAACATCTCAAAACGTTTGTGCATGGACTCAGGAGAATAGTTCTCTCACACCCAAACCTGTCTTAGCAATTTGTTGTGGGTTCTCCTCCTGTGATGACCTCACATACCATTAACACCAGGGGGCCAAGATGACCCTCGTTAAGAAAGGCCATGCTGTCATCAGCCTCAGGGCAGATGAGAGCTGTAGGCAAACTGAGTTCAGAGAGTTTTCAGGCTGTCAGCAAGGACAGTATGGATGCTGGGTACTCATGATGAGATAACCAGTCAGATTATAATAACTGTTTCATTATTATGTTGTGTTTAAAACTATTCTCATTTTTCTTAATTAATGTTTGGGTTGCACATGTGGAAAATTCTATAAAAAGAAGCTGTTCATTATTATTCATTTCAGCCTGGATTTGTTACAATGCCTTGAGAAACTGTTCAGAGATGCTACATAGTGATACTAACACATTATCCACAGACCACCCCCCTAGCCCCCCACCTCCATATTCTTGTATTTCACAACCTGCAATTGCATAGAATCACTTATTGCCAAGTGGTCATTTTCTCACATTTGTTATGACAACAGGATAAATGCCAACGTTTGTCAACATCTTGTAAATGATGAGTCTTAATGAGGCAATCTAGTGTTTCACCCCTCTGAGGAATCTCATAATAGGATGAGCAAAATATCAGGTTAAAAGAAGTGGGAGGTAATCCCATGGGACAGACCTTTCCTTGTACAATATATTCCTCAAGGTTTTGCTTGGAGTGGGTTCTAGGATGCAGGCCAATTTGGCGTAGCCCCTTGTACAAAATTTTAATTGTATTTTTATCAAATCCAGCAGAAACGCAGTCTGCATTGTGAATCTGTCAGTAAGCAGTGCCCTGGGAGAAAATAACAATGTGAGCTTTGAGAACTTTCACCTAATACCTGAACTTAAAGTTACTCTTCCTAAACTGAAGAATATACCTAATGTGCATCCTCTTGATCCGTCCTGCTTTTTTTGATTTGTTTGGGTTTTTTTTAACTTTGATTTTGGAAAATATATTTCTTCCTTTTGTGCTTGCTAATTTATTTCAGGAGGTTTCTCTGTAAAAAATGCAAGGCACATTTCAATCCAGCATTTTCTTCTTAGTTATAAGCCAAAGAGGAAAAGAATACTTACACCTCCTCTGAGCTTTTCAATGTGTTGCTTTTTAAATATATATGTATACTACTCTGCATTTCAGAATGTTATGCCTTAAAAACTTGAGTAAATAAAGTGTGTAAGAGGGCCCTACAAAGGTAATACTTAATTAGAACAAGACAGGTTTTTCAGAAACAAGTACTATCACTTCATCACTCTATAAATGATACTATAGATAATCAAGAGATATTGTGTTTTGATAACAAGAAACATATATGATTTAGGATCCAGACAATTTTCTTGCAGAATTAGAGTTCATTAGAAATTTCTTTTTTTTATTATCTTGCAGTTTTGTTATTCATTTGGGTAAAACTGAAAACTCAAAGAATGTCAGAGATTTTATTTTGGAGAATTCCAAAATAAGGAAGCATTGGGCTATAGCACTGTTTTGGCTTTAAAAAGAAATACACTGGAAAATTACTTCTATTCTAGTTGAATATATTGAATATCACTGAAATCATTCATGCAAAATGATGGAAATTTTAGAATTTCATTAAGGTCATGTAACTTCATTTCAATATTTTATATATCATGTAGTAAAATAGTAAGGTAAATAATGAAGTGTTTCTGTAAACTTATATTCATGTTTTTTAAAAGATAAGTGCATGGGTGGGTGCTGAAAAATTAATTTTTTAAAAGGTCCAGAAATTTCAGTTCTTTGTTTTTATTCTGGCTGAAAATAATTTTGAAATTTCTAGATTTCTTTTGAGGCAAACATTTCAGTTATTACTAGACATCACTACAAGTGGTGAGGGATCCATGTTAATTCTCTAAGATATTTGACTTCAGAGCACCCATTTCAATCTATGGGGTTTTTTTCTCACCATATATCCTTTCTTCCTCATAGTGCCCTCAGCATCTCTTGGGATCTCCTCCGCATCTACAATGCCTTGAGAAAGGCAATGTATTGATATATTCTGATTTTCACTTTTGCTGTTGTTCTGCATACTGGAGGCATGGTTTAATTGGATTGGATTGGCCATAACTGTGCCTTCTCCTGCCAACAGAACTGATGTTGTAGTCTTTTCCTACTAATTGTTTGTATAAAAACTGTTAATGTTAATCAGAACAACTACAACTGGCTCTGGTTTGCATCTGTTTTGTTTTGATCATCATTTAAGTGTTAACTTAGAGTCCAAGAAAGGGAGACCTGCATTACACCTGTGCATTGCTAACAAGCCCCTAGAGCAACATTCTATTTTGAACTTTATTAGCCACTGAATTTTAAGTAGACCAAATTGTCAATGTTTGCATTTGTAGGTTCCTTCACCGAGGCTGTTTATATAAATATAAGTGAGAGGGAAAGACAGGGAATGCATGCAGGGAGAAGGACAGGCAGAGGTCAGTCCAACCATGAACCTAAGTGGAACAGAGTTTTCTGATTCAGACAAATCATGTGAGGAGACACAGACTTTGGTACTCTCCTTGTCACAGAACAGATTTTGTGACTTGTAAAACTTATACACTGAAGCTACACTGAAAAAGGGCAGGTGGGCCAGGTATGTGGGGCTTTTGCAGATGCAGGGTGAGGAGTGGCAACAGTGCCAACACAGAAGCTACAGAAAACACCCATGCAGCAGTCAAGGACCTAAAATAGCTTTCATAGGAGATAAAATAAATTATTGGTTCCTTCCTTAACTCTGTGGGGCTCAGAAGTAAACACATAGGAAAAATTTCATTTCTTGAGGCAAAAATCTAAATTTCAGATGCCAGTAAAGAGTTTTGATTCAAATGAAAGCGTGACACTGCAGGATGTACTATATAAAGGCAGACCATACCCTTTAATCCCAGTGTAGCTCTTTCTCCATTAAATAGAACCGGCATGATTTCAGGAATAATTTAGAGAGGAAGCTATAGTAAGACCTGGCCTTCTGACAGTCCTTCTCAATCTCTTCATAAGCAAAAAAGATAAAACATTTTTGGAAGGGGACCAGTATGAACTACTAGTAACAGGCCACCCAGCCTTTATAGCACTCACACTTTCATTTGCTGATATATCTCTAAATCTTCTCTAATCTCATAAATGCAAAGTACTTTCACACATAAAATATGTATTTTTTGTAAAGATTTGGGAGGAGGGAATAAAAGCAACTGGGATTTCAACTGAACCTATCTTAAGTGCTACTTTCACTTTTGTATTAGAAAATAATAAATAAATATTCATCCATTCTTACATGATATCATACTGTATTTTCTTTATTTAAACTAAAGTAGGATGGAAAATTAAAAGAGTCTCCAGATTATAGCAGACTAAATCCACATATATTTATTTCTGAATAAATTGTTTCCTAATATTCCTGAGACCTTTTCTCCTCTCCTTTTCCCTACTGACCCTTCATTTCTTCATTAGTAAGGACTGAAAATTAAACAGTTCTAAGCACATTTTAAAAGAAACTCTTCATTTTATTTAACAAATATTCTCCTGAACCGTCAATACATAAATTGTTGACTGACTAGGGAGCAATTACTTGCAAATAACACCAGATTGTGTTGAATTCTGTCAGCTATGCAGCCAAAGGATAGATAATTTCTGACCAATGCATGGCAATTTGAATGCACCTATCCAGAGGCAGATAGTTTAGAGAGAGAACATGTGGGAAGAATCACCTGCCACACTGTCATCTGACGTGAGCATATTCTTCCTCTCCAAATGGAGCTTCATCATCTTGCATCAGTCGTGGCTCGCCTGCAACTTTCCTGCCTTCATTACGACAATTGGATATTTCTGCAGAAGTGCAATCTTCTTTTAAATGTGTGAATAATCAATAAATAAATGAAACTGAAGCTCTGAAAATGCACTTTTATTGCTGTGTAATGTATTATTATTATTGCTGTGTAATGCATTTGTATTGCTGTGTAAAGCTTTTATCACGATCTGAAACAGCTGAAGAAATTATAATGCTAAATGTCTCTATTCCTTAGTAGCGATTGGATACACAATACATATAGTTACCTATGACCATACAGCTGTATATAAGTGAAGGGTTTCTTGCTGAGTGACTGAATGCAAGCCAATACTAATAAAACTATATCACAGAATCCTCAGGTCCCTGTTTCTGTTTCTCACCTCTAACCAACATCATCTCCTGTACAGCTGTTGTGGTTCAATCCCAGACATCCACAAAGCCTCACAGAGCCACTCACCCACCTCCTCACCAGTGGGACTAGAGAATCAAAAGGGTAAATGCTGGAAATCTCATGGGTTGAGATAACAACAGTTTAATAGGGAAAGCAAAAGTCGCACATGCAAGCAAAGAAAATCAAGGAATTAATTCCCTGCTTCCCATCAGCAGGCAGGTGTAAAGCCATCTCTAGGAGAGCAGGGCCCCATCATGTGCAACAATTACTTGAGAAGACAAATGGCATCACTCCAAACATGCCCCTTTCTCTGTATACCTCCCCCTATACACTGAGCATGATGTCACAGGGTTTGGGACATGCCTCTGGTCAGTTGGGGTCACCTGTACCTGCTGTGGCTCCTCCTAATTTCCCATGGACCCCTAGCCTCCTCACCAGCATGGCAGTGTGAAAAGCAGAAAAGGGCTTGGCCCTGTGCAAGCAAAACAAAAACATCTCTATATAATCAGCCCCATGTTCAAAACACAGCCCCGTGTTAGCCACTGGGAAGAAAATTAAGTCTACTGCAGACAGATCCAGCACAACTGACCAAAGAACCCTCAGTGCAGCAGTGTCAGTGTCATTAAACCATTGTTCAATAACCCTTACACATGACACCATTATGAATCCTTAAAGAATATGGGCTCCAGTGGCCTCCTTTTCTCAATGGTGAGTCCACTCAGGTTCTCCATGTGAGATGAGATGCTGCGCATTTCTTCACTTCTCCATTGCAAATCTGGCCTCTCTGTGTTACAAAAGTTTGACATTTCCAACTGGTAAGGGAACACTGTTGGGAATATTAGTTAAAAAAGATATGTCTTTATATTTTTAAATTTACAAAAGAAAGACAGAGAAGGACTTTGACCCAGACCCTCACAGATCCACTTTCCGCTGAGGCAAAAATGGTTGGCATGACTTGCTCCTAAAAAATAATTTGATTGGGCTCTATCACCTCTTAAAGAGCCTCAAATGACAACAAAAGGTGACAGCGTTGAATGATTCCACTTTCATCTATTCCACAAGATTAAGGGGTTTAGTCTAATAAATTCCACTATATAAAAATAAGTATAAATGATGACAAGAAAGATGCAGCTTAGTCCCTGCATAAAGAGATTTGTTTGGGTTTTTTCCCCATCACATAAATAGAGGTCTCTCTAGGAAGGTGAGTTTGTGTATACTTATCTTCAATTAAGCTCACGAAGCTTGCAGGGAGGCTGTAAAGCTCTGTAAGCTCTTAAGACTGGACGGCACTACCCCATGAGCACAGCATTTAAAATCAGCGGAGACAGAGAACCCCTAAACATAACTCCCTTTAAACAGTCAGACCTTGTTAATCCAAGCTTAGTTTAACCAAATGCCCAAGTACCTGAAATGCTTAAGTGGCAATCTGTCTCAAGTCTGAATGCGCCTTTGATTTGTTAATCTGATTGTAAGGGTGGGGGTATCCTGTATGAAATGAAGTTTGCAAACAGCTTTGGATTAATCAGTCTTACATGCTACAAAACAAAGTATATTCCTGCCACTGTATTTATCATCGGGAAAGGCTGGCACCTTTTCTCACTGGCTGTTTTATAGAATTTCACATTTGGCATTGCAGTATAATATTCAGATGGCAGAGTTTTCTAATAAGGATGTGCAACGAATGTAATTAAATGGAATGTACCCGAAATTATGCACCTAACTTTTGAGTAGATTATGTCCTGGTAGCTTAAAAAAATAAATCAAACTTTATCGAAATGCCTTAAGTTTCTGGACAACCTGACTAATACATAGCAAATTTGTCACCTTTAAAAGATTAATTTGTGTTTATTTGGCCTCTTAATCATGTGTTTATTCTGTTATGGTTCCAAGGAAATGCTACACATTACATCTACTATATTCTGATATAAGGCTGCTTCTCATTTTGTTTCAATTCAAAGAATTTCTTATGTTTGATATCTAGAAGACACTAATTCTGGGGCATCTGTCTATTTCCAAAAATGAGGTATCGCACATCTGGTTGCTGGAAATAATTGCTTTATCAATGACTCCTTCTCTGAGCCAATAACCTAATTTGGACTGTAGCAGGACAGGTTTGGTGTACAGCCTAACTTACATTATCTAATTTTGTAGTTCTGTGTTTCTGTAGTATGCATGAGACTCTCAGAAAGACCCAGTGCCATGTAATTTGACTTCTTACCAGAATAAAATACATTTCTGGAGATGCAGTCCCNCAGGGCCCCATCATGTGCAACAATTACTTGAGAAGACAAATGGCATCACTCCAAACATGCCCCTTTCTCTGTATACCTCCCCCTATACACTGAGCATGATGTCACAGGGTTTGGGACATGCCTCTGGTCAGTTGGGGTCACCTGTACCTGCTGTGGCTCCTCCTCAGCAGGCAGGTGTAAAGCCATCTCTAGGAGAGCAGGGCCCCATCATGTGCAACAATTACTTGAGAAGACAAATGGCATCACTCCAAACATGCCCCTTTCTCTGTATACCTCCCCCTATACACTGAGCATGATGTCACAGGGTTTGGGACATGCCTCTGGTCAGTTGGGGTCACCTGTACCTGCTGTGGCTCCTCCTAATTTCCCATGGACCCCTAGCCTCCTCACCAGCATGGCAGTGTGAAAAGCAGAAAAGGGCTTGGCCCTGTGCCAGCAAAACAAAAACATCTCTATATAATCAGCCCCATGTTCAAAACACAGCCCCGTGTTAGCCACTGGGAAGAAAATTAAGTCTACTGCAGACAGATCCAGCACAACTGACCAAAGAACCCTCAGTGCAGCAGTGTCAGTGTCATTAAACCATTGTTCAATAACCCTTACACATGACACCATTATGAATCCTTAAAGAATATGGGCTCCAGTGGCCTCCTTTTCTCAATGGTGAGTCCACTCAGGTTCTCCATGTGAGATGAGATGCTGCGCATTTCTTCACTTCTCCATTGCAAATCTGGCCTCTCTGTGTTACAAAAGTTTGACATTTCCAACTGGTAAGGGAACACTGTTGGGAATATTAGTTAAAAAAGATATGTCTTTATATTTTTAAATTTACAAAAGAAAGACAGAGAAGGACTTTGACCCAGACCCTCACAGATCCACTTTCCACTGAGGCAAAAATGGTTGGCATGACTTGCTCCTAAAAAATAATTTGATTGGGCTCTATCACCTCTTAAAGAGCCTCAAATGACAACAAAAGGTGACAGCGTTGAATGATTCCACTTTCATCTATTCCACAAGATTAAGGGGTTTAGTCTAATAAATTCCACTATATAAAAATAAGTATAAATGATGACAAGAAAGATGCAGCTTAGTCCCTGCATAAAGAGATTTGTTTGGGTTTTTTCCCCATCACATAAATAGAGGTCTCTCTAGGAAGGTGAGTTTGTGTATACTTATCTTCAATTAAGCTCACGAAGCTTGCAGGGAGGCTGTAAAGCTCTGTAAGCTCTTAAGACTGGACGGCACTACCCCATGAGCACAGCATTTAAAATCAGCGGAGACAGAGAACCCCTAAACATAACTCCCTTTAAACAGTCAGACCTTGTTAATCCAAGCTTAGTTTAACCAAATGCCCAAGTACCTGAAATGCTTAAGTGGCAATCTGTCTCAAGTCTGAATGCGCCTTTGATTTGTTAATCTGATTGTAAGGGTGGGGGTATCCTGTATGAAATGAAGTTTGCAAACAGCTTTGGATTAATCAGTCTTACATGCTACAAAACAAAGTATATTCCTGCCACTGTATTTATCATCGGGAAAGGCTGGCACCTTTTCTCACTGGCTGTTTTATAGAATTTCACATTTGGCATTGCAGTATAATATTCAGATGGCAGAGTTTTCTAATAAGGATGTGCAACGAATGTAATTAAATGGAATGTACCCGAAATTATGCACCTAACTTTTGAGTAGATTATGTCCTGGTAGCTTAAAAAAATAAATCAAACTTTATCGAAATGCCTTAAGTTTCTGGACAACCTGACTAATACATAGCAAATTTGTCACCTTTAAAAGATTAATTTGTGTTTATTTGGCCTCTTAATCATGTGTTTATTCTGTTATGGTTCCAAGGAAATGCTACACATTACATCTACTATATTCTGATATAAGGCTGCTTCTCATTTTGTTTCAATTCAAAGAATTTCTTATGTTTGATATCTAGAAGACACTAATTCTGGGGCATCTGTCTATTTCCAAAAATGAGGTATCGCACATCTGGTTGCTGGAAATAATTGCTTTATCAATGACTCCTTCTCTGAGCCAATAACCTAATTTGGACTGTAGCAGGACAGGTTTGGTGTACAGCCTAACTTACATTATCTAATTTTGTAGTTCTGTGTTTCTGTAGTATGCATGAGACTCTCAGAAAGACCCAGTGCCATGTAATTTGACTTCTTACCAGAATAAAATACATTTCTGGAGATGCAGTCCCATGTTCTTTTTCCAGAAAAGAAAAATAATTTTTCTGTATGTTTAATATTTTAACAAAATTCAAGGACTGGAGTTAACAAAGAAAGGTTTGCTGGATTTCTTTCTTGCCTTGACTATATTCTGTATGTATATTTGCATACATATACAAATACTGTGCCTCCTTTTGGTGGCATAGCTGCTGACAACATAACTGCCGAGTTAAATGCAGTAATAATGCCAAAAGACCTTGTGAAATTATCAGAGTATTAATTTAACAGATAGACTATTTATTAAAGAATTGAATTCTTCCCCCAAATCATGTTTTTCATGTATTCTTCTTCCATCACATTTATGAGGTTCAAATATTTCTCATTATGGAGAGTCATTGCATTGAAACCATTGTCTTGACTACCATGGAGTCACTTGCTTCAGTAAAATAACCCTGCATAATTTAGAGAGATGCAGTACTACCCAGAAATTTTATCTGATTAATGGTATTAAGGGTATCCTGATGAACTTACTTGGTTTTTCAGAAGGCTGCAAATAACACGGGTTATATGTGGTACCTACCATTATTACTGCCAAATGCACCACAACCACACGTGAAACTGTGTATGATGAAGCCAAATGTCAACGTAACCATGAGACGAGATCAAGACTCATCTGAGCAAAAATTTGGCCATCCTGCTCTAGTTTACATTCTGGACATAGAAAATAAATATTTCCATCATAGCAGTGTTTCTCTGAGGCCCTTTTTTTTTTTTGGGTTTTTTTTTTTTTCTTTTGTTTTGTTTTGTTATTATTGGTTTTGATATTGCCTAGGTCAAAATGCTTAGCAAGTTCACTTGGAAGCCTGGAAGAAATACACTAGAACATCCTGGAACAGTTTTGTGCCCCGGGAACAGATTGCCCAGAGATGTTTTGAAGTTTCCCTCACTGGGGATACTCAAGAACCATCTGGATACTCTCCTGTGCCATGTACTCTAGGATGACCCTGCCTGAGCATATTGGACCAAATAACTCATGGTGGTTCCTTCCAACCTCACCCATTCTGTGATTCTAGGAAGCCTGAGAGTATTCCATAGTAAAAAGATCCTCAGAGCATCACTGACTCAGGCTGATAAGTTGAGCCACTTTAGAATGTCAATGTATGGGTCAAACTCAGAAGTCACACACAGCATCTACCATGCCCATTCCAAAAACTCTGCCTGTCTTTCAGTTGGGCACATCACTTACAAAACTAGTCATGAGGCTTTGAATTGAGCTGACTTATGGTTACATGTAATGTTCAATAGTTGGTGTGTTTAAGGCCAGTGGTGATACTTAAGAATCATTTTTATCTACTTCTTCCTGCTCTTGTTGCTTTCAGTTCAGAAAATTACTCTAACTTGTTTGGATCTTTGTCCCTCATTATGTTCATTTTTGAATCTGAAAAAGAATATTAGAGAAATTAACATTTGTCTGTTCTGATAGTATTGCTGTCACAAAAGTAGTAAAGACGTGAAACAAATGGCTGTTGACACAACTGATTTTGTCTTCTTTGAAAACTTAATCTGCAGTCATCCATTTTATTCCTCTTCATTCCATTACCCACACTGCAGTCATTCATGTCTTTGAGAGGCTGACACCTAAAGTGTAAGGTAGGCCCCAAAGTGGTCACAAGCTGTTTTCTTCAAGGCAACTACAGTGAGCACCCACAGCTGTGGTAAATTGAGGCAATATAAAGTAACGGGCCCTCTGCTCCTCCCTGAATGTGATTTGCATGAGCATCTAATCACTTCATCCAGTTTTGCCCTCTGCTTTGCCTGGAAGTGATCTATTGGTATGATCCTGCTCTCTCCTGTTTGATTCACTACTCATCACATTGTGCCTGCCATTTCTCTGGCATTACCCATCTGTGATATTGATGCATGGCAGCTAATTCTATTAACAAGCTTGTAGGCTGATGAAAGTCTTAGACTGAAAACACATCTGCATTCTCCTTCCTCTTTCTCCATTGCATAAAACTGAAAGAATTGATCTTCAGGGCCTACCCTGCAACCTCATTGATATTAGCAGCTTGATGACACACCCAATGTGTCTGTTAGCACTGTTATGTATCAGTGTCAAGCAAAACAGATAATTGATAATATCTGACACAACTAGACAGGAATTCATAGCTTCACAAAAGACAGTATGCTGCTTTATCATCCTGCTGGTAGAGTGGCTTGGGAAAACTTGTCTTGGGATGTAAAAGGAAATATGCTTGAATCATGGAATGCTTTGCCTAAAACTTACTATGCATTAGGGTGCACCAATATGTCTAAGATATCAAGCTTCTGTGTGGCTATTGCTGAAATACAGAAATAGCTATTTTTAAGAACATGGTCCTTTCTCTGTTATGCTGCTTCACAGACGCCTTGAAAACCAGTGGAAAAATCAGAATCAGTTCTGAGGCCACAGAAAACAAAAACCCAACACCACTCTATCAGTTCCATCACTATAGCATGAGCTACTGAACAAAAGTAGACGCAGCCTGAATTTAAGCTGACAAATCATCCCATTGCATATCACCTTCTGGAGCCAAGAATGCAAGTTCACATTAGTAGGAGCCAATTGCACTGGAAATATAGCAGTAAGTACAGAATCATCTCCTTAAACAAAAGTGCATCCATTAAGATATTAGAGGACTTTGTCCCAGCCATAGAGCAACTTACCCATCTGAGAAATTGTATATGCTCTTTTCTGCTACTTTTTATCCAAAAGAATGTTGCTGTATGGGCAGGCAGTCACTTACCTAACAAGCAGAGAGGGGAAAACCAATTTTTGATGAAGTGGTCATTGAAGTTTGTGAAGAAAATAATTTTATTATATCCCTCAGGGCTATCAACATTGAAAAAACTGCTGGAGTAACAATGATGTTTGAAGAAAAGGGCTTCCTGAACTGTGCATGTCCAACTGATCAGACACATATCCTCATTCTGTGCCTGTGAATGTATTACCAAGATAGGATAATATTCCATTTACATTTATTGTGTAGACAAGGTAGAATACTCATGGACACGAACATTCGATGCATAGTGTGCAATGCCAAGATATTTTTTACATGAGCCTTCTTTCAGTAAGGGCAAACCAAATAACCAAATCATTTGGATTAAAGCATCCATACCGCTGAACAGCTGAAGTTATTCTGGATTTTTCTGTTTGCTACACAGACTTAGAGAAAGACTGTTTATTCTGGCTGATTCCCTTTTTTCACCTTTACTGGAGACCAGTAGGGTTTAAAAAGAAAGCAGACACCTGGTATGCATGAATGTCACTGAAAATCATGCAAGCACTCTTTGGGAAATATTCTCCCTCATCCACCTTATGAAATTGTTAATGAATTTCTCATGTGTCCACCACTGCAGATCAGGTGGCTGCCGATAATTTGGGATCCTTTGGTTTGTCTCCAAGAAATGGAACAGGATATTGTACAACACAGAGTAACTGAGAAGAAACTCTTGGCAGTCGAAATATGACCTTTCAGCTCTAAAATAGTCTCTTAGAGTTCCATTATGTTCTCCTGTCTCCTCTCTTAGTGCTGTGAAGTTCCTCTTAAAGTAACTCAGTCATCATTCTCTGATAGTCACCAGTCTCATTTTCTTCTCTAACTTTACATTGACTACACTGATCTTCTGCTTCCATTTCTCTTCATTCTTGCATTCCTTTCTTGTTTCCTTCTTAACTTTCTGCTCTTCTCATCACTATCAAAGGACCCTATGAAATTCAGAATTCTATTACTCTGATGGATGGTCTTCTACGTAACAGATTTATCTTTAGTTTTTCAGACACAGTTGTAGTTTTTCCTCAAGAAAGGAAAACAAGAAATTATAGAGCACTTGCATTCTGTATATGCCTTACATATGGTGCTGTACATGAAGAAGTAAGTTTTATCTCTAAAGATTGTTCTTTCTCTGGGTTTTTGATTTTTACCTATATGCAGATCCTTCCATGTCAGATCTTCATTAAAGAGGTGATGAGACAATTTTATCTTTAAAATTTACCAATAAACTGTACCATGCAGAAAAGAAGAGGAGAAAGAATGAAAAGAAACAACACAGCCAACAGATAGGATCAATAGTGAATATCTTGAAATTTTTCCACACCATTATTGCTTTAGGAAATTTCCACAGTTTCAGAAGTTTCAGCTTCTCATGATGAGAAGCCGAAAGGCAGGCATTTATCTCTCCTGAAAGATGACCAGCAATAGAACTCAAGGGAACTGTTCTGTGTCACAGTCTCTTGACACAGTCTATGTGACTCTGTCAGGGAATCTTTGTTGGGTATTAGCAAAAGGTTCTTCACCCAGAGGGGGATTGGGCACTGGAACAGCTCCCCAGGACAGTGGTCACAGCATCAATCCTGATAGAGTTCAAGAAGTGTTTGGACAATGCCCTCAGGCACATGGAGTGATTTTTAGGATTGTCCTGTCCACGTCCAGGAGTTAGAATTGATGATACTTGTGGGTCCTTTCCAACTCAGCATACTCTATGACTCTATGTCAAGATGAAAAAGAAAGAAATTAATCAAGCCTGCTATCATTCCAGATATATCATCTACGAAGAGGAGAATAGCTCAACCTGATAGCTCAACTTCTAGAACAAGTTAAAAATACTAGGAAACTAAAATTGTCCTAATTTGTCCTGAATATGTTAGACTAAGAATTCTTTTCATTAGAACCAGGCAAAAATCATATTGTTTGTACACTTTGAATCAACATCAGGTCAGGAAATTTGAGGAGGTAGAAAGTTTCTTTATAAGAATGCATGGCATCTACTATTTTGACTGTTATATTTACCACCCTCTTACAAACACAAATTCCTTTTCTAATATACTGAAGAGCTGGAGAGTATTGCTTGAAGTTGGGGCTTTATTAATTTATATATTTATTAACTTAAAATGCTCCATGGTTTTAAGTTACTATTAGTAACTTAGAGAAAGGAAAAAATGTGTTTGTGGATAACACCAGGGGCAGCTGCAGACAAATCAAGTAGAGAAAGCAGATATGTAAGAACCCATGTAACTATTTTGCAATAGCCATTGTAATAAGACTGAAGATGATTTACCTCCATCCTAGGCTTCTGTCTTTCCTGTGCAAGAAACCTCTTCTGCACTCCCTAAATGTGTGGATAGCTCCTAAGAGCTGTAGATAAATGTCTCTTTGGAGCTTTATCATATTTGTGAAGAGATTTTCTTACATTCACAGGCATTGTCTTCTGCTCATGTTGCAGACCCATACTCTCAGCTGTTCCTGATACATTTTAAGTAGAATTTCATTAACAAAAATGAAGTTCTTTCTTGCCCTTTCAAGGTCATATCCCAGACATGGATCCAAAGCAGCTCCTGCACGTGACGTTCACATATACCTATACCATGACTTCATTTTAACCTGCAGAATTATTGAGTTAGCATAACTTGGACAATCATGTGAGCCAGTATATTACTTCCACATTGTACTGGGCTTACATGGCACGGCTTTAGCATTGGGTAGTCTGCAGGTGTTGTCTATCAGAGGCCAAATGGCTCCAAAATGGATTCTGTTTTGTCCAAAGCTTAGACCATAAGTGATGCTGGTAAATCCTCACATTTAAGAAAGGGTAAAAAATGCTGCACAACAGCTGTGAGGCAGAGGAGTGAGAAAAAAATGTGAGAGAAACAACGCTGCATACAGCAAGGTTGCTGAAGGAGGAGGGGGAGAATGTGCTCCCAGTGTTGGAGCACAAGTTTGCCTGCAGTCCATGACAAAGGCCATGACAAAGATTTTCCCCTTATGCAAAATGAAGAACCATGTCAGAGCAGATATCCACCCAGCAGCCCACAGAGGACACCACACCAGAGCAGGAGCAGTTATCTTTATATAAAGCAAGCAGCAAAGCTAGGTAAGATCCACATGTTGATCTCAGCATGTTCTCCCAAGCAGTGGAAAGGCTAGACCTAGACCTATGAAATAGCTGTAAGGCTGACTTGCATTTTTCACATCTATGGGGTTAAAATGACAGGGAACCGAAGAACAAAACTTATAGAAATGGTAAAGGATAATAGCAGAGGAATGTGACTCGTAACTAAGACAAAAACAGTAAGAGCTCTGAAGCAAGCCGATCTTTAAAAAAGTTTTAAAAGAAGTGAGATTCAAAACATAAATTGGACATAAATAAAATATTTTGTGTTTAAAGCACTCAGGGTGATCAGAATAATTTGAGGAATGTGATCTCTCTTCACTAGGGAATGGGCAAAAGGAACCATATTAAAGAAACAAGCAATTATAAACTGACATTAGTTGTGATCTTCCCTATTTAGATAGCCTTATATGACATTTATAAGTCGACTCAGTTGCAAAGAAGGCTGAAGGGTCACCTGACCTCATTACTCTCTACAGCAGAAGTGCTGATCTCCCTGCTGTCCAGTGTTAGGGCACATGGGAATGGTTCTGTGCTGCACAAGAGGAGGTGTAGGCTTTGAAACCATCAGCTTACCAAGAAGGTGGTTTAAAAATGTCATAGGTTTCATAGAGAGGTGGTCAGTGCCCAAAGTGTTTTAGTATTAATGAAGTAATTGGACAATGAGCTTAATAACCATCTTTGACTTTTGATCAGTCCTGAAGTAGTCAGGCACTAAAACAAGATGATCATTTTAGGTTCCTTCCAGCTGAAATATTCTATTCTATTCTATTCTATTCTATTCTATTCTATTCTATTCTATTCTATCCTTTTCTATAAAAACAGTACCTGGTATGAATCCATTTTCCTTACAGTAAAGTAGTCCAACTTTGAAGTTCTTTGGAAATTGCAACTAATTTCTTTCTCCAGTATCTGACCAATATTCTCTGGTTTCCACAACTCTGATCCACCTTCAAGGTATGAGAGTGCTGTGTTCTGTTGTCCTGTACCTAGTAGGCTACATTACTGTGTGCCTTTGTGTATGGTTTCTCTAGACAAATAAAGCTCTTTCTGTTGCTTATGTATTCATGATAGGGTTTTTATTTCTTTAATTCTACCATTTCCATACTCCAATATCATTAATTGCTTTCTGTAGTTTCTCCAAGTTTTTTCTCTTCATGCTCAGACTAAAATCAGTGTGGTTTAGTGATGGTTAGAAAAAAAGTTACAGAGACGGTAAGTCGGTTCAGACTGTGTACGTTCCCATTTATGCTGTAAGTCATGATTCAACTTCAGATCAGAAAAAAACATAACTACTTTCAAAAGATACATTTCTTATTATGTCATATGTTTTCAGATCGTCCTCTGAATGTGGCACAGGTGTGGATGGGGAACACCGGTTCTGCCCCATTCCTAATCCACATTTAAGAGTATTTGCAAACAGACATTCTTTCACAAGAAAAACAGATTAACAGATTGATTTATTTTCCCTCTTTCCAAGTGCTACTTTTAAACACAAAGAAATAGGCATTTGGAAGCAGGAAAGCAGGAATAGAATGATCAGATGCTTCTAGGCAGATTTGCCTCTTGAATTTTCCATGTTGTACCCATTTCACAGCCATTCTTTGAAAACATTCACACAGTTTTGTGGGGCTGTGAAAGGCCCAAAATTAAACAGAAATGAATGCTTTAGTAAAAAACAGGAGCTGGTCATTTCCTGTGATATCTGGGCTATCTGCATCGTACCTGGAGTGAGGGAGTGAAGGTACAAGGGAGGAGTATCATGGTGGAAGTTCCATGGTGCTAAAGTTCAGAATAAATCTGTGTCCTGGCAACTCTGCACATTTGCTTTCCCTTCCCTCTATCCACTGTTGTGGTACAGCAGAATACAAAGTCAGCAACAACTTTATATTTTCCTGCTGAAAAAAAAAGTGACTGAATGTGAGACAGAGTAAACATAAAAGTGAATCAGAAAATGGAGCCTCTCTTACCCAGACAGGTCCATCCTTCCATGTAAAAAGAAAATACTACTCCTGTATAATCATCTGAGTTTTAAATCTAGAGACTTGAGGATTAGGAGACATTCCAGAGTTGACACCTGAACAGCACTCCTGCTCTATTGCCCAGTGTTCTAGTATCAATATCAACTGCTGAGGGCTAAAACTAGTCCTCTGCCTACACCTTGCTCTCTCCATCTCTTCCTAACTCTGTTTTCACTCATGCCACTTCTAAATTTAAGTCAGATATCTTAAACTAGGACATGAATGTTTTAAGATTAACATTCAAAACTCAATTTTACATGAGCTTACTACCCTGAGCCAGTCTGGTTCTGGTCGCAGATGGAGTATGTTTCTCTTTATCATCTCTTTACTTCTTTCGTCTCGGAAAGAAGTGAAGCAACCAGGAAAGTGGTTTTAACTAACACATGATTGTTATCATAACTGGGATTAAGGAGGTAATATCCAGCTCAGAGGAGGTAGCCTCTGAAGATGAACTAACTCCCTCTCTTGCAATTGTGGTATTGAGTTCAAATCTGCATATATGATGGACAGGCAAGCCCTGCTTTTCATAGGCACTGGCCTCAACTTACAGATGGACAAGGCCTCAAATGACACAAGAAAGCTCCCTGCCACACTCCATTTGTCTAAATCACATTCTGTCTCTGATGATAAAAGAAGAAAATCCATTTTAAGAATGAACCTGCTCATAATATCCACATTTCCTAGTAAGGATTTTTCAGGCAGGAAGTAGTCCAAAGGAAAAGATTTAAAATATTCTTAAATTTCTTTTATGAACCAGTCTGTTAGCTTCTAATTTCATAGACCTTTTGACACAATCAAAGGCAGCTTTCCCTCTTGTCTTACAGGTACTCTGTTCCAAGCTGGAGCCAGAAATAAGCCTGTATGTAATGTGACTCAGGTGACTGATCACATTAAAAAGAGTAAAAACCAATGACAGAAAATTCACAAGGAATGAGTGGCCTGCTGTGTTTTGCATGATTCATTGTTGGCCAGTGAATAAATTTATAAAACAACATCTCAGAGACTGGGAAAAAAGAGTGGGTGGCAAAGAATACAATGTATTTCTATCACATCTCTCCATCTCTGTTAACAGACTGCCGAGAAGTGTGTGTGTGTGGGGGGGGGGGTGGTACCTGCTGCGCCAAAAGTTGAGACAAATGCAGAATTTTCTTTGCTAAAGGTTACTTCAGCAGCTTGTAGTGTGTGTTTGTTATTCCCCAAACTTTCTTTCTGCTCTGAAATCCTGTGCTACCCTCCTGTGACATTTTCTTGCATGCGCTCCACTGAAGTTTGGGTCTATTGTTTCACAACAAGGGAGCTGATCCTTCAGCAGTTACTTATTTATTGAGGTCACTCGAGGTCAGTGATGTGGGTTTTATGGGGTACTCTTTTTTTAGAATATGGTCTGTCTGACGTGTTGGAATTCCTTTAATTTTGCAAAGAGAGAGGTACATGGTGGGGGATTTTCATTTTAAAATTAGGTACATCTCAATAATCACATAGGTTTATACCTGCATTGTATGCATAACTGGACATTTTCAGTGTCACCCTCCTGTCCTGATTTTGGTGTGATATTAATGGGCCTGTATAGCTTTTCATGAGTAGGATCTTAGTTCTTTATTTTTCACTGAGGGTTTGTCTGCGTGTGTGTGTTATGCAGCAAGGAAGGGCTACTCTGCCTTACTTCTCACATTTTCTCCTTGCCTGGGTGACAGGGGATTTGTTGACATTTGCTGCATGTCCTGTCGCTATTATAAATCGGAAGCTACATTTCAAGCTTCAGCACACTCAGAGTTAAGCTGCACTGGAAAGTGACAATGAAAAATATAAATGGAAGAAATTTGAAGATGTGAAAAGGCAATTATTTGGGGGTGCCTTTTATTTTGAAGCATTTTAAAATGGAGTGAGAAAAAAATCCTTGTAAGGATTTTTTAATGTAAACTTTTTAAAGTTGGTTTGGGTTTGTTTTGTTTTGTTTTGTTTTCCAAGCGGGATGCTTAAAGTTTTGGTTTTAACTCTTTGTTTAGTCACCAGTGTTTGCCACTCTAAAATTTTCCCCTGGAACAACCCTCAGTACAAAAAAAATATAGGTTTCGTGATAAAAAAATTCCAGAATTCTAGAAGCACCCTTATAAATATTGCTTGTTGTCAGGATTTTAAGGAACTGAGAAATTGAAGAAAACCCCACACATTTCTGCTTTATAATATACAATGAATAAATACCAGCTATTGCTAAAATTAACAAAGAAAACTCAAAGCAAAGTAAATTTGACAAAGCATGCCAAATAAAATATTTCATTTGACCTAACATCAATATTTCTTTTATATTTTCACTTTATGGGAAATTTCTAGAAAAATGTTTGTTCTTTTCTGTTCTATCCCTAAAGGGAAGGGATGTTTTTCATTCAGGATATTTTTCCTAAAACTCCAATGGATGTTCTTGTTATATATGAGTTTCATGTGACCTTAAAAGGAATGTGAGTACAAATCAGTTTATTTATCTGGGCTACTTACAATGATGTCTGTTTAGTGAAGTGTGATTCAGAGGCTCAATTTTATAAAGGTGGCCACAATTCAAAATCACAATCCTTGAAAAAGTAGAACAAATAGAAAGCATAAAATAATAGAAAACATGTAATTAAAAATATTTTTCTTGCCCTATTTTAACTTGTTTCATGATTTTTTTTCTTTTTCTTGTAATAATATACTGCATAATTCAGACCTGCAGATAATTTCGACCTCTATTCCTTTATTATTAGCTATTAAATTTTATTTAAGCTCGATCGTTTTTAAAGGGATGGGTGGGATAAAGTGAAGCTTCTAATTTTGCATCCCGCTCTAATCTCCGATTTGAGAGCGCTATAGTCTGGGGTTTTACATAGTAATATATGGGCAGCAGATAGAGAGATGTGATACATACCCACACCTTTGCATATCACTCTCGGGAGGGGCCGGCATGTTTTGCACTGGTGGCTGACCAGAAGGCTCCCTTTTGGACTTAAATCAGCTAACCACCCTGTGAGAGAACCTCCTAAATGTTTTAGCTGGGACGGGCTTGGGGTTTTATTCTTTGGGTGGGGCGATGGTTTTTTTATTCCTAAACGGCATTCCTCCTGTCCTTAAGTTTAAGACTATTTTCAGACTTGGCCTAAACGTTTGATTTTTGTAATTATTGTTGGGATTTCCTCCCCCCCCNATTTGGTCCCAGCGGCCCTGCCTGTGCTCAGCAAATGGTTCCATGTCACTCGCTGCATCACAATATCGGAGTGGCGGCGCTCGGTGGCAGCTAATCCTCTGAGCCCGTTAATAAGCTTAGGAGCACGTTCATTGAAGACTGACGCGTTAGTCACAAACAGGGAGAAAATATCTACTGNGGGATGCTCGTCCTTGAGGGTGCCTTCCTGCCCCTCTCCTCACCCGTACATCTCGGGAGGCTGGGCATCAAGGTGGGCATGAGGCAGAGAGAGGCACACGCCTGCCGCTGCCCATAGCAGAGGCCGGCTGGTAAGGCGGCTCTCCTTCCTGCCGGTGACACCCGAGCTTTGCTCCGAAAAGCAGGCGTCACGTTCTGCGGGTGAAAGTGGAGCGATGAGCAAAGCTCTGATGCCTAATCAGAGAAGCAGTGACGTAACTGCGGTCCATGCACTGTGCAGATCGCCAGGCTTGCTGAATTCCAAGGTGCTGATGTGAGGACCTTTGCAAGACACTGGATGTGGCAGGTCACTCGGTTCCTTAAGAGTAGGCCCTGGGTATCTCCCTCTGCTAGATCATGTTCACTTCTTTTTAAATTTTAATTGGGTTTAATTTTCGGCATGTAATTGTGCATCTGGCTCAGAAAGAGGAAGAAAGCCCTTAGCTACATTTTTAAAAATCCAATCTTGGATGAGCTCTTTAAGTGATTATAAAGTTGACTAAGTGTAAAAGCTTTGCAAAGGCAGTAATTTCAGACACACTTCTGGCTGCTAAGACATGTCTGTGTTTCATTTTCTGTATATTTTTAGGGAGCTTAAGTGGGGTGGGTAGCTCACTCATTGGGAAAAAAAAAAGGGGGGGTTTAAATGTCATGTTTCATTTGGCTGTATGGAAAAGCTGAATATCAGATGTCCTGTCAGGAAATAAGATATACTGATATACAATGTGCAAACATTTTATTTTGAAGAACTCCTTCACAGTCTCACTTCATGGAAGTGAGTTGCCCAACTTAGTCATACAGCAAAGAGAAGTCTACATCCTGATTTAAGTTTAATTTCTTGGTTTAGAGCTCATGGCGACAGGATATCTGAAAGGGAAAGTATGCCTAAGGTTTTTTTGCCTGTGATTCCAATAATTCTTATCTTCACTATCAGGAAACAGGTCCCAGTACACCAGGATGTGGAGAGAAAGTTAGCCCTGAGAAATTTTTAACCTCTTCCTTTTAATTTATTAAGAGTGGAAGTGAGAATTATCTTACCAAGGATCATCACAACATCATGTTTCTGATTTTGGAGAAAGGCTCTCTGGTGGTCTGGGGATAGCTGGTATCCATAAGAAGCAAAACACCATCAGGCAGTTTTCCAAGTTTGTTGAACAGAAGGGCTTGAAAAACTTTACATGCAGGGAAAGACATCACTTCTTTAAATGCCTGTTGTTATGATATGACCTTCTTCTAGTACCAGCAAAAGTCCTGTGATTTAGAGTGAAAAGACAGAACCAGTTACTTTGCAAAGTAAAAATAAAATCAGGAAAATTTTAACTCCTTTTCCTGTGTCCTAAAAGAACTGACCCACATGTTGCCATTTACTCCTGTCAAGTAACTCTTTATTGTGCAGCTCACCTTGAAGGAAGAATAGAGATGTTCTTAAAAGTGACTTTTTTGAGGACCATCATCCTCACTGGCTTCACACAGATAGCCTGAAAGATCTCAGAAACAAACAAACAAACCAACCAACCAAAACAAACAAAAACCAAACCAACAAACACCCCCCTCCCAAAAAAAAAAAAAACAAACACCACAACAAACCAAAAAAACTACCATTGGAAACCAAGCCTGTTCAGAGGTGTTCAAGACAGAAAAAGACCTCCTACCTGCCTGTTCAACAGCTCTAGGATTCTCCATATAGTTATGGATTGTCACATACCCAGTGATCCCCAGCAGTAAGGCAATGTGCAGAAAGTGGTGTTTCAATATGTTAGATTAAAATTTGAGACTGAAAAATGAACTTAAAAAATCTCTATTCAAAATAAAACAATCACAGATGCCAGCTACAGTTTTAGTGATCTTATGTATATACTCCCTCCAATTTGAAAACAACTTTTCCCTGATAGTGAACATGTCATCAAAGCCTTGAGGTAATGTTTAATTGCACTCTTTTTCTTTTCTTTTTCCACAAGTATATTCAGCATTGTACTGATGTTTTCTCAGTTAGTTCATCTGTCTCTGTATTTTATCTTTCTGTCTGTCAGGCTTATTAGCATATTTTGACAGATTAAAAGGCTAAGGTCAANGAGAATGAGAGGGCAGCTGTTATTAGGAGAGAAAAGATGGAAAGAAAGGAGGGATTTGGCCAGACCAGATGAAACTTCTTCTGTGGCGCACTGTTTTGTTAGCTGAGTGTTTCTTTCATTCAGCCTCCAAAACTTCAGATCTGTCAAGCCCCTCTGAAAGCCCCGGCCCACCTCTCCGAGCCGCCGGGGAGAAAAGGCGCCGCGACCCCGCCCCGCAGCCCCCGGCCCGGCCCGGCCCGG
>WBMY01004590.1:747631-772390 GCA_013397315.1 Donacobius atricapilla
GAAAGACATCACTTCTTTAAATGCCTGTTGTTATGATATGACCTTCTTCTAGTACCAGCAAAAGTCCTGTGATTTAGAGTGAAAAGACAGAACCAGTTACTTTGCAAAGTAAAAATAAAATCAGGAAAATTTTAACTCCTTTTCCTGTGTCCTAAAAGAACTGACCCACATGTTGCCATTTACTCCTGTCAAGTAACTCTTTATTGTGCAGCTCACCTTGAAGGAAGAATAGAGATGTTCTTAAAAGTGACTTTTTTGAGGACCATCATCCTCACTGGCTTCACACAGATAGCCTGAAAGATCTCAGAAACAAACAAACAAACCAACCAACCAAAACAAACAAAAACCAAACCAACAAACACCCCCCTCCCAAAAAAAAAAAAAACAAACACCAAAACACACCAAAAAAACTACCATTGGAAACCAAGCCTGTTCAGAGGTGTTCAAGACAGAAAAAGACCTCCTACCTGCCTGTTCAACAGCTCTAGGATTCTCCATATAGTTATGGATTGTCACATACCCAGTGATCCCCAGCAGTAAGGCAATGTGCAGAAAGTGGTGTTTCAATATGTTAGATTAAAATTTGAGACTGAAAAATGAACTTAAAAAATCTCTATTCAAAATAAAACAATCACAGATGCCAGCTACAGTTTTAGTGATCTTATGTATATACTCCCTCCAATTTGAAAACAACTTTTCCCTGATAGTGAACATGTCATCAAAGCCTTGAGGTAATGTTTAATTGCACTCTTTTTCTTTTCTTTTTCCACAAGTATATTCAGCATTGTACTGATGTTTTCTCAGTTAGTTCATCTGTCTCTGTATTTTATCTTTCTGTCTGTCAGGCTTATTAGCATATTTTGACAGATTAAAAGGCTAAGGTCAAACAAGCAAATCCCCAAAGAAATACTGCTAATTATTGTCATATGTTTTTTAAATACTTTTGCTTCTTCAAAGAATTTCATAAGGAACTAAATTCAACTTTGCAGTCTGTTTCTTTCATGAGTCCCTCCTCTCTTTAACATCATTTTTCCTAGCCACCCCCCAGCGCCCCTACCCTCACTCTCATTTCTTTAGGCAGGCAATTAGCTTCTTAAAAAAAGGCCCGACTGTATTCAGGTAAGTTACGTTTTGTGGAAGTGTACCTGAAGTTCATACTGATGCACACCCAGTGTTCAGTGGACGAGCAAAGATGGGTTTGGATGTTTTGTGATGTCTGAAGAAGTAAAAGACCCTTTTTATTGCTGACAAAGCTACATAAATACCCTTCTTCCAGAATCCTGCTCAGGGATGAATAGCTATATGCACCTGTGGTCCTTGACAAAGGGGTCCTTGACACCACAGCATATTCCCTCTCTTTGTAGGGTGAGGAGGATTGGCTAGGATCTGGCGGTAGAGTCAGAAGACCAATGAGCTGTATGCTAGTACTAGATGCAGTACAAACTTTTCTGTATCTTCAGCTTCTTAGAAGACAAACCAGAGCAAGCAGATGGTCTGATGGTGAGTGTAAAAATAAAAAAAAATATAAATGCAGAAGTCCAACATATATTCAGTAGGGAAGAATGGTTGCAACCACAATCAACCGAATACTTTCTGCATCATTTGTTGGCCAAGGTAAATAATAAAGTAGGAATTGGTCAGATAAAGGATGATATCAGTTTCTTGTGAGGATGAGACAACAGGTGGCTAAAATAAATAGAGGGGCAATACTTCTGGAACATAATAAGCAACAAAACAGTCCTAATTAATTTAATGATCAGACATGTATTTATCTTATGCCTCCACTTTTCTATTAATTTCCAGACACTTCTGTGTTTCATGACAATATATCTGGTTTTCAAAGGATTAATTTTTTGATAGGTATGCAAAGGTAGCATTGCCAAACCTTGTTCATGGCAGGTAAATCATTACATGGCCTAAGACAGTGTTCATTAGCAGCATTGTCAATCATGTAGGAGTCCTGCCAGAGAATTGCTGATGATACGACAGGGTCAGAGACAAAGATATTCAGTCTCTATTCATTCATCAGGGTTTGTTTTTTTTTTTTTAATCAATTTACAGCATAATAATTGAGTCAAGTTTATTGTGCTGCCCCTCAAACAATGTAGGATTTGGTGATTATAAATCTCGTGGTACTGAGACCACACAAAAAAGAGAAAGAAAGGAAAAGAGATGAAAAGGTAGGAAGGAAGAAGAGTTTGGATAGGGTGGAGAGATGAAAGCTAATTGCTAAGATAAATATTTTTAAAAGGGAAGTTTCAAATGGAGAAGATGTCTCTTTAAGGTCGGAAAAGTAGCTGAGAGATGAAGTCCTCAGTTAAAGAAATTCGTCACTTAAGGTGAAGGGCTAAATTGCCATTCATGTATCTGTATCCTCTAAAATCATTTCACTGATAAAACCAATGTGTATCCATCCCAGGGGAGCAATACTACCTTAAAAAGTATTGTTTCTTTCTGCTGTGTTGTAGAGCCCTTTTGTTATATTATCCCCTTCATGCATGCAACTGTACATGCCTGCTTGCACACATGTGCATGTAAGGCCTGTGTGCTGAATAGGTCTCTGTGTCATGAGATTTAAAAAAGAGGAAAAATAATATGGAACAGGAAAGCAAAAAGTCTCTTTCTAAGGCAGAAGCAAGAGTGCTTTCTACAGGGAGGAAAGACCACTTCTATCAAGCTGGACATGGCTCTAATTTCCAGCACAAATGTTCAGTGCCGCATTTCCAGCCCAAGAAAAAGGGCTTTTGAGCCTCCCTCCCATGACCCACACCCTCTTTACACTTACACCAAAGACTTAAAATGAGTGCCATTGCCATCATGCACAGGCTTTCTGTAAACTGATGTTTCTGGTAAACATGTGCTTGCACATCTACGCAGTTTGCTCTTTGGTTGATTTCAGACACATAAGTAGATCATTCCTAAATTTTCATATAATTACATTTAAATATAATTTTGAGCAATTAAAATGAATGGGAGAGGAATTTATATGAAATCTGTCTCAAAATAAACCTATAAAAGTGTCACATTCCAGGGTGATTTCTTAAGCTCCCTTTCATACAGCAACCATGATCTCTCCTCTCAGACCCCCGACTCTTTTCTGGGACTCATCAGGCTGATGCTGAACATATTTAAATCCTCCCCATAAAAGGTTTAGTCTAAGTTGCTTCTCCAGTACTTGTTTGAACATTAAATATGCAAATAATCATCATTACACTTCCAACAATTACACATGTTTGCGAGCACCATGTCAAGTACTGGCAGCAGTGCAATCATTTGTAAAGACAAATATTCCATTCCAAGAGATGTCATGCTGCTTAGAAGATTTCTTTTTGTATTAGTAGCCACACTGCTGCTTCATAAAGTGTGCAAATGAACGTGACAGTGCTGCCAATAGCTGCCAGTTCCTTCCTCTCGGCAGAGCAGATGTCAATCAACCATCCCAAACAGACAAGGCCTCGGTACTGCCGCAGACATTAAACATGTAGGATGGAGAAGGGAGGGCACAAACAACACAGGCAGTGCAGGGGCTCGGCATACTCCTCACTCTCCCTTTCCCTCCTCCTTCTCTCCCTCTCAGCCTCTCTCCCTCTCTCTTTCTCTCTGAGGAGGCCCGAGGCCGTTGGAATATTTTAATTTCTGATTTCTGACTATATTATCATGTGTTTGTAACAGATGAATTGTAATTTGTAGCTCTGAGGTGATATGAAAAGCTGCCTGCAACCGTAGGACAGATGCAGGCGTGTGTGGCAGACTTCTCTCCTCACTGTTCTTGCCTCCATCTCTCTCTCTCCTACTCTTTATGTAGTAATGGATAATTGTCAGCATTCACTTTTATCACATCCAAAGTAGCAGCTTAGAGAAGATGCAACTTTAGTCAGGACTAATCTTGCCTCCTCCTGAAGTGGGAAAATCCCAAGTATTTCAGGGTCCTATTGATAACCCTTGTGCTTTTTTTTTTCCATAAAAGACGGATGACTCTGGCAAGCTTGGGAGACTGCAGATAATGGGATTGACTTGGTACTTAAATCTCAGTGAACCAAGACAGCATAAGTAATTAGTGAATTGGATCCATACTGGGGTGCTAATGATGGTTAATACTGCCCCACACCATTCTAAAACCCAAAAGATACACATCCATCTCATTCAGATAAAACCGAGGGGACACTGTTTTGTGGGCATCATTTATTTCTTCCTTAGCAGAGAATTTATAACCCCTAAAAAAATAAATCTAATTTTCATGGAGTGACATCCAGAAGAACAAGTGACCGTTCTGTCAGAAGAGTTCATTATGATCACAAATACCTCTGGTGTTTTTAATTAAGAAAGGCTAATTAAGAGAAACTATGCATTTATCTTCTTATCTAGTTGTCAAGGAGAAAGTCACAAACACTAACTATATGCTGTTTGAATGGGAAAGGCGGTTCATATTTTTAATCTTTTTTTTTCTTTTTTGCTTTTTGTTTTCTAACAGACTGAATCCTCACAAAGGAGAAAGTTCACTTAAAGAAAGTATTTCTTTTATGAATCCAGTGCTCCAGCTTTTGTTAAGTGTTGTTCAACTTCACACCCTGGTTTTCCTCCAGGTTAGTATAATTGGGTAGAAACTAGTATTCCGCCTCATTTTTCTTTTCCCACAGAGTGATAGCATTTTATCGGGATAATTTAGATAAATGCCTTTCCATAGGGTTTGCTTATCCTTCCAGGAGCTATGATCGACAAACAGCCACATAAGATGAATGGCATCGTGTTTTGATCAAATGTATTCTCATCTAAAAGTAGAGAGGGTTTCAAGGTGAGGGGAACGTCTGTTTTCCTCAGATGTGATAGTCAGAGGGTGGTCCTCCCCCTTTCCTCCCCCCTCCCTGTGCCCTCCAGTTTGTTACAGTGGCTGCAAGTTAGGATGTTTCTGCATTTGAGCGTGCACATTGCACCTATCAGATACTAAAACCAGGGACAGTTCGGTAGAAGATATTATAACTTTGTCCAACAGTCTTAGCATATAGTTTTAAAGAGAGAACTGAAGATAGGAAGGTTGTTAGTGAGGATTGACAAAGAAACTGGGAACTCAGTTACTCAGCTTTTATGCTGCCACCTAAATATTAAAGCTGAAAAACTCTTGCTTCTTTCAGATTCTTGTTTCCAATTTGGCCTGTTGTTAAGGGAAATTATAAAAGGTATAACTAGAGGCAAACTTGGACTGTAGCTTATAAAGGGTTAAGATGCAACATTACAAACTAAAAGCAAAAGAGTTGCCTACCAAACCCTATTTTTTTTCTTTTATTTCCTTTTTTTTTTTTTTTTTTTCATTAGGATTAAGATTAATTTTTTCTTTCCCTGACTATCAGAAGAACCTTAATTCTGCACTGGGCTGTTTTGGCAAGTACCTCTGTAGGTGTATGTGTGACCACAGTAGAAAATGCTTTGTAAGGAGAACTTTATATTCAACATTTGAGGAGAAAAAGCTATTTAATGCAGGGTCTCTTCGTAGTCCTTATAAATCTGTAACTGATTAGGAGGCATTCAGAGCTAATGTAGGATGAAAAGATGGGCAGATTGTCAGCTGAGAAGGCGGAAGCGGGGGTTGGTTGGGGTAAGGATCTGAACTGGATTATAACAAACCCAAGTTTTAGTTGGGATGGAGCTAAAGTGTTAGCCTGGAGGCAGGCAGGCTGCTCCTCATCAGTTGAAATACTCTCACCTCAGTGACTCTTTCTGCTTCTCAAAAAACAAAGGTTCCTCCTGAAAGCAGTGCTTTGCAAATTGAAGCTTTAACCTTATCCTTTCTATCCAGCCCAGGAATCTTTCTCCCTTTCTTTATTTCTTTCTTCACAGGAACTTGTAGCTTGTGTACATTTATAAAATGCCATCTATTTTATAATACTAGTAACTCAGTCCTTTAAGTCAAAAACTAAACTGTGTCACCTCCCCTACCAGGTTTCCTTTTGCACTTCTACTTAGGACTGATTTTTCTGTCTTCCTCTGTTTCTTAGGACTTGTTGGAATACTCAAAAATAAAACAATTAATAATCTTACTTTCACCATGCAAGATCTGAAGTACTTTATCCTGAAGAAGCCTGAAATTTTTAGCCCACATAAATAAAGAGGATTCCCATTTTATAATTAACAGCATTAATTGTGAAGCACTGCAATGTGGAAGGGTAGGGTGAGAGAATGAGAAAATTTGTTTTTAAGATGTAAGGATACACCTTCGGCAAAATTAGAATATCATTTGTTAAAGAAGCTCCCTTTTCTTATATTTCTTACTGTAATTGTTCCCCTTCTATGCTTTTAGCTATTGGAAGGGCTTCTTTGTTTATATTCCTAACAGCCCGCATTTTTCCCTTGAATATGATGAATACAGCTGCAGGACCCTGCATCTCCAGTTCTGGGAGTTTGTCAGATGGTGGGAATCTAAAGAGTTTTCTAGCAGGAAAAGAAGTGCCTCCCTTCTTTTGATCTAATTTAGTAGTTACTCCCATTTTTGCTGTCCTCCCTAGAAAAAGCCCTAGAAATTGCAGGCACTGATAGAAATAATAACATCCCTAGACAATGTAATCTAAAACACCGCAATTCTCAATTTTTACTTCTGAAGTATCATTCCCAATTTTTTTCTCACTAATTAAGAAGACTTTTACAGAAATCAGAAAGAAAAAAAAAAGCTAGAACTGATATATGATTTACCCACTCCCACCTAAGACTTTCACACACATTATTAGCAGAATTACAGGGCCAGTAGTGAACTGTATTAAATCTCAGACACTTGGCTAAAAGCAGGTCCATATCCAAGGTTAAAGAAAAGGAGGGGTCATTTTTATGAAGATACTGACCTTTTCCAAACTAATAACTGCAACACATTTCTTTCTCTAATGTTTCAAAAGGAGGTGAGTTCATTTCCACATCCTTTCTAACAGGATTTTGTAAGTTACAGTGACAAAAAAAAAAAATTACTGAACGCTTACATGAATCTGAAGGCAGGATAGAATACATTGGTGAATTTCTTTTTGATGCTGAGGGGTGGAAGCCAAGATTGCACTTTTTTTTTCCTACCTATCATAAAACGTAATATGAGCTGCTTGAGCATTTTGAAATAACAGGAGAAATATGGAGGAATGAATTCTGAATCTTTCTTCTCTGTTATAAAATGCCCAGATTCTTCCTGTCTGATGTGGGAGACTTTGCAGTGCACATGGATAAGCAGCAGAATCAGAAAAGGTTTATGTAGAAGTAAAGTGGAAGCAATACACATAAACAACTCTTTCATTCCACTTCTTATTTTCATTTTCCATGATTAACTATATATGGCAGACAGAAAACAGCAAGCCTTATTTTAAAGGAAGCAGCTCAGAATATCATACTTTACTTTTTACATCTAATACCTGATATTAGGATGCTGCTGAAAAAGTGCCAGAATTAAAAGTAATTCCCTCAACTTGAGCAAACAGTCCTGAAATCTGCCAGATGCTGGCATATATCCATTGGTTTGAAAGTTTGAAAGCAGGCTAAAAAAATTTAGGGGTAGTTTTTATTTGTTTGTTCCTGACCACTGATAGCATGAGCTAGCAGCTGGTAGAAGAATAAAGGAAAATGTGTGTGTATTGGCAGCAGACAATTTATAACATGAAGCGATTATTCTCTCAGTCTTAAACATCAGAACTTGTGTCTTAAAAAATAATAATTTGCTTGGACAATTTTACAACTGAGCATTTAGTTTTTTCCCATTTTTCCTCCTTCAAAGATGTGTTGGAATTTGTAACCAACAAGATACATAATTTATCAATCTGGTACTTTTTTTTTAAAGAGGCGTTTTTCAATCTTGTTCCTTTTAAAGCTAATTGCAATCCTAGCTTGGTAAACCTACATCTCCATCTAGTGGTTTCACAGAAAGGGGACACAATCGTTTTTCAAACAGTGTGAGCTTCCAGATAATTTGCAGTTCAACACCAGTGTGAAAAAACTGCATTCTTTCCGAAGGAAATATTTTTTAAATTTGTGATTAAATATACAGAGATAGATAGAGATAGATATAGATATAGATATAGATAGATATATAACTAAATGTTGACATTTCTTTGCCATGTGCAATTATATAATGGCTCTTTTATTGCTTAGTGTTAATAAATTCTTTCAAATACCAACAGAAAAACAAAATTTTAGCACATTTTTTTCTAACCCCATCTTAAGCCATGCTGGTGCAATGCTGGAAGATTCCCATCTTTCCTGCAGCTACATCTCTAATTCAGAATGTGACCAAAGATACAAACTAAGTACTAGCAAGACTTTGAAAATGCCCTGAGACTTCTCCTTTGCACAGTGATGTTTTTTATAACTTTCTGGTTCAGGATACTTTATATCTGCCTTGAGGAACCTACAGGAAATCCATGTGGGGAAGAGGCATGCACAAGGTGTATGACTTAGGTACCAGACCAAGACAAAATTTTAAAGCCATTCTGCCCTTTCCCCAAGAGATTAATATTGTATTTTCTTGACTCGACAAAGATTCTATTGCCAATTTTTCTTTTTAAAAAAAATAGTTATGACGTATATCTTTGAAGGATTCTCTTTCACAATACTGGAGGTAAAAGCTTCAGTCCCAATACAGTTGCTTACTATCCCGATACAATCACCTTAAATCTACCTTGAGAGAGATACCTCGGCATATTAAGAAGGCCTCTTCAGATACACAAAATTATATCTTTCAATACCAGCAAATAGATTCCTTTTAAAAAATAAAATATAGGCAGAAATGAAATTAATCTCCTGATCCTGCCCAAAATATCTTACTTTTCTCAGCCACAGTTCTCATTCCTCTTTCATCTCTCTGCAGTGCCAGCCACTTCATGCAGCAGTGAAAGTCTAAGTGTTTTTTTGGGGGCTAAAATGCTATTGTTTTAACAAAACCATCACTTCCATAGGACTATCCAGAGTTCACAAAATTAAGAATGTGCCTAAACCTGTGCAATATTGGATCCTTCACATGGACAGTAGATGTACTGTTAATTAAATGATACTTGTAATAAAATATATTAAAGTGATTGAAGCTGCTGTAGCTGCAGTGGGCCTAGAAAGTACAATAATCCTTCACTGTAATGTAGAATCCTCGTGTCAGAAACATGTACAGTGCTCAGAAAGAGTATAATTAATGCACATTAACATATATACTCAGAGACAGAATATATGAAGAGGGTGCTTTGGGACATGATTAAATTTTTTGTGGCTTCAAATAATGGAAATTTTGAAAACTTCCAGTTCAGCAATTTACAATGATTAAATGGTATCATAACTTTTCTCCAAAACCAAACAAATGTGAAGTAATGAGAAAATATGGGTTTATTTCATTAATGAGCTATTCCAACCTTAAATATTGTTTTCCACAAATACAATACATATTGATTTTCTTAGCTGATTAACAATGGATGGCCACCCACAAATAATTAAACTTAATATTTAGTCTTGTATAGTTAAGTGAAAAATTAGATGCTTATTTCAGAGCTGCAGAGCATGTGAAGATCATTAGATGGTCCAAGGTCAGTATTGGATTAAAACTAAGATCTTCTGCAGAATAACAAGGAGAAAATTTTTTTTGAGAAGGAGTGACATTTGGGGTGGCTCTGGCTGAGAACCATTGCTATCTGAGAACGTCACTGGAATTCAGAGGTGAAAATTGGAGGTGAAAACAAAAGCTCATTTTCCTGTAGAGAAAGTTCACCCTTTCCTTGAATAGTGAGATCTGTAGGGCACTGTCAGTCAGCACAATGAATTTCCCAGCAAGAGACCCGGGCTGGGCTTGCCCTGAGCCCTGGTGGCTTGCTGGGCTCCTTCTGAGCAGTTAGAAACAGTGTCCTTTTATGCATGCTCTGTCTGACACATACATGTCACAGATGGAGACCAAGTACTCTTGACAGCACCCAGTTAGAAGCCATTTGGGCAGACAACACAAGCGGAGCAAAACTCTGTATTAGCTTTTAGGCAGAAAAATTGACCTGGTTGAATAAGAAGAATGAGGAATGGCAAAACCACCACACATAATATCTTTGTTACTTTAGCTGACTTCTGACTTCTTTACATTTTAGAATTAGATAAAAAAAAAAAGTAGGCTACATGACTTATCAGAACCCCAAAAAATCCCTGATAATGTTTTTGATTCTTTCTTCTGGTATGTATGAAGCCTAAAAAGTGGAAATTCAGTCTCTTTAGGAAGAAGATAAGGTCAGAGTCCATCTGGGCTTGCCCAGTCTTGCTTGCCCATTGTTGGTTGTGCTCTGTCCAGTTGTTTAAATCCATGCCAGCAATCAGAGTTTTTTAAGTAATCTAAGTAACCAATTAAAAACTCAATATGATTGAACACTCTTCATTGGCTGTCACAGCAGTAAAAGGGCCACAAGTGTTTAATGATATCTATAAGAGGATGAAGTATCTAGTGCTGCTATTCAAAAGATATTTTTACTTTTTCTCACTGTAAAATTCATAGTCTTACAATATGAGTAGCTCTAACAGAAATCTAGGAAATCGCTTTCTCATGAAAAAAAAAACCAAAACTATTTGTGATATTCAAAAAAAGTTATGTTATTCTTTAGGAAAACTGGAGACCCCACAAGTATTCCAGAAAAAGAAATAATCAAAATAGCAAATTTGCCTAAGTCCAGAGAGTTGCAAATATTTGAACCACTGTAGATTTCTCATCAGTTAATGAGACTTCTCATCAACTGCATCTTCAAGGGAATTATCTGAAACTCTGTGATCCTAATGGGTCCCTTCCAACATGTTACATTCTATGAAACAAAACCAGTTTACAGATATAACCACCAAATGGCATTCTTCATATTACATTGTCTCGAACCTAAAAGAAAGAGTAATTGTGAGCTTGTGTCAACAAAGTTTTTTGTTTTCCAGGCCAATGAACAAATCTCTCCATAATTTCCTGTAACTTTACAGATCAAGGAACCATGCAATACCCCACATACGTTGCATAACATAGCTGGAAAGTTTGAAATAAGCACATACTGTAGATGAGTCATTATTTCTAAAGTTTTTTGTCTCATAAGTAGAAAGACCATCACACAAAGTAAGTTCATCATTTACAGGCAAGTATTTTATCAGAGTTTTGCTACAATAAGCTGATATACAAGCTCACTACAACTAATATATAAACACTACTATAAATTCATAAGTTCTAAACACATTTTACACTTTTCTTCTTTTCATAATCCCACTGATTATATTTTTATCATGTTCTTTCTCCTCTTTTTTGGAGGGTGGCAGGGGAGATGTTATGGAATGAAGCATTTTCAAATAAAAGCCAAGATTTCTCACATCCATGCTAATCTTAATGTAGTTTTACCTAACTGTTCTTGGAAGTCCATACAGCCTATGAAGTATTTGCTTAAAAAAAAAATTTAAAAAATTAAAAAAAAATCTAGACTTCCTTCAGTCACAAGGGAAATGGCCTGCAGAGCATCCAAACACTTACCCAAGCAGGACAACACTATAGAATGCCTTGTCCGAGCAACTGGTAGGAAAAGGCAGCTTTTCTTCAGCCTGTTCCTCCTACTTCTGGGGTTTTTAAAGTCATTCCCAAACCCTGCCAAAAGATCAAGATATGCTTCAGTTTTGTTCTTTAAACAAAAACAAAAACCAACAAAAAATGCACCAAACAATACAAACCCCACACATATCACTTTCATCTGTTTGTAAATATTTCATTGGTCTGTACTGTGGGTACATCTAATATTACTGCACACTAAGGCTTCTGCACATAGTGAGCAGAGCAAACCGAAAAAAAAATAAAAATGCATGGGGGGGAAAAGGGGTGTTTGTAATTTTAGTTGAAGTCCAGGATGGCACTTATCTGGTGATTTCAATAGAGCTGGTCTTTCATTGTAACTGATAAAACCTTTTCACTAATTTAATTGGTACACAGATTTGGAATTCTGTAAAATATTTTCCTTATTTCTAGTAAAACTACATGTATACATATATACATTTATCTATATAGTTGAGTAACATAGAAAAGGAGAGAATATAAATAAAAACACCTAGAAAACCATTAAATTATATTAACAGATACAAGTCATTGATGTGTCTCCCTTCTGTAGAATCAAAGTTGAAGCGGAGAAAAAGGAGAAGAGGATGTTAGGAATATGTAAGGTACTCTTCATTGATGACACAGAGTAAATGTACAAAGATAAGACCAAAAAAAAACCAAAACAAACAAACAAACAAACAAAAAAGTTTGTAACATTTATTAGCTAAGCGTATACCCAGAAAAAAATAACGCATATATTCATATATTTAACTGATGTATATGTTTAGCTTCAAATCTGATAATAGTAACTGTTGGTTTACTACAAATAAATTGGATTCAGAGCTGAAGTCAGGCAACATAGTCCAGCCCAAATCTTTGCATTGGATGCCAGATTTTGCTTCAGATTTAAAGGTTTTGCTCAGATTTCAGTCCACAATTTGACAAGGAGCTGGTGAAACAAACTTGGAGATTCTCTTGCCTTTTGGCCTTAGTGATTTTCTGTGCCATTGATAGATAAACTTTCAATGGTTTTGTGTTATGAAACAGTTTGTGTGTTGCTGTTTGTGTGATGTAGTTCAGTGTTTGTAAGGCTCTAGGGCAGCATCAACTGCAGTTGGTTTTATATGACTTCTTACGAGATTTTTAAACTTCAGCTGTGTATAAAGTTCACAGGCTGAATTGTCTTCTTCAGCTGTTGCAAGATCTCACAAACCCATGTGGACAACAAGACTGGTTCCCTCCAGGTCTGACCGCTGGTGGTCCTCAGATGGATCAGTCCTGAAACCTTGGGAAAGCCAAGCTGGAAAGCTTCGCTGGAAAGACTCAGGTGTCCTCAATAATACACTAGTAGGGCTTTTGAAAGCCTTGAACTCCACATGATTTTGTGCCAAGGATTTTCTCTGAGTTTACAGCAGTTTGAAGTGTGTGGTTTCCAGAAGTCACAACCTCCACAGACTCTGTCAGCCAGGCTTCTGGGTGGCTTCTCATGTGACTCTACAGCATGTGTGGCTTGTGGGACACCTGTCCCCAGACATGGTACAGAAAGGCTCAGCCTCTCACTACTGACTATCTGACTGAGAAGGTTCTGTTCTGTTCACTATTCAACCTTGCTGACTGTGAGACCTGATATTTTTGCTTAAGCAAAATTTGCTCAGGTTTTCCCGTCAGAAAGGGCAAAAGTATGTCTTTTTCCTTCTTCATTTTCAGTGTTTTGAGGTAAAGATACTATGGGGACAATGCTGTAGGTTTTGATAACACATTATTATTGTCTAAGAAAACAATAAGACTGTTGGAAATACCTGTTAATGTTCTCATACCAGAGACCCATATATTTTACAATTGCTCTATAGCTACAGAAATGTAACAATAGGTTGCAATTTATAGCAGCAAAAACATTCAAAACACCCAGCAATGTTCTTGGTTGCTAATTGGTCATTTGCGACAACTTTTTTCCTTACAGGCATAAACTCAGAGCACCATTAAAAGTTAGAGATCCAGAAGAGATTCCACTCAAACTGAGCCCAGGTGTCTGAGGGGTATACATCTACCTATACTACCATTTATCTGTGGAGGCCATGCTTGAAATATAGGTCAAATTGTGAATGTAACATGCTGAAAGATCTTTAGCTGTCAAGCTAAACTGTAGTAGGTTGTTACATGGAGCATAAAAATTCATTTCAAAAATCATGAAATATTTTAGAAAAGCCTGCCCCTGCAGAGGAAAGTGAAGAGTTGAAGTAAAACAGGAGTTTATTCATATGAGCTCTTCTTGGGAAGTTTAACCTATAAACACCTCTGGCCTGAATGTGTCTGAGTAACTAGCTCAGTGGACTTAGGTTATACTTATTTCTTCCACTGCAATGGACTAACAAAGGCAAGCTTGGGCGGGTCATTACTGCCTTATTCCTAGTGCTTCTTCAAGCGCTCTTCACTGTCTGATGGACACTGGCAGAGCAGGTAAATCTGATTTGAGGTCTTCTTGCTCCATCTAGTTATAATAATTCAATAAATAACTTCCTCTCTAAGCATAAAGCTCTTGATAAAGATTTGCCCTTCACATACACAGATACTTTTTTATTATTATTTTTCATTTATATACGGTATACCAAATTTGGCTATGACTGATTTGCTTCTTCTCTACAACATGACAGAAGAAATTTTTGCATGTTGACTTCCACCATGTTTGAAATGCCAGGGGAGCCATGTAAAATCTAATAAACATGTCTTCAAGAAAGTTGGGTATTTTCGAATTTTTTTAAAAATTCAGCTCATCTCAAGTCAGAATTTCATTTCAGAAGATATGTTCCAGCCTTAATTGGGGTGCTCAGTCTGGGGTAAATGGGTGAAATTTAAGGTCCAGCAATACATAAGCAGTTTTTCTCAGTAATCTCACAATCTCTTCAATTCTATGCATTTAAAATGAAGAATCTTGCAGTGTGCAGCCTGAAGTATGTTAGGTATTTTTGGAACACGGGCAAAGCATTTACACCCAGTAAGTAACTCTACATCATTTGCACAGTGAATTCTTTCCTGCTCTGCGTAAAATACAATATAACTGAGTACAAGTGCAGACTGGCGAGTACAAGTGTATGGAAGGTCTCTCCAATATTGCTTCAATGCCATTGTGCCATGGCGATAAAGCCCCTTCTGATCTCAGCCCATGTCACTGAGATCTGTGTTCTGTGAGTCTTAACACCTCCCTTTCTGCAGTCCAAAAATCTAACCCTGTGATGTCAGGGTGACTCTTCAGTTCCTCTTATGAATGAGTCTTTGAAATGAGGAAAAACAAGACAGATCCTTAGAATAATGGCTTGAGGAAAGGTTTTGCCATTTGAACTACTAGCCACGACTCTGCTTTGCCAAAGATCTTGAAAACACAAAGATCAAAAGGCTAAAAAATATGAAAGGATGAGGCAGCAAAAGCACATGTTAAGAGAAGGTAGAATGATGAGTGTTTTGAGAACAGTGAATATACCACATTTGGCTCTCTATGAAGGTGTACATTACCCAAGGAAAATTTACCAGACATTTTACTCTTTATCTTTACATCTCCATGTTGCCCAGAGTTATGGTGAACATCCCTCTTTTTGGTGGGAAACTCATGGGAGCTGCATTGTGCCTGGCACAATATGTCAAGTCAAACATATGAGCTGAAGAAGCGCCTTGCTTTTGCTCAATTAGTACTGTTTGCTTTGTGGACCTCCATTAGCAAGTATAAATTTGTACAGTGGTCACCATTTAAAAATCAATATTTACCAAAGGTTATCACATCATCAAGCCTAGGACACTAAGTAGTCCCGTAAACTTTGAGCAGAAAATAATACTGCGATCTGGTAAATATTTAACACATGTATCATTTTATGGCAACCACTACTTTTGATACAGGTGTTCATTACCTCTTCCTAGCTAAACCTTCCATTAAATTACATTGCACTGAACTTAGGCTTCACTTCAGCCAGATTTCAGTTAAAGGAAATGGAAGGAAAAATATAATGAAACTTGCTTTATAATGACTGTAATGAAAATAACTGTAATGAATAATCACTTTAATTTTTGTTGCCCTCTTATCCCAAAGTACATGATTCAGCAGGGATTCTCTGTGGAAATACTGAATATATGGCTAAAATATATCTAGGTAAAAATAACTCAGATTCCTTTTTTCCTCTGGGTGTAGTAGGGTATTTTCTGTTTGGCAAGGACGGCTCCCCAATAGCTAGCTACAATAGCTGTCCAGTTTCTTTCAATGTAACTACCCTTCCTTTGATGTGTAAGTAACAGATGTTTAAGACATAAGAAATTAGATAGACTGTGATTACTGAGAAACAAGTTAATTTCAATTCATTACTTGATGTTCTCATTCACTTGTTCTGAAAATGACAGTAGTTAGTAGGGTTGTTGGTTTTTTTAATTGACATATTTTATGTTTAACAATCAACTTAAACTTAACCTATGCACACCTCTAATTTTGAAACACATCATTTGCAAGCTAATACGTAACTTTTTGATTGTAAATTGGAATTATTTCCAAAATGGCTTCACTTTAATTATATGTACATTTACAACTTAGCCAGCTTGTTTTCCTATTGCAGGCAATGGGAAGAGGTAAGGAGAAATCAGGAAGCAACAGCTTTGTTTTTCCCCCTTTTACAAAACAAGATTCATTCCCTCCTGGTTTTCTAAAAAAGAGATATTTCAAGTAAGCCAGAGGAAGGGCTTGACAGGGGGAGGATTAAGTTTGGGGTTTTCTGCTGGAAAGGAATAGGCATGATTAAGAAATTGTCTTAGGTAACTCGTTAGCTCTCAAATGTTGGATGTGTTTGGTTGATAAAGGTTATAATGTTCACACAAGTACTGTAAGGCATTTGACTTGGTACCTCATGAAATTTTGACTGAGAAAGTAAAACAACAATAAACTCAACATAGTGTATCTTGAATAGCTTTAAAAGTATGAGTTTTTCTTGAAACTGCAAACAGGGAATTCTCACAGAAATTATGTTTTCCTAGTCAGGTCCTCAAGGATCAGTTTTTAATGCCATACTGTGAAATATTTGTATTGGTTCAGAGGAAAAGCTTAGAATAGAAAAGAAAGAACTTTTGTTTTGTTTGAAAGAACATTCTGAAATATAATACAGTTAACTCTTACAAAGAGGACACCGAGAAAAGCTGAGAGTTTCTCAATGAAGATTTTTAAGAATTGATTAATTATGTTGGGTCTATGTGAGTTAACTTTCATCTTATCTCTAGTAGAGATATGGTCTAGATGACCCTTTAAGATCCCTCCAGAACTGCATGATTTGAAGCCAAAATGATCACTCACAAGTTTTGAGGGTGGTTAGAAAACTGTAGCAGTGATAAATAAAAAGAGGGTAGACTGATGAGACACTGCCAGCTGAATCAGTCTCCTGATAACTCATGTAAGAGCAAAAGAGTGTTGCGGCATAGCCCAGCAAGAGCACAATGGGGAGAGAAGAGGACAAGCGGGAGAATAAAACTCACCCTCCTATAGCTGTACATTAACGGTGCGCATCACAGAACCTCTGTCACCCGTTCTGCTCTTCCCAGGCCAGAGAAAAGACATCAGAAGGCAGTAGTCCTTTATAATTTGGCCTTGAAATAAGTGATCCAAACAAATTATGCCTGTATGGTGCTTATGTCAGGCAATATTTTCAGAGAGAAGTATTATTTTTTATATCTAACTCATATAATTGATAAAAAACAGGTGAGCTTCTAGGTACAAAAGTGTTAAATGTCCTCTTTTTTCTCAACTGTATCAATCTTTCTTCTAAAAAATACTGCTGGGCCTTGTGAAATCTGCTTTTTACACCCTCTGGCCATCATAACTATAACAACCCTGCAGTAGTCGTAAATTGAAGTAACAAGTTACGCTTTCTATCAGTGACAGTAATTAAGTCCCAAACAAGGTGTTAACACATTTAATAGATTCCACATCAGAAAAAAATATTGAAACAAGTCTAGAAAATTTTAATAAATTTTGTAGCTCCATGAGAAACTAAGATTTGGAGCTAAACCAAGGAGTTTAAAAGCCTTTTGGTCCTTGTTAAATGCGAGGTTAAAAAAAAATGATTGTATATAGTTTTTCTCTTTGGTTTCATAATCTATGAATCTAGTACTCTGAATACCAAGAGGTGATTTTTTTCTTTTTTTTAATGTGTAGAAAAGCTCTAAACACACTCTTATTTCTAGTTTATGATTCTAAATTTGAGGCTTATATATCTCTCAATTGTTATTCTGTGTTCCCCTTGTAAAAAGAAACTGACTAAGGCTACATAGGATGAGAGTCAGGCCAGTATAATGTAGACAGGCTTTTAAGCAATCTTCTCAAGCACCACAAATCTATGCTCAAACCTCACAGTTTATCATGTGTTAAGCCTATCCAGATGGTAGGTAATATTCTGGTATTAGCAGTCCACATCCATTTCCACTTCCTTCTCTATAGAAAATTGCCAGCAAGTCTCCGTGGTGGTCTTTTAAAAGTAAAGGTACTCACTTTTATATGAATGTACACCACATATATTACAGTATCTTCCTCTGAAGTAAAAAACAAGCTCTTAGCAATATATAATTTGAAATATGTAGAAGAACACAGCTTCAAATGGTATGAAATTGTGCTATTTTCAAGTACTTTCCCTAACTGCCTACGACAGTCCTAGGCTCCTGAGAACAGGACTTTGGAAAAGACAAGTAGAATCCAAACTACAAGTGCTTTATCTGACTTCCTATGAGAGCTGGAGTGATGGGGCTCCGTGTGAATAAATGCAGGACTCTTCTCTCCATGTAGCATCACAGGCACTGCTACAGCTCCAGTCTATAGTGTTATCAGCTGCTGCCCAGAACAAACTTATCAAATTTATGGACTGAGAAACCTGGAGATTTTTAGCATCCATACCAGGAATTTTAGTGTATATATGTACATACATACATGCATTTTACATATATTTTAATAGTCATACCAGGCAGCAGAAATAAGCATGGAGTTACAGAACAGACTAAATGGTTAAGGAGATGTAGTCACGGTTAATTGTCCATTGGTTATAACAAAATGTGTAGCTAGAGAAATCCCAGCCTTGCAGGAACTAGGAAAACTGTGGGTTTACACCTTTAAAAACTACTTGCAGATCTTTATGCCTTTCAATTTTTCCAGAGGTTGTCCAGCTGTCAATAGGTCCCAGCAGAAAGGGCCTCAGCTCTCTGCTTCCCTGTTGCATTGTTTCCCTACAAACACCCTGCCCTGCCTCTGTGGGTAAGGCCTGTGACCACACTCTCTACCTCAGGAAAGGAAGACCAAGATGTGAGGCAGACATTCAGGATGCACTGCACAGCTCTGCAGTTTAGATGGGGTGGAAATGAGAGTGCCTCGGAGGAGGAGCTAGCAGAGCTGTACGAAACTGAGGTTTCAGTAGCACAGAAGTCTCCAGTCTTTTTCTGCATCCTTCTTTGGCACTCTATGGATGTGCATCACTTAACAGCAAGAGAAAACCTGAAGCCAACCTCTTTTTTTGACCTTGGACACAGTACCAAAATCTTGCCAAACTACTTCCTTATGAAAATAGGAGGGTTTTTTTCTTTTCTGTGTTAATCACCTTATTTCACCCAGCAGTTTTCTCCACTTCTTTGTTACACTGAGTAAACAACCTGGGACTTTAAAGTCCTCCAGGTGTCCTACTCCACCACATGCTGTGTGGAACCTCAAAAACCTCTGGGTCGTTTCATTACCTCTTCCCCAGATATATCTCCTCCTCTACAGTGCTAGCAGGTAACCCTCACAGGCATCAGCCTGAGCATTCAGCAGGAGGAAACATCTGAGTTTGTCTGAGCAGCAGCTTTAGGCAGTTCACTTAGATGTCTAACTTGAGGAGGATAGGATAACTAAGTACCTGAATTAGGAGCATTCTCATCCTTTTTATTCAGCCAGAGACAGAAGTAGATCACTTAAGCTCAGTTCCTTGCAGAACCTATTTCTCTTCACTGAAATACGGAAACTGAAGAAAATTTGCAGTTCTGAATGTGTGTATTAAGTCCCTGCAGCTAAACAGTATGAATATCCTGCCTGCCTTCTTCCACAGTTTGTACATCCCAAATAAGCTCAGGCATCCATAAACCTTGGTGGCTACAACAAGAGATTTTCTTGCATTGCTGCTGCCTTCACTTCTGCCTTTTTCTCTCTGAAGAGCTGAAAGCATTCAGAGATTATTATAGGATGTGATATGTTATTATCCCAAGCTTCCAAAAGAGAGGAACATATTTTTGCGTCTTTTTTTTTTACACACGCTCATCCACTTGGGAAAATTTTCATTGCATCTGCTACCAACAGTGTCGTGGTGTCTCTGTTACCCCTGCAAGGTGCAGAAAGTGCAGAAATGGTGTGAGTGGTCAGCAGCTTAAGTGGCACAGAAATTTTTTCAGCTGCTGTTACTGAGACTCAGCAGCCCTCACAGGGTTAATCCATAAGTGGGCTTCTGCCATGTCTTGACAAAACTCGGAAGTTTGCCAAAGAGCATTAATTAAATTTCACGCTTTCTATCAGACTTATTAAATGTACTCATCTCTACCAACTCCTGTACTGACATGGGCTATTATTGTTGTTATTACTATTACTTTACAATTAGTGTGTTGTTCCCTAAACACCACTAAATATGGCTAGAAAATGTTTCTGAGTAAATACTTTAAGACCAGACTAACCTATAAAAAGCCCTGAGAACTATAGAAAAGAGCTTGATTTTAGGGGTCAAAGAACTTTTGCTATGTTAAATTTTTAAGGAAATGTGTCTTCCCAGCTGTGTCAACTTTTTTCAAAGCTTTCCTTGATGTGAGTTATGCCTGCATTTTGGAAAGGTGAGGTGTATTTTTGGAGGGAAAGAAAGAAAGAAAATATGTGGTAAAGTATTCAGAAATGTTTAGAGGAAAACAAACTGTTGAAAATATGCACATTTAATAAACTATTGTCTTATATTTAATTTTTTTCTGTTATTATTTTAAAATTATATCTTTAATTCAGTGCAGCTGTGTGAACTTGTTAGGATTCTGTTGCCATGGATTATTTAGCCTGATGATGGATCTCAGATAGTGAGGCTGTAAACAGTGTACACTTGTTCAGACCTTTGCACTGCAACCTGTGAGAGCATCCTCATGGTAGATCATAGAAGTTGCTGAGAGAGATCACAACACTATGCTGAGACCAAGATCATTCAAATCCCAAATCTTCATCACATGAAAGTGTATTGGAACAAATATACCAAAATGTCTGGTATTTATAAAGTTAAGTAATATGGAGTCTTCATTAAAGACTGCCACCTTTAGGACTTTTACCCTGTGCTGCTTTCAAGCTCAGTGTAGAGAACTGTCCTACTTTTCTTTAGTTGGGCTGTGCAAAAATCAACTTGCATTTTGCCTTGGGAAAGAGGCTCAATTTGTATTTGCTTAGCCCTTAGACTTGTTCAGAGAAAGCAAGTTTGTCATGTATCTGTCATGACATTATCTAGATAATTCCTTTTGATAAGCAGTATCATTTTTCTGGAGCAATATTGAAGAGGACTTTACCCTGAAGTGAATTGAGAGCAGCTGATATGGTTGGATAAATACTGAAGTTCTGCCTGGTAGCAGGTAAATGCCTTCCATATGAGAGCAGTCTATGTTCTTTGATTGTAAAAAATATTACTCAAGAAATTATTCTCCAGACCTGATATTTTAAAGTCATTTCTTTTCAAAATTTGGCCATTAATACAATCACAGAAAGGAGGTATTCATGTGAAAACACAGCATTGTACAGAGGGAGCTTGGAAACGAACTTGTTTCTTTCACAGCAGTTACAACACTGCTTCTGAGCTATGTGGCTGGATTGATGTTTGAACCCCAGCATGGCAAACACAGGAGCTCTGGTGGATTGTAAAAGCTGAACAGAGAAACTATACTCCAGCAGGAAAAAATCTCAAGCTGTGGTTGCAACCCACAATTCCTTTCCTAATGGAATATTCTGCCATTGTCAAAAAAAATCCTACAAAATTCTACAAAAATCTGGGCATCTAACCCCAGATGTCTATGTACCAGTATTAAAATTGCTGCAATCTGCTTTAACACTGGGAGGAGATTAACTTCCAAAAATATCAGTAGGAACAAACCAGTAGAAAGCACTTTTTGTTCAACTTGTTCTCACACCTCAAAGTGCCCCAAGAAAGACAAGTGAATCTTTCTGCTCTCCCTTCTGCTCTTGAATGACTGCTCCCTGCCACAACTTCTGCTGTGTCCTGCGTGCCCACTCACAGCCCCACACGTGCAGTACATAAGGGTGGAGGAGGGCACTGTTGATACCCTCAGTGAGTCAGGGTCTGGTGTCACACCAAGGTGAGGGAACAATACCTCACACACCTTCCTCCATCACCTCTGACCCATACACAAAGGCCACAGCTGTAGGAACATTTGTCAAAGGACAGTGAACAACTGAGGCAGCAGTCTTCCTAGCTCCCACAGTTTTATTCCTCATCTTGTGTTTTTCTTACACTGCAACTCCTGCAGGCAAACTAGACAAGCTGAAGATTTTGTATGTCATTAAAATTACATGCCTACAGACTCACACATACACACTTTCTCAGGTATTATGTTAGTGAAGCAAAGCTTGAGAATACAGCAAAAAGAAAAAAAACAGCCCAACTCTGTGGACAAAGGAAAAGAAAACTACTTTTTAATTATTTAAACACTGTGAGCCAGCCTCATAATTTCTCAACATTTGAAGCCAGCAATAATTTATATTGCTAGGTACATGCCTTAACACAGGTGGGACTTGTCTGCTTTAGAATCTGAAGGCAATCTCTTTTATGGTCACAAAGCAGCCAGCCAAGTTTATTTTATTCCTGCTCCCATTTCCTTACAGCTCCCCAATTCTTTTTCCCCTTGTCCTTTTCTCTCCTCAGTACTCCCCCTACTCATATACCCTCCATCTCACAAAGGAAAAAGAGGCTTGTGAATTTGTTATATTTGATGTTAGAGCACGGGCAAACTCTGGAGGGATCAGGCAAGCTTGTTTACATCTTTTATAAGCAGCATCTCCCTCCATCTCTGCACTGCAGCCTGTGGTGACACTGACCTCTGGTGATCACACAAGTAACACTCACACTGAAGCGACACAGCTGCAGTTTTGAACTACAGTGGGATTTTTTACTAGAACAGTGTCTCCCCATTAATGAGACTCTATTTTTCAGTCTCTATTCCACCATGGAGGACAGACACGTGCACATCTCCTATGGACTTGTTCCGACTCTGGTTTTGCACGTGGGAATTATCACAATCCTTCTGTTACTCAAATAAGTTTTACACATTTCCCAAAATATGTATTGTACACGGTAGGGAAGTTTATTGTCTGTCACACTATTTCTTGAAAAATGACTTACATATTATGTTTCACAGGAACCTTAATCACTAAAAAATTCTGTATAAGCCTGTGGCCCGTGCAAAAGTGACACTGTGCAGCTTCTTGCAACACACTTCCACCTCCCTGGCTTCTCCTTGCACTCACCAAACACGGCATTAACTCCACCAAAGTGAACGGAAACCAGATCTCCACCCAGGCTATTTTTTGTCTATTTAGCCAAGAAAAGCAAATAAATCCAGGGCTAAGGCTGCAAGTTTTCAATTGCTCATTTTAAATGTGCTCCATTATGGTATTGGAATGATCTCAGCACACTGATGTTACAGAATCAAATATGTGCTGCAGACCTTGGCAGAAGTGAGAACTGAGTTAATGAAAAGAGTTTCAGCTTGACATTAGCTCTATTTTGTAACCTTAATTCCTCTCTAATTTATTCTTTGGAAATTTTAGAACTCAATCCCATGCAGATGAAGTGAGATAAAATATTATGTTGCTTATTAATCATTAGAGTAATGACACAGGTATTGGGAAGCACACTTAGAATGAACTTTAATTAAAAATGTAAGAACTGGTGATACTCTCATTATATAAGCAATGTTTTTCGAACATCATCCGGTACTGCTGTAGCCCAGTAGGTATGAACAGTCCTTGATCTTTAGGATAGCTTAAAATGAAAGGAAAAGAGGCAAGGATTAATTAAAATCAGGCCATTTAAGTAAGTAAAAAATTGTTTTCCACAAAAAAACACATGGGAAGGTGTCAGATTAAATGAACGATAGAGACAGCTAGATAATAATGCCCTTGACTGTGTGTTTAACTTTTCTTCTATTGATAGGTTTGCTTGAGTCGTATTAAAACATTTCATGGATCTGTTTAAAATACCATTTTACTGTAGCAGAATGAAAATGAATGCTTAGGAGTCTGCTGTATGCTTTTAATAAACAGATTTCATTTACTCCTTTGAGCCAAGCAAAATTAGAAGGACCTAGGGGTCTCTGATCATTAGCCCAAAAGTAATGATCAGTTATTGAATAATTAACTGTCATTGATATCTCATTTCTAAACAAATCAATGGACCCATTTAAGTATTTGTGTAATGATAGTAATATAATCCTTCCTCGTATGAACTGCAAGTGAACAAACCAAAAAGCACATTCTCCACCCAAAGTAATTATGAGACCTACTTAAAAACCATTTGCCTCAGCAGAAATGTAAAGTATTTTTCTGCATAATTTACCTCCAAAATGTGTGCATTTGGCTTCCACATTAAAAACTGAAACCTATGCGAGTTGAGGTAGTGCTCCAATACCCTTGAAAAGTGAGCACGTGGGTGTAGGAGATATTCCTGAGTGTGGTAAGGCACCCCCAGCCATGGTGTCTGAAGGACCTGCGGAGGAGGGAACCCATCGGTCATCCCCTGGCTGGGGACTCGTGAGGGGCAGCACACGACTCATGCAAACAGACTTGTGGAAGATGGGGCTAGGGAGGGAACAGGAGAGGCAGATCCCTGTGGTTTGTTAATCTCTTCCTCCTAACTCCGCATTGCTTTCCTTCCCACCACCTAGCACTGCTCTTCAAGGCAGTTAGAGTCCAGTAATCTAGGATTTAAATCAACAGGACTATCTTTTTTTAAAATGCTATAACATGTGTAGTGCATGAACAAAATTGCTGTCACCAATGAAAATGGCTTTAAAGATGACTCCATCCCTGTATTTTTGAAAATACTCTCCAGTGTCAAACACTACAGTGAACATCAGTTGTCTTAATAAAAAGCAGTGGCATGCATGCACTTGAGGAAGGTGTGGATGGGGGAGGGGGGGGGGAGGGCTGCTGTTTATTTCAAGGCAAAAGGACAGAT
>WBMY01004590.1:772397-816835 GCA_013397315.1 Donacobius atricapilla
AAGGCAAAAGTACAGAAAACTATTAAACTATTCAAACCAGAAATTATTTTAAAATGTAATTCACTTCACTCAGAACATTGGGGATTTACTATTGCTGACCCTTTCAGCTGGTAGGTAGGACAATGAATGCTTGAAGCAGAATCACTTATTAGTGTTATGAAGAGATGCCGTTTTGAGCATTTAGTAAGTGGTCTGTGAGCATAACAAATACCACAAGTGGAAACAGAAATGTTTGCCTTATTATTTCAATGAATGTTTAAACAATAGCAGCAACAATTATTTAAAGCAGCAAAAATCCAAACTATGGGACTGAAAATCTTAATGTTCAGTTATATTTAATAAAATAGTAGTTATATGGGTATACTAATCCGAATATCTAGTTATTTTTGCTGTAACTCATCTGCTCCCATCCTTTGGCAACAAGCACTTTTTCAGATTTCCTTCAAGTTTCTATTAGCTATTTCTTGAAGAGTTTCACCCCCACTCTTCTGGGACAGCAATTTTTGAATATTTCCCAAGAATGCTGAGGTACATTCTCTGCCTTTGCTGTCCAGTTTTAATAAGCCACCAAGTTTTGCCTCAGTTTGGTATTTGTGGGTTTTCAAAGAGAACAGACAGAGTCAGCAAGGGATTAGAGGGAACACAGATTTCCCTCCAGTCCAAGCACAGGGTCCATGTTCTGTCTTGTTTTTGAAGAAGGTTTGTGTTCTGGAACATGGCTATCCCCATCCTATTCTGCTGAGTTTACCAGCTGTCATGTGACAAGAGTGTATTTTAAAATGTTTGTGAGCTTCTTTTTCAGTGAAGAATCTGTAGGTCTTTCCCAGCTTTCCCAAACGTGAATAGCTCAGAGACATATGCCAACATATTGGAAATTTTTTTCTGTTGCAGAAATTACACTGAAAGCAATATGCATTTATGTCTGATTCCACTTCTGAGTGTGGAGTAAGCTGTGGGCATGAGGGTACTCCTTGTTAAAAACTGGGAAAGGGGAGGGCTCGTGGGATTTAGTTTTTGCACACGACCTGCTGCTACAGAGCTCCATTTGTGATCATTCCATATTGGGAAAATTCAGAACCAAAAGTATTCCTGTCTGAGTAATATAGAAATTTAAAAAATCATGTATTTCATGGTATTTCACAGCGATTTCTAAATACATACGACACCAAATTCAGTGTATTTATTTGTTGGAGTTTATATGATAAACACAGGATAAACATGTACTGCCCCAGAGAGGGAGAGGATCAAAGATCTCAGCTTTAGCCAATCCCATTCACCATGGATGTGCAGGCATCATAGCAGGTTGCAGCAAGCTCCCATCCCAACCACACAAATGCTTTCATGAATCAAGCCACTGTTTGTTCCTATTGTACCTGAAATGTTAGCAATTGAAAATGAGATGTCTGTTCAGTTGACATATTCACGATGTACAGAGCATTGAAAGAAATTAAAGATGCAAAAGCACTGTTGAAACAACCAAATTTTTCCCCCCTTTCAGCTGTTTGAATAGCAAGCTGCTTCTTTCTTCCCTATGAATCTACACTGATAATAAAAAGGAATTTTTAAAGAGAAGTGGTGAAGTTTCTTAGCTGAAAATGTTTATAAAATACCTACTTATCTCAAAATTATAATGATGAGAACAGCTAAGAAGCAATTACTATTTGCTTCAATATGCTGCCAGTGATCTTGTTCCATGATTTTATTTATTATTTTAGTTTCACAGTATTTGACAGCAATTGTATAATTTTTCTTTTTATTTTCTCTGCATCAAGATTTTTGTAGTTGGCAGTGACAGTCAACTTCCAGTTCTGCTTGGAACTATACCAGGCATCATTTTAAATGTGTTTTGAAATTAAAAAAAAAAAAATATTATTTAGGTTTATATTGTTATTTAATTGCAAACCTTCCAGGTTTATAGCCATATTTATCAATCTCCTGATAAAAGTATTTATTTGTCTGGCTTGTGTCTCAAATAAATAAGAGTGACCTGCTCTTCTTTCACTTTAATAAATTATTTGTGTGTGTGAAAAGTATCAGCCTAAATAAAGCCTATGATGAAGAATGTGTTTTCAAAGATGGGATCCAGTTCTTTAATTTGAATTCAAACAAGTGTGATTTAGAATTAAATGAATACTTTGCAATGAGATTTGCCTCTTTGCTTTGTTTTGCATTTAATTTTTTCGTTATTTTTCTGTTCTTATTGTGTGTTCTAAATTTTATAGCAGTGAAGTCCAGAAAAGATATTTCTCTGCCTCAGAGTCTGTACATATATTTTATGTGCAAGTTTTATGGTTTTTCAAGTGAAAAAGCTGTTTTCAAAGTGATTCCCCTCAGAATATCTACAGTTCAGTAGAAATATCAGAAAGACCATAAAGTGAAGCTCAGAAGAAACAAAAGGAAGCCAGGCATAATTTCATAATTTAGGGAATTAGGAAGCTATAAACAAGCAGCAAGATTAATGAAAAATAAGTCTTAGTTTTAATTCTAGATGATCCTATTAGTAACGTGTATAAAGAAAAGCCAAATTTCCAGTATTTTTTTTTAAGTTAACATTGTTGTTCTACTGCTGTCTCTTGACAATCCAGGTTTTCTTAACCAAACCTGAAATAGATTTGTCTCAGTGTGCCTGAGTTCTGGCTTTTAAACATAAAGGTAACTTGGTTTTGATTATCATCTCATACTATCCTTTGTGGTAGGGTGGGTAAGAGATGTTGAATTAAAGCAATTGTATTTCAGAATTTCTTTAATTTAAACTCTGAGCCTATGCTTACCTTGAAGTTGAAATAACAACTGAAAAAAAATTGAGGAGGGCAAAGAGCTATTTTTTTCTCCCGTTCAAGAATGATGAATGCTCTTATCCAGCTGACCAAGTTAGAGAAGCAATTTCAAGTTTATCAGCTAAAGAAAGGATAAAAGCTTTTTTTCTTTCCACTCTTCTGGTACTACTTCAGTATATTTATGTGAAATGCAACAGAGAATTAAATCAAAACACTGATTTAAAAATGCATAACATTACTGTCAGAGCAGTGTTTTTATCCACTAATGATAAACTCAGAACACCTCCCTTAGTTTATAAGGCTGATTGCAGCTAAAGGCAGTGCTAGACTTCTACACATTTAGGAAACACATTATTATAGTTTTCAAAATCATTACTTTTTGCAAGCAAAATTTACTTTGTTTACTCAGATCAGATAAATGTTACGGGTATTTTATTAATCATTTTTCTACTTATGTATATTGACATTTTTCACCAGATTCTTCCAGCGCTCCAAGTTGGGATGTCAAAAACTGTGCTTGCAGAAATGAAAGTATCCTCATTATGCAAATTTAGGTTCCACTGATAGGCATGTTCTGTTTTATAAATTACATCCTCTTGTCAGAAGTCAAATTGTATTTGAATAACTTCATGGCAATTGTCACCAAGATTTTAAATTGTGTGCCTTGTATGCCATTGTTGATTTAGTCAGTAAGTAAAAAATGGACATATGTTGATTTTTAAATACGTGCATGATTGTTTTGTCATAAATGTTATTTAAATGAAACCTAGATGCATATGTAATTTTTCATGTATATTTTTGTAAAGTTTTGCATTATATAAATAATCTTAATGTTTATATTTAATAAAATATGTTAAATAGTATTAGTTGCTGTATATTTTAGTCCTAACAAGTTTGTTTCCTATAAACATTCTTGAAAAAATTTCCTGTAGGGTAAAATAAATATACATGTTTTGATAAAAATATTAAAACATAAAAGTTAAAATGAAAAGTGAACTTGAATTATGAAAATCGTTTTTATCTGCTATAAAAAGAATGACTTTCTTATTTACATTTTTATGAAATTTACAAAAAACAAACACAAGTACATTTCACTCATATTGTTGAGAGCATTTAATAATATTAAAATGTAAGTTCATTTCTTATTTTAAGCTAAGCAATTTAATTAAAAATACATTTATATTAATTACAGAATGAACTGAGTTCAGAAAAGAGTATATTTAAATAATTTATAGAGCAGAGATCATAATTTAAAAAATAAAGTATTACACCCTTCCAAAAAATAATTCAATGAGATATATGTTACCAAGAAAAGCACATCCTTAACAGAAGCACATAGTTCAGTCGATCTTAGTTTTCAGAATGACCATTATTGCAGCTGGAGTAATCTTTTGATGTTAAGAAAAGTGGAAAAATCAAAGTGAAGTGGTAAATCTGTTCATTTTTCAAACATATTAATCTTGTCAAGATAATACATAAAATCAATCTTTTTTTTTTTTTTTTCCAGAGCCTTTTATTCCCCTTTATCCAAAATATGAAAGCACTTAGGAGGATAAAGAAATGTGGATTACTTTGGAAAAATGATCTGAAAATATATTTTGTCTGTTGGTATTAAACAGTGACACAAATAATGTGAACTGTGCATGGTCAAAACATGAATTACTTATTCAACTACTAGAATTCATCGTATTTATTCTGCTTATAATATGAATATACGGCAAATTTCTGGTAGAGCTTTCTTAACAATTCAACTGAATTTCAAACCCTGACAGTAACAAATACAAATTGCACCAGCCCAAAAAAATTGTTGGGGCTAATTTTAATATTAATGAATTCTTTACAACCTCAGTTCAGCAGTTTCGATTAAGCTTTAATTAGTAGCCAGAGGGGAATCCAAAACAAAAATAAGGAGTTGAATTGCTAATTAAGTTAGTTTGATGAGGTAGAGTTTTAGTAAAAGACTGGTTGTTGTTGACTGTGCGGGTTCTGACAGGCTAAAAATACTAAAGATTATCATTATTGTAACTAACATCCTACATTACCACCAGATTTCAGCAAGGAGCAGACAGTTCATTAGAGTACAACACTTTTGTGTGTCAGTACGAGAATTAAAGTCTTGTTAATAAGATAGCAGTGCATGGGAACCATAGACCAAGACAAGAAAACGTGATTTTAAATTTGACTGGTGATAAATTATCTAGTTATTCGATACTCCAGTATGCATCTGAATCTAATGTGCATTTGTTAAGAACTGCTTGTCAGTCAATTCATTTCCCAAACGGAATTTTGTTTATTAGGCTACGGGGCTTAGTGATTTTTCTTTTGACGTGTCCATCACAGTCACATATTTCTCAATTTACATGCTTTAGATGATAAAATGTTCACAAAAAAAATTGCATTTAGTATTGAATGTGTAGATGTGAGTAGGTGCGGTGTTAGATGCTCTTCCTCCAGAATCTCCGCCCCAAAGTAGGCAATTTAAGAGAAATCTATAAACAGACTTAGCTGAAGAAGTGGCATGTAGTAAAATTATACAGCTATATTTTTTTCCTAATGATCACTTTGATAACAGGGTAAAATCTTGGCCATATTAACTGATTATCAAATGAATTTTTGCACTGCCAAGTTAACTATTGCATTCAATTAAATATTTTTGACATTATAAGTGAGCTACCATAGCTCCCAAAAGATTACTAATTATAACCATTAAAGCTCTACAGTGATAGGACTTCGACCAAACTACACATAAGAAATGTGCTAGATATCTCTGTAAGGATTGTAAGGAATATCATTTGATTTCACTATACTTTGATGTTTTCTATAATTTATATTTTGTCCTTTTGCTTAAGGTTTCAAAGCCTACAAACCAAATAATGAAGGGATAAGGGAAGACAGAAAAATAAATTATATTGTTTCTATGGCATTAAATATAAGCCTGCTATCAGAGCTACATAGCAGTAGTGAATTGTAATCAGGTACTTTGACTTAACATTGTTTTGTTTTATAATAAGAGTGGTTGCCATATGTTGGAAGTCCTATCTGTCTGTGTCTTAGGGGTTTCATACCTCTGTAACAAATCCAAAAACTCATTTTATAATACCTTAAATCTACCCATTGTAATGTAGCTCCACTAGTGTAAATCCACATCAAACTTTCCTCATGAATGTTGCTAGAAGATTACTTATATTATCACTGAAAGCAAGGGGAAGTATTGAATTAGGATGCAGAAGATAGAGGAAAAATAACTTTCACCAGACCTTCTTCTAATGCATAGTTTACAATTTTTTTTCATTCAGCACAAAACTGATTAAAAGCACATGGGTGTCCCTCATAAAGAGTGCTTTGCACAAACAGATGCATTGTTTAGTATATTTACATCCTTGAATGCTTGGAATTTGAACTTTAATGCAGCAATGTAGCAGTTGTTGGAAAGGAGCATATGGTATCCACTACACATTTATTTGAATATACAGTACCTTCCCCTGCTGTCTCACTCTCTCCCAGTGGCATCCAGGGATTCCCACTGGGAGACCAGAGCTGGCTCCTGTAAACACTGCTGGTATAAGCTGTCAGGGGCACCGTTCCTGCCGGGTGTCACACCAGCAGGCAAGCAGGGTCACACACCCAGTGCTAAGGGCAGAGGTACAGGCATGCACAAACTCTACACTCGCTGCTTTATTTAGATGAAAAATGAAGCACAAATAAAACCTTTTAAAGAAGGCATGGTAAATATGATTTGTGTTATTTGGATTCTTTTCCTTGGTGCGCATTTATTGCAGGTCAAGGCTATTTTTCAGTTTGCTCTTTCTCCACTATCAGACTGACGTTTTCAACATGGCTCACTTACTGTGTCAAAATTAAAAGAAATATAAAATTAATAGGAAAAGCACAACTACCTGAGTGAAACTGGCATTCATTTAAAAGACCAAGGAGAGATTTTTAGATTAGTGAAATAAAATTCAAGATCATTAAAAATCTTCAAAATTCCCTGAAAGCAGCTAAGAAGTTTAACCAAAAGCTATATTTAGAAGTTTTACATTCCCAGTGTTTGTCTTCTTATGCAGTTTCAATACTGGTCTCTCTGCTGATCTCAGTGTGATTACTACTGACTGACAAATGTGAAAATGACAGAAGAATCAGGCTTTTTATATGATGTAAAACGCGTGTGAAAATTGTATCATTGAAGTGCACTCAATTACTGCCTGTTAATAAATATTTTTCCCTTTCTGATTTTATTTTGGTTTACTTTGCACTCAAATGCAGACTATTCTAGTACATAATGCTTGCAGAATGAGCATCTTTTCATACACTGAAAATCACAATCTTTACAGTCACATTGTGTTAACCAGATGTTCAGTTTTATAAATTGAGTTAGTGTAGAGCTACTAATTGTTTTAGCCTTTAAAACCTCAGGATAATAAAAAGAGCAATACTATTAACAGAATAGATTATTTGTTTTGATATGAAATGTTAAAATAAAATTTGTGGAAATGGTTAAGTCAAAATAAAATGAGTTTTGCTTTGGAGTCTTCATACAAGTACATATGTGTATGCGTATGAATTTGGATATGAATTTCTGTGCATAGACATATAAAAGTATAAATATATATGGATTTATAATCCCTCGGAAACAACCTCCTGTTTCTCCACTCTGTAAAACGACAATATTTTCAGCAGGCTCCCAATCCTAGCTAGACGTGAGCTCATGTGCCAATGTGTGTCAATTCTCTCTAAGGGCACAGAGATGGGGGAGGGGGCCGCCTTTATATTGTTTTGTTTTGAAATTTATTCTTTAAGCAGTTTGTACATACAAGCTGGGTTTATATTGAAGGCCTTGATTTAGGAATAATTGAATAGCACTTAGCAGAAAGAAAATTTAGGCTGAATAGAAAGGAAAATAATCATATAACTTGTATTATTCCACTTGGCTGTAGCATGTTATACAAAAATTAAGAGCAAATTAAAAACTAGACTATGTTCGACTTTTCAGGTACACAAGAGAATCTTAAAGTGGTCAGTAGTAAGGTTTCTTGGATAGAACATGTGTTGCTCCCTCATTTTTAATGTAAATTTTCCACAAATATATCACCCTCCTAATTGAATGAAATACATTTGAAGCAGTATTTTGAACAGAGGAGATATTAGAGGCTTAAAAGGAAGATATCTTCCAAAACCACATTGATGGTTCTCATAGACAATAAGCACTGCTCAGGAGGGAAAGAAGTGTTTATGAGCAATCCAAATGGCCATTGCAATGACCTATAAGACAATCTTGGAAGAAAGTACATTTTTCTAGGTGAAAACAAATAACTCCATTTCAATAAAATAGGTTATTTACATTTTGAATAATCCATTGATTTTAAACTGCATTTGTGTATATCCTGAGGTATGTTACTATATGAACTACAGCACAACTGCCAGCCCTGTGTTCAGTGGAGACCAAAAAACTAGAGAAAAAAAAATTCAAGGGCAATAAATTTTAAGAGCTCTGTTGCTTAGTGGAAGATGCCTTGTGATGGCCAAGTTTTGAAGACAGTCCAAAAACTTCTTCCATCTCTCAGCTGAGCAGAACCCTGCAGTCCTTTCACAAATTAGCTGCACACACTATTTTTGTTTCAGTGTTAGTTTCTTTTAACTCACAGTTTGGATGAATAACACTATTTCTAGCTAGTGTGAATCTATTTCCGCAGGGCACCTCAAACACAAATCAGCTTTTGTCTAACCTGGCTTAATAAGGGTTTTCAAATCTCCTTTCTAAAGCATCCAAATGCTGCTAAACTTGCCATAAGATCTTGCCAAACATGTACAAAAGAATCAGATTTCTGCTCAGATTCATGTTCCCAGTGATTCGGCTGGAGTTTGGAATGTGTCTTAGCAGTGTCCACTACAAAATCTATGTCCCTTCCTATATCGTTAGACAGATGGACAGGCTGGCAGACAGGACCAGCCTGGTTTGGGGGCAGGGACAAAAATAACACGATCATATTTCAACTCATTGTTCAAGTTTAATGAGTTCTGCCATAGCTCCAGCACTAGAAGGTTATTGTGAGGGAAAAACAAAGGGACCCTTCTTTTGTCTTTCTTCTCAAACTATCAGGCCCCATTACTGAAAATTAAGGTTCAATAAAATTCGTATTCAGAGATAATTAGCAGACAGCTTTGTGGTGTGGCAGATAATATGACCAAAGTGCTGGTTCACAGCAGTGTGTGCTGAAGTGTGAAAGAGCAAGTTCTCCATTGCTGCTTCTGAGGTCATACCCTCTCATCCTGCACACAATGTGGCAGTCAAAATGCAGCATTCTTACCTGCTGTGATAAAAAATACACCAAAGCAAATAAATTATTTCAGACCCCCCCTTCCCCTCACAGTTTTTTTTTTTTAAACAAAGCTAGATCATTAGTAATAAACTATGACTTCATTAGAATGTTCCACATAACAGGATTACAGAGGAATGTGTCAATAACTGGCAAAGGTTTGTCTTTCATTAATTAACACTTTTGTATGAATACAAACTTGTTATCCTCACTTTTTATAGGTGAAATATTATCATTAAAATTAGACCTTGGTTTTAAAAAAATCTTGATGGTGTTAATTTGTACAAGTGAACATTTTCCAAATATTGCTTAGATTGGAAAAGAAACAAAATTTGAAATCAGGCAGAGTTACTGGAGGACTGCTTTTCTCTGCATTGAAGGAAAAGAAAGTTTCAGAGTTCTACTTTTTTATATGTATGTACATTGAAGTATACATGTACATGTTTTCTTCATATAGTAGAATATTTAAGGAAGGAACTAATTAAATATTTGTTCTGGTTTCTTTGCTTAACAGAAATGCACATTAACTACTTCAGCTTTGCTTTTCCCATCTATCACTGAGGAAACAGCTCATAAGCTCAGGGACAGTCTGTAATATTGCTCTGTTTATTCTGATACACAAAATTTCTATGTGGACAAAGAGCAAAAAAGGAAGTTCTACCTAAAAAAAAGTATTTTCCTGAGGTAGAAACACAGTAATTTCAATTTTTCCAGTTTTACCTGGTAGCTTATAAATGTAACTTTTGGCATTACAGAGACAGTAACTGAAATATTCACATGAGTAGTGGAATCCAGGCTACAGCTAAGTTCTCAGGTACTGATGGTTTACTACTGTCATGTTTATTTGGATCACCAAATGATTTACAAGATAGATCTCATTAACTGAAGAATGTGCAAGTGCTTGAATCTCACCCTATCTGAAATAAACCTCCTCTTTTTGCATAATATCTTTTGTTTTGGACAGTTTGGATCAAAGTTCTGTGTGCTGTGAGACAAGGTCTCTTCCTATGTCGTCAGTTCCAAAAGATATGAAACACTTATGTGAAACAAGATATTAATAAACTGGCATTTTCTCTCCCCTTTCCCGAGTGTTGCTGGAAAGGCATGTACAATAATATTTAACGTGAGCTGTTCTCCAGGAGTACAGATGGGTTTTTTGTTTTCCTGAATACCTCTTTATTTCACAATTCACTGAACAATAAGCATATTTTCAAAAAAAATAGGAAATATAAAATTCTGTCTTGTTCAGGAAAAGACAGTGTGTAGTGTTACTTTAAAAGCCTGTATGGAAATATCCAAAAGCAATGTTGGATTTGTCATCCATTTACAGAGACTTTCCATTAGCTTAAATTTGAAAAATGGCTTCAGATAATAATGAACCCAATAAAGAAGGTCAAAATTTTATTTCCACCAAAAAATATTTCAAAAAAATCAACATTATGATTGGTGAGGAAAAGTAGGTCTCCATCTTTATTTTTCAGATGTCTCTAAAATTGCATGGACTTCTGAATTTTTTCGGACACTTGGGATTTTTTTAAATACCATCATGCTGTGGGAAAATCTCGACACCCTGCAATGGAAGGTGGAAACCCTACTGATTACAGTGAAACCAGGTTTATTAACATTACATAAAGAAGCACTTTCATCTGCATTTCAGTGTGCAGTGAACTTAATATGTGATTAGAAAAGGAGGATTAAGGCTGTTGTCTACATTAGCAAATAATTCAGTATGATAAGAGTAAATCAGTAGATCAAAGCAGTCAGTGCTGAAGCCCTACATCCTGTGGTTGAAATTTTTCACTTTAGTCCGGGTTTAGCATGATCTCCTGGTCTGAACGTCTTCATTGCACACATGGTTCAAAGTCACCTGCTCAACATCCAAATGCTTACAGCTGCATTAGGGAATGTACCGCACCAAGTGCACCTCTGAAGAGGAGAACCTCACTTACTTTTCTCTGAAATCCACCTTGAGAGCATCTAGTTTGCAGGAACCAAACTACACTGTGCAAGAAAACATTGCACAATAACATTAGGAAACCGAAGGACTATGAACCAAACTGTGAGTCAGATGCAGTCTAGAAGTGTCTTCTAGCTAGATGAATATACAGGGTATAGAAATTCTTGGAATTTATGTGACTTTCTGACCCCTATGCAACCTCCTTGAGGATACTACACTGTTGACAGTGTAGTATGCAGTCACAAACTTTCTTTAAAAAAGTCCTGCAGCTCCCTCTACTCCAGAGTAAGGAGTTAGACTGAAAACCCTCCTGCAGCATGCTGCAGACACTTCAGTAAGCCCAGCACTTTCAGTTCATCCTCTTTAGAAACATACTAAAGAAAATATATCATACTATACTTTGAAGTCTGCAGGCATGCTAAATTTACCAGGGATTATTCTTTGGTATGTAAAAGTAAACTACAGAGATTAGCAATACTACGCCACTTTACAGTGGCATCTCAAGAGATTTCCCAGTGAGGAGCAGTGAAGACCCTTGCTCAGTCCACGCAGCACAAAACCACAAATCCTATGTACAGTGCTGTTCTGGAGACAGTCTCAGTGAGTTATCATAGCCCTGTGACAAGCTGATAAGCCCTGTCAGGGAGTTCATAAATCAGCAGTGATTATTAGCTCAGCACTCCTCAAACTTAGATATCCTGCTTGTAGACCTGAGCAACTTTACCAGCAGTTATCATGGCTGTCCTTACCCCTGTGGTGAAGATGTATCCACAGCCTCCTGTCCATGCTTGAACTGCACCTTCCCCAAATCCTTAGGCACATGGTATTATTCTGCCCTCTGCTCTATTTTTAGAGAGTTCTGTCAAGCAATTTAAACCAGCATATGCAATTGTTCCTTGTAACACAGAGAAGCAGTTTTCTAACTACATGAGGAATAGTATTAACTATGTTTGAACTGTACTTCAGCACTTACAGTATTTTTGTGTTTTGATTAGGTTTTTTGTTTTGATTCTTGTTTTGGTTTTGGTTTTGTTTGTTTTGGTTTTGGTTTTTTGTTTGGTTTGGTTTGATTTGTTTTTTGGTTTTTTGTTTGTTTGTTTTTTTTTTTTGTTTTTGTTTTTGTTTTGTTTTGTTTTGGTTTTGTTTGTTTGTTTGTTTTTTATTGTTTTTTGTTGATTCCTATAAGACTTACTTGCTGATTCCTCTATAATAATTCCTAATGCCAATGTGATGGCTTTAAAATTTTTCAGTAGCTGGGAGGGTCTGACATAGTTTGATGTCTCTGTAATCCCAAGGTCTCACATCTGTAGCTCAGTATGGGCAACTAGTTTGTGTGATGAAAACAATCACAATAAAGCATGGGAAAATCAGAGCTGTGCTCCTCCATGAAGTCATCTTTGGTTTATTTATGAATTGTTTAATTGTTAAATTTAGAAGCCAAGTCTCACTGTGATAGAAGTTATTACCTAAAAAACCCACTTCATTCTGCATATCTTTTAAATATGAAATGGGATTGGCAGGTATTTTATATAACTGCTCTGCACAGTGTAACATGTTATTCCACAGTTTCTCAGTTATTCATTTATTTGATGCTAGACAAATTTCATATGCTGAAAACAGAACAAAAGGAAGAAAATCAGGGTTCAAACCAAAGTCCTAACAAAGTCAGTGGTGTTTTCAGAAAATTGGATGAAGTCTCAGTTTTAAAATTAAATAATTTGCATTTAAAATGAATGCTGAAAAATACCTGGGCTAATAAAATTATTTTCTTTAAAAGGATGGAGAGGAATATATACATATGTATGTATATGTGTGTGTGTATATATGTATACACACACATATACATATATAATTAAACTGGTTCCACTTTAATTGTGGAACCAGGGTCTTCTTCCACAGTCCTGCCCCAAAGCTATGCTCTGTAAGACAAGGTTCACTCTGCATCTATTCCCACTCAACCCCTACACACCCTACTTCCATGGCTCTTGCTTGCTTGCTGCAGAGAGCTAACCGAAAGCATACAAACTGGACTGGAGCCAAAGCAAAGTTAAGCCTCTTATTGATAATCACAACAGGATATCAACCTAATCTAGGGCTTAATCTATTATTTCAGCAAAGATTTCTCCCCAGAAAATTTACAGGGTGTATTGGATCTGGCTGAGATGGAGTTAATTTTCCCCACGGTAGCTGTCATAGTGCTGTGCTTTGTATTGGTAAGGTGTTGGTAACACACCTATGTTTTGTCTGCTCTTGAGCCATGCTCCACAACATCACGGCTGTCTCTCCAACATTACCCCCTCACCAGTAGACCAGGGTAGACAAAGTCTTGGGAAGGGACACAACCCGGGCAGCAGACCCAAAGTGACCACACGGGGAGTTCATTCCATAGGACGTCTACTCAGCAGTGTAAGATAAGAGGGGGTAGGAAGAGTAGGGGCATTCGTTATTACGTTTGTTTTCATGAGCAAATGCTATGTATGCTGAAGCCTTATTTTGTGGGAAGTGGACGGGAATTGCCTGCTGATGGGAAGCAAAGAATAAAACATTTTCCTTTGGTTCTGTGCATAGGCTTTGCTTTTTCTTTATTAAAGTGAAAACCCACAGGGTTTTTTTCATTTTATTTTTCCCCTACTGCATCCTGCTGAGGAGAGTAGTGATATCTACTAGCATCTATCCAAGGCCAACTCACCTCACAGCTGATCCCAGAGCAGAGCAGACTGAAACTTCTCATATGCTTAATGTACTCTAAAGTAATGAGGGTACACCTCTTCAGGCAAAACAGCTCTGAGGCAATTGTTCTGCTAGATACCTTGAGCTGAGAATGGTTCATATTTTACTGTCGGACTTACAGCAAGAGTTTGGAGACAATACTGCAAATATGGCAGTGACTGGTTTGACATTAACGACTCACCTGCACTACAACACACAGCTCCCTGGATTTTGGGCTTCAGGGAGGCAACACCAAACATTCAGTGCTCTCTTCCTCATTAGCCAAGATGCTACATTGTCCCTGCACGCTATGGAGCAGCTCTCCACCAGAGGGGCACCTGACATGGAGGGTGCATCCATCCTCTTGGTACTGCACAAATGTGGATATGCTCCCAAACTACTTCTGCTGAGTGCACACCTGGATCCCAAACATGTGGAAGGTTTTGCCATTGTCACTGATCAGGTTTTCCCTACAGATATGTGAAGATATAGTCCTAAAACTTAAGTTTTCAAGTGGGAAATATCCTCTTTCTCTTGATTTCCACTAAGAGTCTACAAGATGAACTGGCAAGGCTCCCTGGAGCATCAAGGTCTTTCCAGTGCAGAAGGATATGCGGAGTTTCCCTCATTTAGGAGGAGACCCTGGTACAACAAGAATGAAACTTCATTCAAGTTTTGACATTGCAGCTCCAAAGGGTACAGACAAACTCTGATGTTAACCACACTTTAAGTAATGCATAAAATCAATTCCTGTTGATTAATATTAATTTATTAATCCAGCAATCAGTTGCTATTAAAGCAAGAAGAAAGCAAATACCCTTTTTCCAAGTAAATTATATACAGTAAACAGACCCTGAGAGATGCAAACATTGTCTGGCTTCACTTTTCTTTAGCAGGAAGTCTGAATGATAAATGCGTCAGCCTCATGGTACTAAATTTTTAAATATAAGGGCAGGTAATGAAAGAATAATGTCTATCCCCTGTGATTACATCCCACCCACCACCACAGTGTGCAGATGGCAGGTATCCCTTGCTAGGCTGGCGCTTGCTTTCAGGCATTCTGAGACTGCAGGGAGGCTACGAGTAACTACAGTCCTTGCAGAACAGAGCTCTTCTGTAGCAGCTTTGGGAATTTGGTTTTGTGAAAATGTAACAAAATTTCCCTGTGAAGTCCTGAAAAAAAAGGGTAAGGTAAAAATAACTAGGGAATTGGCTTGAGTTAGTAAATAATTTATTTTATTATGCATTAATTATTGGTTTATTAAGTAGTTCTCTGAAAGTTTTACAGGAATTTAGATATTTGGTGATTCTAATTACTTTTGCTCACTGGCAGGATAAGGATGTTTTGGAAAACAGAGGACAACACCATCTTTGTACCGTAGCATCTTTGTAGGTATAATATAAAAATTATTCCCACTACAATTTTGGTTTACTTAGAGGAAACCTAAAATTTGTAAAGAGATTTACTTTCTGATTAGTAATTAGTTCTTTAAATTCCTGTTGGAACATCTGTAAAGAGTTTATTTCTACTTCTATTTTTTTGTTTGTTTTACATTTATATCTAGTGAGTATAAACAGCGCACCAAGGCCATAATCGTGCTCACCTGGTGCTGGAAAGACTACTGACTTTCTGATTGCCTGATTGGATCCTATGGAATAACCTATTCTCCCCATAATCAGAGATGAAGGAAATGAAGATAAAAGGTAATGTTTATAGTTATAAAATAAAATTAGCTGGAGAAAAGTAATAGCAGATCACAGAACTATGATTGTGTCTCACCTTCTCTGAGATGAGAGACATCACGAAGCTCTGAAGCTGGTTTCAGGTCTCATGTCATGGGATCATTGATTTTATGAAGGCTGGCATTAATTTAAAATAAAAGAGTAACAAGTACTTTGCAGTGTTCTGACTGCTTTCCTGTAAATACAAAGTTATAAATAACAATACTCAGTCTTGCAAGTTTTGACCTAACTTCATCATATTTCAATTGCTGCTGGCAATCTCCAGCATGAAGACAGTTTTCCTATGTATTTTCACAACTGCCCTGACAGTATAGGTGGCCAATGAGTACTTCCCTTTTGTTACCATGTAAAAATAAGTAAAGAAAAAGTTCCTTAGGTGGGTTTGGTAATACTCATGATTAATCTTCCTTCCTTGACAATCTTCCTTCATCCATAGTAAAAAAACCTTCAAAAATACAGTAGTTGAAAAGTCAGTGGTATAGAGTTAACTTGTTACATTCACTTATGGATAAAGGAATCAAATTTTAAAAAAAGTGGGAATGAGAATATTAAATTAATATCTGATGCAGTGCAAAGTAACATTCCAGTTCAGGATATTCTAATTTTTGTGCAGCAGTTACTTGAAGTAAACATCAGAGTGCCAAATTTCATTATATGAAGCTCTACACTACGTGTTTACTGTTCCATAACATTAGGGAAGTGTTCAAAAATCAGTACAAAATCTACTTTGTCTGACTTCTTCAACTTGCCTGCCTGCATTTTAAGTTTATCAAGAGTCAATAGGTGTTTAAGTAACATTTTCGCTATCAGACTGTTCAGATTTGTAAAGCTTAAGTTCCTACGTGTGTGCTGCTGCATGGGTCTGTAGCATTTTAAAGTATTTTTTTAGAATTTTTAATAGGTCTGTGGGAATTCATGAAGAGAAATAGCGATACCTGAAACTCTGGGCAATGTGGCTGTGCCATATTAAAAAGATGGTAGCTTGTGAAAAACTTCACAAAACCAGAGAGAACTGGTAAATAAGAAAGATAGCACTACAAAAAGTACTTACAACAGGTACCCTCTTAAACCCGAGCTCATGGGCTTCCTTCAAGGTATGAATAAAAAGTCCTATTTTCAGTTACAAAAACTCACTTCTAAATTATTTATTACTGAAAACAAGCAAACTTGTCTTAAAATTTTTACCTTTCTAAAAATCCTCTCTCTGAGGTATTTGCATGATATGGGCTTAGCATTTATCTTTTATCTTTTTTCATCTTCTCTTTACTGGGCAAAACAGAATTTGCTGTTTCCACATAAAGGTCATTAGTAGCCTGAAGGTCTATGCAAATCCTTCACACCAAACACTAATAACATTAGAATGGAGTGAGTGATAAAAGAACTAAAGAAATTAAGATTAGAAACTACTCTAAGTAAAAAAGGGGTGGGGGCTAGTAACTTGTCAACACAATGTTTTGACTGTGGATGGTCATAACTTGTATGCTTTTACAGCTAAGTTCAGAGTTATCCTGAAGACCTGCAAAATCCTTCCAGGTGAGCATCAGAGAAGTTCAGTTGGGATTCTACAAGGTTCCTTTCCTGCTATGTTCCTGTGTCATTCCTTTCTAAAGACATTGACCATATGATGATATTCAAATGGCCAAGCGTTTACAATTTCCAGATCTGCCAAATAGCAAATCAACCTTTATAATTAAAGGTGACAAGCTGACAAGGAAAATGAATGTAAAATTGTATACGTATATGAATTTTTATGTCAGATTGCCGTCTGTGCACTTGTTTTTTCTTTGTCAATAGCCGAAGGCTCATTTCCCTGTACTAGAAGTGCATTTTATATCGAGGCCTTCAGACAGCTCCCTTCGCCCTAGTGAATTTGCTGATTAATTTTGGATGCTCCTCTTAATTAACACCCCAAAGGAAGTCTAGATTTTCTAGCCTATATTCCATGTAAAACAAGTGAATCTGAAGAACAATGACCTAAGGAGACAGGCGCGCTGTGTCCGAATGACATTACAAGAACATTGAATATCTCACAAGTCAGGACCTGGTCAGGCAATGCCTAGGGAAAATGTAGGCCTTTAATCAGGGCAGAAATGAGATTCATATTAGTCCAATTTCATTTTCTTTATTGCTGACAAAAAGAGGCTGGGATGGATGCCACCTGACAGTTGAAACATGGTGCTCCTATGCAGGAACGGGTGCCTCTGGCCTTGATTAATAATTGGTACCATTTTGACTTGCGGGCAGATAAGTTGGTGATGGATGAGAGAAAAAGAGTGAAGTGATTTATTATAAAATTAGGATAAAATAACGAACTGGCTAATTGCACACAATCTTCATAAAATGTAGCTGTGGAGTCAGAAGTGCAATGCCAGGCAACAATAATTTCCACCTCACTTTTCACGATGAGATCTTAAAGCAAAAAAAAAGATAGAGACAACTCTTACTTATGAAGCTGCTATATGCAGAAAGGGCTTTACTCCTTCTTCTATTTCAAGCAAATAAAACACTGAGATTTATATTTCAGTTTTTATTATTACTGTTGCACTAGAAAAGGGAACAGTAGAACTAAACAGGCTACATAAAACCAACTGTTGCTTCTTTGTTAAAGCTAATAAAACCCTGCAATTCTGTAATTTCCTTGCATACCTTTAGCAGGGTAAAAATGTCTAAACTTATGAAACTGAGATGCATATATGTTAAAATCAAAATTCAATCCAAAAAATCAACTTGCAAGGTCTATTGGCAGCTGTAGAAGTGTTCAATGCTCTTGGTAGGTATCATTCTTCTAGTCCACTTTTTGATGGTCTGAACTTCCAAACCTGTGCTCTGACAACTATTTTAGAAGCTGAGTCATCTATTGCTCACTATTATATGCTGCATATGCCCGGTAGAGTACAATTACAGATTAAAAAAGCGTATGTTGTAATAACCAATGGCTGTCTGATAAAAATATTTATTTTGCTGTTATGAATCAATGTCATTATATTATTTTTTCTTTACAAGACAGATGCTTGATCACTTTCCCTTGGAAATTTTTAAAGTCCAATCTGCTCTAATTCCTTTAAAGTTTTGCTACTAGCAGTTATAATCAACATCCAAGGGAATTTTTTCTACAAGCTCAACTATTAAACAAGCTGACATTACTAAATTAAATATGACTGCCAACAATATTGTCCCAATAAGATGAGTTCAGTTATAAAACTTAAAATTAATGTAGCATGGGAGCTAAAATTTAATTTACGTGTAATTGATTTCTCTTCTACTCCCCAGACAAAAATGTGGCAATTTCTCCTTATACTCCGCAAAGTCTCGCATACTGAATTTGTCATACAGATTAGGAGGCTGGATTTTCAAATAATAATTTGAAAACACTTGATTTTGGTTCAAAAGCCACACTTATGGCTAAAGAGCATTAAACTTTTCCCATATACTTAAAGAAAAAAAAATATCCCTTAAACAAATATTACAAGGTTTCATATCTGATTGTCCTAGAGTGACTTTGTGATGCTTGTATCCCCAATCGTCTGTTCTGTATATTGTGTTCTGTACCTTTAAGATTGATTCTCAGAGTGCACAGTTTGTTTTGAAAAACTATTTTACTCCTCTGCATTCTTCTCCTGAATGGTGTATTCAGCTGAGGCTCAGACAGACTGCTGCAGGATAGAGATCTCCTGGGCTTTTTAGTTAGTTTTAACTAGCTAGGGCAGAGAAGTTCCCTGGACTGGATTTTTTTTTTCCTTTTTCTTAGGACTGTTTAAACCTCCTCTGGACTGAAAACCCATAAGAGAACTTAGAGATCACCCCTGTGCCCTCCGGGGCCCAAGACAGCATTTTTCTCCAGTGCCAGAGGAATTGATAAGAGACTGAGAGAGACAAACTGCACCTACAGCAAGGACTTCTCTCAGTTTGCCGTCTCACTTCAACAAAAAGTTTTATTGTTTCATATTATTCATTCTGTGTGCTCGTGGGCACTTTGTTTGTTAAATAAATAGCTTTTTCCACTTTTCTCCAAAAAAGTTTTTTCCAGACCAGTTGTAGGGGAGGGGCCCTTTGGGTTTGCTTTTCCAGAGGAGCCCCGTTTGGAGAGGTCCTCCCAAATTTTCCCTAAACCAGGAATCTACTCTGGAATGCCTACCATGGACTGGCAATCTATTTTTTGGGAAGATTTGAGAAAAGTTAACCTGAATTAATTTCTTAAGTGAATTCTTAAACTACATCAATTCCACAGGAAATTGTGTCAAAATTTTAAGGTGTCTTCAACATGACATAGCTTCATGAATTAGAGCAAACTGAATTAGGACTGTTTCCAAATAAGAGTATCCACCATTTACATAAATTCTTCTAAACTCATCTCCCTGTTTTTTGTGGACTAACCTCTTCAAATGTACCCTATTCAAAAATCTCTTCACACTGATTTAATTAGAGTTTATTTGGGAGAAAAGTATATCAGGTGAAAGGTGATTCAACAGAAAAATTACAGAAGCACCATTATCTTTTCTCTGATTCCAAAATCATGAAGTTTATAATCATATCTGTCAAAACCTGAAGGCTACATCCCATCATGACCATCAGAACACAGACTTGATTAAAATGCATATTACTGTGAGAAACGAGACAAGAGAGTAATACTGCCTGTGTTGTCCTTGCAAATTGCATTAATGTCTTCTCACCATCAATTCCTATGTTCTTTCAAAGTCTCAGAGCTTTGACAGTTTAGGGTAAAAGGAAATCATAATTAACTGTAGTGCTTTTAAGATCATGAGATAAGTAAGAGTACGAGGCTGCCTCGTGCTCTGAGCTTCTGCTCTGTACTCGAGAAGGAGCAGCATGGCTGGCTGTGACAAGGACACTCCTCTGTAAGCCACACTGAACTGTAAGAGTTCAGGCCATCATGTCCCTTGTCTGTATGAGGCTGGTGCCAGGCATGGACTAACTCCACATCTTTGCTACCTTGCCTCTGATATCTTTGCTACCACTGGGACTCACATGCCTAGCAGAGCTGAGGCTTGCCTTTTCTCCACACTGCAAACACGAGAGCATTGGGGCAGCATCACTAATATCTGGGAGGCTTGTGGCTGAAACAATAACATTATGTCAAAGGTTAGGACAGCTGAACAATTACTCACAGATTACTGAAAGAGAGCTGAGAGCAGCTTTAAGATCAGAAGGGAAACTGAAGTCTATGCTCTCTGTAGATATAAAATTGGAAAGATAAAAGCCCAACTAGAACTCAATCCGCAACCATCATTTCAAAAGATGAAAAAAATGTTTCTGCAAATACATTAATAATAAAAAAAAGACCCAAGAAGAGTCTTCATCCTTTTTTGGATGCAGATGGGAACACTGCCACCAAGGATGAAGAAAGGCCTTTTTTGTCTTAGCCTTTAACTAAAAGATCAGTTATACTCAGGGTACTCAGCCTCCAAGCTGGTATACAGGGACGGGGAGCAGAAAAGACTCCCTGCAATCCAAAAGAAAGTAGTTAGTGACCTGCTGTGCCACCTAGACATCCACAAGTTTATGGGGCCAGATGGATTCTAACTGAGGGTATTGAGGGAGCTGGTAGAAGAGCTCACCAAACCACTCCCTGTCACTCATCCTCAGTCCTGGTTAACCAGGGAGGTCCCAGACTACTGGAAGATAACCACAGTAACCTCTTGCAAGAACAGTTGGAAGGAGAATCCAGGGAACTACAGGCTTGTCAGTCTTACCTCAATTCCAGGGAAGGTTATGGAATAGATTATCTTGGGTACTATCACATGGCACATGCAGAACAGCCTGGGGATCAGGCTCAGCCAGCGTCCATATGAAAAGGAGGGCCTACTTAACCAACTTGATCTCCTTTTAGGGCCAGGTGACTTGCCTAGTGGATAAGGGAAAGGCTGTGGATGCAGTCTACCTGAACTGTAGTAAAATCTTTGACACTGTTTCCCATGGCATTCTCCAGGAGAAACTGGCTGTTCACTGGTTGGACAGGTATACTGGGTTTACTGGGTAAAAAATGGATGAATCACTGGGCCCAGACAGTGGTGGTGAATGGTGCTACATCCAACTGGTGACCAGTCAAAAGTGATGCTCCTGAGGTCCCACATTTGGGGCTAGTCTTGTTTAATACCTTTATCAATGATCTGGACAAGAGAGTCAAGTGCACTCTCAGTCAGTTTGCAGGTGGACACCAAGCTAGGAAGGAGCTTTGATCTGCTGCAAGGTGGGAAGGCTCTGCAGAGGGATCTGGAACAAGTGGGTAGATGAGCTGAGGCCAATTGTATGAGGTTCAACAGGGTGAGGTGCCAGGTCCTGCCCTTGGGTCACAACAACACTGTTCTGTGCTATAGTCTGGGGCAGAGTGGCTCATCAGAAAAGAATCTGGGGATGCTGGTCAACAGTGGCTGAACTTGAGCCAAGGCCAGTGGCATCCTGGCCTGTATCAGCAATAGTGTGGTCAGCAGGACCAGGGAAGGGATTGTCCCCCTGTACTCAGCACTTGCGAAGCTACACCTCGAGTCCTGTGTTCAGTTCTGGGGCCCTCAATTTATTTCACACTGGGGCTGGAGCATGTCCGCAGAAGGACAACAGAGCTGGGACGGGCTCTGTAGCATCAGCCTTATGACTGAGGGAGCTGGGGCTGTTTAACCTGGAGAAAAGGTGGCTCAGAGGAGACCTTTTTAATCTACAGGCACCTGAAAAGAGTTTGAGTTGAGGGACAGGTTTGTCCATTCTTCCAGGCAACCAGCAACAGGACAAGAGGTTTTAAGCAGTTCCAAGGGAGGTTCAGGTTGGATACTGGGAAAAATTTCTTCAATGAAAAAGAGCTAAAGGATGAGAACAGGCTGCCCAAGGAAATGATGGACTCACAACCCCTGAAAGTATTCAAAAAAACAAGCGGACATGACACTTTGTGATATGTTTTAGTTGGCATGGTGATATTGGGTCAAAGGTTGGACTTGATGATCTTGGAGGTCTCCTCAAACCTTAATGATTCTGTGATTCTATGAGTCTATTTACCATTTTCTTAAGATTTGGTTTCAGGATTCAGAAACTGAGGAATGTCAGTCATGGAACTTGTGTCTGCCCACTAGCTTTGTCACAGGTAGATAGAAAAACAAAAGGAGATAAATCTCTCTGGTCTTGAAAGAAGGTGGAAAAAAATTAAAGAAATATGGTTTCTCCACACTACTACATCCAAGACCTGGCTATGAGAAGTCTAAGTGATGGCCTTAAGTGGGAGCTGGACTCTGGGAAACCTGCTTGAAAAATGAAAAATTAAGTTGTGAGTTATATGGGTGTTATTGAAGTAGCATTCTTTTTACTATACATGGGACTTTATTTAGAAAAAAGTGATTCCAAGGAGAGAAAATTAAATCCTGTGAATGTTGCCTTTTCCTAAATAACAGAATTTATCCTTCTGAGAAGGCTCCTAGCTCTTCATCTTCATGATGCTCCTGTTCCTGTCATGACATTGCCGCAGCTTTGGGATGAGAGCATCAGCCATCAGCATAGACTTTTAGATCAGTATAAGATTAATCTTACTGCAAAAATCTTTGGCTGGGTCAGGCCTGCATCTGTGTCTGGCTCTGTCTCTCTCAGAAGACTATGACTTACTCTTTTACCGGTTGCATTTGAACTGTGTTTTGTGTCAATGTGGGATAAAGAAACAAGAGGCCTGCATGTAATTTGGATTTTTCTAAGTATCTCATTTCAATCTAATGTACTGTTGTGTAATTAAGCCAGTAAGTCTATATGACCAGCCCATTTCAGGACTTGGTCTGCTATCTTCAGTCAGTGACAAATTCTGGTTTCCATTGCTTGTTCAGAGATGATAACAGTGTGATTTACAGGTATAAGTAACAAATTAGATCAATTAAAAAGACTAAGAGTGGCACCTGTCTAAGTGTAGGGTTGCACTAAATGATTTCCACATCTTTGTTTCCTGTAGGATCCTGCATTTGCAGCCTCTCCTCAGGAAGGTTAACAATGGGAGAGTTGTTTCTTAATGCTCATGAACCAAGAAAGCAGCCTTATCCTGCAGCCCAGGGATATGATTATAATCTCTGAGTGAAAACAACAGCAGTATTTTTCAGCTCCATGTGTACAAATGATCCCTGTGTTTCATACAGTCCTTGACTATGGCATCTTGGATTGCCCAATTTGTTACAAGCCTGTATTGTGAGCTGCCTTTGTGTAGTAAAGCTGAACTCAAAGTCAGATACATGCCCCTCTTTCTTTGTGTACAATTCTCAGAATTTTGTATTCTTGTAGACTTTTATAAAATATTTCAAAGTTTTTACAGTCTTAAGAAATTTTCAAGTAATCTGATTTATTTTTTTCTACCAGTGGAAGGGAAAGTATGCAATTTTAAAATTAACAGAACTAGATTTGTGATATTTCTATCCCTTCTATCTCTATTATTGTCTAATGAAACTTAATCATTTTATGATAGGCCATATTAATACAGAAACTCCTTAAAGGCTGTGCTTAAAATGAGTGATGAAATTTCTTTTTTTATGATTGTAGTTAAAAGCTTAGAAGTACATCTTCAATTTATTAGAGCATGGGCTTCTTTGGACATTGGAGACTTAATCCAGTTGACTAGTAAATATTTGACATGTAACATTCCTCCATGGCAAAATCACTGTTGGAAATCAAGAAAACAGGCTTTTTATAGCAGCTTCAAGAGAAGACAGCAGGCCATCTGAGAAGCCCAGGAGGTGAAAATGATGTGGGCATGCTCAGATTCCTTGCTCTCTATTGCTTTTATGGTAACAAATTCCCTGGTGTTGCGTTGTGGAATGCTTCAGAGAATACACTTCATTTGTTGACCCTGGAGTTCAAGGAGAAGAATAATAATGTTTCTCCTCTCAATATATGTACTCAAGGTCTTGAGGATAAGTGCTTGTTTGTACAATCTTCCTCTCAAGTCAGAAGTATTTGGTTCCAACTCTTTCTCCTCTACCTCCCAGATACATATGGCTCCTCAGAGGTGTGGTCAGAAGATTATACTTCTGCAAGCACAGTCTTTCACACATTAATACAATGTCATCTCATTAGAACGGAAATTCCAAGTGGGAAGGAACCCAATACTTGATCTCACAAACCAGTCCCTAAAATGTTTGAAGGAGAAATTTCAAACATTTTTATCAATGTGCTGTTGGGTTACTATTTAGTTTCAAAGTGATAAATACCATTTGTGCTCCTAGAGCTCTTCAGTTTAGATCACAAGTCATATTTAGGCTGGATTGAGTATGGAAAAATATTTAAGCTAAAGATGTTTAGATTAGTATCTTAAAAGGAATGCCCTCCGAGTAAATGCAGGAGGATTAATATACCTGTCATATTCCTCCTAAGAATCATCATCCAAAAAAAGAACTTGTCACCCTCTTATAACAGGTTGAATTAAATCCAAGAACTAAGTGATATGAATTACCTTCATATTCCTAGAGCCATTCCCTGTAAGTAATGGTGATCACATACATTGGCAAAGCAGTCCAGGAGAAATGGCTATACTGATGTCCATAGTGCACTTGTACAGGGAATAGGGAAGATTTTTATGTAAAGGTCTGTTAATCTATTCATGCTGATGAGTTATCGTAACAATTTACTATATGGTGCACCAATTTGTACATGTTACTTGCACTGCAGTTGTAATCTCATGCTTACTTGCACTCTGCAGACTCGTGTGTAAACCTCTGTGCAGTATGATAGTGAAACAGGCCTGATCCATGGAAAATATTGCAAATATGTAAAGACAAGCAAAATGGGAAAAAGCAATTGGGTGCAATATAGTCAAAGATATCATGTCCTCTGCTCTACTTCAGAGTGTTTATTAAATAGTCACTCTTTTTCTGAGTGCTGGAAATATCCTTGGTCAGAGGATCAAATTCTGAAGAGGAATGCTAAGAGTTATCCATTGCCACCCCATTTTCCAAATTTCCAGAAATGTTTCTAATATGTCCTTGATTTTTTAATGATACAGACATTTCCTGGGAATTAGATCTGAAGGGCAGTAGCTTATTTGCCATCCTGTGCTGAGGAAACATTTTGAATCATTTAGTTGGGATTGAATTTTAACCTGAATTTTAACCAGAAGCCTCCATGTGGAAGTCCCAAAACCCCATTAGTAATACTTTGTGTTGTTCTAGAAATTAGGTTGCAAACTTTTTATAAAAGTATCAAAAATTTAAAATACTTTTTATGTTCCCTTCTATGGAATCCCTACATTTATATACGTTCCTTTTATTTAATGATGCGACAGAAGATATTCCTTGTCCTGGAGTTAGCAATGCATTAATCAAATTATTCAGTTAATTTTTTTCAAAAATAAATGGAACTGCTGAATATGGCCATGTGTGACAATTGCACATAGGTAGCTTCCTCACAAAATTGGTGTGAGTTACTCCATAAGGTGTTCTTTAGCTATCATTTAATGAATGTTATTATTATGATTTGCTGAATTATTTAAAGCTATCTTCAGGCAAACTTAAATGACTGTATTTATTTTTTAAATAGAAGCTACTTATTGCACTTTGCTCTTAGAGATGCTTATTCTCTTCACCCCATTAAGGCGGGGGGGTGGGTGTTTGTTTGTTTGTTGTGGCATTGGTGGTGGGTTTTTTTGGTTTTTTGGATTTTTTTTTTAAGAAAATCTGCGATTACAGAGGAGATTTCTTGGCAGTACATGCTATAAATGCACAAACCTCTGGAAAAGGTTGTGAGGTGTAATAAACAGAGTTATGACAATTTTCAAAAGGAGACCAGTAAAAAAGCCCCAAGAGATGTCTGCTGCTAATGCAGTTGGGCTGGCTGGGTGGGTGTTTATTTGGAAAGGTGGATTTATTATGGGAGAAGGGCCACAGCAAAGAGATGCTTGCCCTCTCCCTGGATTAGCACTTCATGGTGGTCTAGGAGTAGGGCTGCAGTACCAGAACCTGCCCCACCAAGCCATCCTGTGCTTCATCCAGCCCTGACAGGCTGTGCAAACACATAAACCTCTCCCAGGGAGGCCACTGCCTAAGCAAAAAGAATTTCTATACCTTGAAGCATAAAAGAGCACCCTTTCCAAGAGGGGTCATATCCTTGATTTCCACATGGCTAAAAATTAAGATTTCCTACAAGTTAGTGCTGATTATGAACAGATGGAAAACACCTCCGTGGCAAGTGAGCACTGAACTTTGGCCACTTACCCTGTGAGCTAAAGTAACAGGGGATGCTACAACACTTCCCTTTGCGGCTCTATGTGAATTCACTTGATTAATGTTGTGTGTGCAAGTCTATTGAGGCACTGCATTTAAAAGGATTGTTTACCATAGCCTTGTAATCAACCTGCCTTAGCAGCACCCTATTACCTGTGATAACAGGGCTGCTGCAATTTGGATCTGAAAGAAAACCACCTTAGATGGGGTCTTGGATGCTTTAGGTGCCAGTATGCTGCCCTGTTATCTTCATTTGCAATTTGTTTTCAAGAACAGTGATTTGCATTTCAGTTGGATTACACCTTTTAATGTATCACAAAATAAAGTGGCTACAGTGAAAACTCACATCTCCACTAGTTTTCAAACGATGCATTTGAGGCTTCAGTGGAGAGGATTACAATTACAATTAAAATCAAAAGCTTGTTCATTCTTTTAATGACACATAGTAACCTTTTCTATACTAAGCCTATCGTGGTGCTATACAATCATGATTTTTTTTTTAATATGAAATAGCTGCATGCGCTCTGCCTTATCATCCACTACACACAAATGCTGTTTTTCTGAAAAGGAGCGCATCCTGCACAGTGATTTCAGAGGACAATTTACCTTGACAAAATATAGAAGACCTTAGAAAAAGAAATGGGGAGAAAAAAAGTCCACTGGTGAGGTTTGGGTTGGTTTGTTTTGTTTTGGGTTTTTTTTGGGGGAGGGGGGTGTTTTTAAGCGGGGTATATTTTAGTAACAGCCTTCATTTTCCTAGTATCTACCAAGATATGTAGTTACAAAGATGTCCATTGAATGCATAATTTTATTGGATGTAGTGTAAAATGTGGGTTATTTTTCTTTTAAGGAGCATTACATGAACAAAGGAAGGTTGTTGGTTTTATACTTTTTTTATTTTTTTTTAAATCCTGTAGTTTTCCCACAGCAATAATTTTTTTACTACTATAAATTTACCTTTTTTTGTAGTAATTCACAATAATTTCCATATAAGGCTTCTTATGTCGCTTTAGGAGGATTTACAAATGACAGACATTTATGTTTTTACTTGGGTCTTACTGTGTTATTCTTCATCTGCAAATTTTTGGTGAGACTAACACTTACTCATGTCATGTATGGCAGAAATATTTGGCTGAGAATCTCTGCTGTGGTATTCAAAAGCTTCAGCTCCAAGCCAAAACCTTGCCTGGCAAGGCACGAGTTAGGCTCAGGCAGCCTAATGGCTTATATGTACCCTAATTCTCTCTGTTCCTAATTGCCAGGTTGGGACCTTCCCGTCACCCCAACCACATCTTCCTGTCTCCTTGAGGGGTCAACCTGTGTCCCAGGGCAGAAATCCAGGCTCCACTGCAATGAGCTGAGAACTGTCTGTAGCAGGCACTGCTTACCCTCCACAGAGGGCTACCAAATCCCAGCCATGAGGTGGTGGCATGGGCAGAGTCCAAGCCACAGTCTCCAGTAAAGAGGTGAGGAACTGGGGAAGAAAAGAGCCATGCCGTAAAGAAATAGATAGTTTGATTTCAGCAAAATAAATGAACAGGTTATTTTTTTTCTCCTGTTTTTCAAAGACAACTGAAAGACCCAGAAGGCGCCAGGCTCTGATACATGAATTTCCTGTCTCCTGCAACTCAGCAGAAGTCATGACAATGCCTACTGTTTTGCAGCTAGAGATTTGAATGCCTCATAGACAAGATGGCAAGGATCTCTCAATTACTTCTAAGCAGTCTGTAAGAAATGGGAAAGTCAGCCTATTCTCTCAAAATTTCCTCAGTTAATGAAAAATTACCATTTACTAAAGCTAGATAGCTATATCCATAATCAATATTTAAAACTGAATCAAATGTCTGAGTCAAGCCAAAGTGATTTTTGTTTCAATCTTTTACACAAAGATAGATTCAAGCACCTTTCCAAAATGAAGTATTGAAAATCAAGGCTTCTAATTTAACATTACCAGAGGAGTAGGTGGCATTCTCTTCACTGAACTGAAATGCTTTGAAGGCAACTGTCTAGTAAAGTATGTCTTTGAGACTTTCTCTATATTTAGCAAGAAGAATGGGGAAGTCATGCTGACCTGAAGATTTCTCATACCTAACCTGACCAACATTTGGTAAACAAAAGGTTTCTGCCTTAATATAGACCAAAATGGAATTTGCAAGCAGGTTGCACACTGCAGTCACATACATTTTGGCAAAACATTACCTTAATGATTCTCTCCCCCTACTAATGTCATTTTATATTCTGACTAAATTCAGTATTATTTTCTTTCCAGCAAGCCTTTATTCTCAGGTATTCAACAGTATGGAAAGGGCAAGCTTAAAACAGAGTGAAAACACCTCACAGATTACCTAAGGATCATAGCACATTATTGAAGAAATGCAATTTTTGTTTTGTTTTGTTTTCATGTAGATATTTTTAATACTCATTACAAACAGCATAAAGAAATCTAAAATCTGGTGACCAAAATGATGATAGAGTGATTTACAAATGTCATTGAGATGTTCCAGGGGAACTGCCTTTCAAACACCTCATACACTTCATTCATCTGTGTGAGATAATTTTCTGGTTGTTCTGCAAAAATGCATCATTGAACAGGTGGCTCAGCCTGACCCTTTGGCATCAATTCAGTGCTCAACAGCAAAACCATGATTTCAAAAGTAAACAGAGGTGGTTTCAAAATTAGTACGAGATCTAAATTATTATTCTTTTTTGAATAATATATTTTGGGTTGGTTTGGTTTGGTTTGGTTTTTGTTTTAACTGAGCTTTCTTCTTTTTTCAGTTGTCATACATTTGTACTGTGATTAGGTTTTGCAGTGGTCACTTCATTTTTAGTTTATGAAAATGCATGTACCATTTCACAAAGGATCTTAACAAAATGAATTTTATAATCTGTACTAGATTAGCTAATTTTCTCAAAAGAGCTCAGTGAAAGAAATTATGTGGAAGCAATCCCAGACAATTCAGTGGGAAATGTGACCTTGATTTAGCTGAAAGCTATCTTCACATGCCAAACTCATACATATTTTGTCATCTTCTCCAAGTTAAAACCTAGGAAGTTATGAAGTAGCCCATTCAGATACCACTGCAGGGCTCTGCTCCCCATTATTCACCGTTCTTCAGTTAAGGAATCTCTAGTCCTGCCCTCCTTCAAACTTCAAAGGATCTTTCATGTTTTACCTGAGAGGGATGATCACCTGCATACAGGCCCCATACTTCTGTTTCCTAGTCATCACCCACGCCTTGACAACCTGACTTGACTTGGGCCATGATTTTCCCTATGAGCATTCTGTCCATTAGAGAAAGGAAGCTCTTGGAGAGGGTGAGATGAACTGGTCAGAGCACGGGGTTATTAGTGCCAAGGCCATGGGTTGAACTGCAATACGGGCCATACTATGATCCTTGTGGATCCCTTCCAACTTAGAATACTCTGTGTTCCCACGACAAAAGAAGATGCAGTTATAGCCTTCAGGTATTCATTTCTAAGTCTGATGCCACTCTTGAAACTGACACCCAAGGAAATAAGAGGTATTCAGCACAATTTTGTGAAGGAATGTTTTTGTTTATTGGTACTCCAGAAAAGCATCAAAGAGGGAGAAAATTTTCATAGTTTGTGTGATCTAAGAGGAAGGGGTTTTTTGGACATCAAATAAAGCTTGCACTGGGTATCATATTATGAGTTAAAAAAAAACCATTTGGCTTCATTTTTCATCATCTACACTTCAAGAGCCAATCACTTTCAATTAAATAAACTGTTGTTATAAATATGATAATAATTATTTTATTTTTTTAATTTAAATCGTTATGATTTTAACAACAATGAAGATGAAACAAAGACATTTGGTACATTTCAACATATCTGGTTCCGTGTTTCATCAGTAGGCAAAGGTTTCACATAAGATTTTTTACACAAAATTTTAATTAATTTCAAATGGATTAAATTCAACAATTCCCTGACAGACTATTTCTAAAATTGCCATCAGTCATTGTTCCTTACAATTCAGAAGCTACTCTATTTTGATCGGCCCATTTCGGGTAAAAAAAAATTAGTACCCATGTTGCTCCAAATGAGCAGAAGTCATATTCCTAATGGAACTGAATATAAATCCAATATGATTTTCATGTTACACATTACATCATTAGCTACAGATTTATAGGGAGAGAGCTAATATATTAAAGACTGTAACATAGCTTTCTTTCTCAAACACACCTAATTTTTGAAGTCAGACAGCACTAAATTTCTTCCTATAAGAATATCCAAAGTATTTTTCTTTTATTGGCTCTTTCCTTTAACTGAAGACTTCAGAGCTGATGAATATTTCATGGGTAGAAAAACACTTACAATACAAGGTTTTACCTACGAAATCTTTGGGGAAAGAGAGAAATGGCAAGAAGGCGCTGTAAGGACAGTTCTCTTAAGAAGTCTTTGGAAAAGGGTTTCCATTTCATTTTCCACATCAATAATACCTTTTTCACCCCTTAATACTTACTTCCTTTCATTGAATTCCACAATACTGTTCAGTGATTTTCATAGTATTCTTTGAATTAAAGCGTCTCCTGAGCTGGCTAAACCATTTTAAAGCTAAAAATTTAAACAGAAAATTTGAACAATTGAGAAAATAAAAAGGACATCCAACTGTAGTAGCTGTAAATTTGTACAAATCTGTCATATTGAAATATGAAACAGAAAAATATTCAAATGCACATTTTAAATTTATTTCTTCCATATTCTACTGTTCAGTCCTAATAGACTTGTCACCTGGATTTCAAGAACACATTTGAACTCCAGAGTATCAAGAGTGACAAAAAAAATTGTATTTCACTAAAGACTGTCCTATTCCAGACATTAGATGAACTCTTATGAACAAAAACATGTAGAACTCTCTTCTGACTGATGACTGCTAATAGGCAACAATGACACAAAAACAGAAAATAAGCCAAAACCAAACTAAAACCAAAAAACACCCAAACAAACACCCAAACCTAACCAACCCCCACCCCCAAAAAACATACCACCTAAACCACAAAACAAAACAAAAAACCCCACCACAACCAAATCCAAGGACCATACAACCCATAAAACCTGTTCAACCTGTTCCAAAGAAAAGTAAGGATATCAGTTACTCAGTCAAGTCCACTAACAGCTCGTGTTCTTATACAGAGGTTTCTTAGGTAGTATGATGACTAGTGAAAGCATAAAACTAGAAAAATTGAGAAAGAAAAAAACTCAAAACAAATTTAATCTCCCTCCCTGTCTACAAATTATTTCATCCTTTGAAACCTTTATTTGTCATTCTGTTCTCAGACTGCAATGGCACAAGGTACAAAGTACTGGGTTGTCAGACAAGAACAGAATTCCAATACTCAAATTACAAATTTATATCTGCAACAAAAAAAAAAAATCTGTGAGGCATAAGAATGTTCCTTACCCATCTAAGCCTATACATTTTATGTTTAAATATCCAAACGCTGATGGTCTAGGCCAAGCCCTCTTACTACTAAGCTTCTTAAGGCAACCTTCATATAGTAGATTTTCTAAACTGTCAGCCGTTATTGTTGTTTCCTTTTCATCTATTTCTGAAGTGGGAACTATGTACTGGAGTCAGTGTTTTCAGTATTTAATCTACAAGCAGGAGAAATCTAGATTCCTCTGCTTTCACTCCTTAAGGCTATGTCAGTCTTGTAAAACTTCATAATTAGCAGATTCTACACCTTGACAAGCATGTTAGGCTACTAATTTTTACTTCTTTCCTGATTACATCTCTGCCTATTCTATTCACAACTTAGGTTGTGGTCTGTCACCTAAATGAAATTTTTAGTGAATTCAATTGTTCTCTTAATTTTTTAAGGTACTCACAGAATGTTGGTGTCACATCACATCTCTCTGAATTTCCTCCACCACTGCAAGTTGTTTTCAATACCCATACAATGACAAGGATTTTAGTGTTTATCAATATTATTTATGTGGTTGTACAAAATTTGTTATGTCTTTTTTCACCTGGTAGGGATTTTGTTTCTTAAAACTTTTATTTTCTGAAAATTACTTTTTTAACAGAATTACAAAAACTGTATACTTACAGGAAGGCAATCGTTGTCTATATGTTCAGCAGAAATGTTTGAATCTTGGCAAAATACTTTGTCTTTTACTTTCTTTTTTTTTTTTTTAATGAATATTAAGGACAAAAACTTAAGTCACACATTAAGTTTAGCCTTTTAAGCTTTTAAAAACTGGGATATGGAAAAGGTTACCTTCCTAGTGTAGTCTTTTACATTCCTGCTTCTCTTTGTAAGTATATGTCTTACCTTTAAGTGTGGTAAAATATAAGCTATGTCATAAAATACACAGCATGACTGAGATAATGTTACTACAGGAAATGGTATTTCCTGACTTTCAAGTACTTGAAATAGTCACCTTCCCAACATATCCTCTTTATATATGCAATTGCAGTCTCATTTGTTCATTTTTCTATCTGTGAGCACCCAGCAATGTTTGAACATGAACAGATATTAGAAAAAAAATTGGACAGATATTATTTTTTTTTTTCACTGAAAGACTGGTTAGGCATTGGAATAAGTTGCCAGGGGTTTGGTGGAGTCACCATTTCTGGAACTGTTCCATAGGCATCTGAATAGGGCAGTAGGGGGTTTGGTTTTCAGGGTGATTATGATGGTGCTGACTTGATGGTTGGACTCAATGATCTTGAAGGTTTCTTCGAACCTTGATGATTCTTCTGTGAACAAATGGGGGTATTTTTTAAGAGAAAAGTCAAGAATTTATTTCTACTTTTGGAGGTACCAATTCCATACCAGGCTTTACTTATACATTTCACCATTGTCTCACAGAGGCTCCAGGATTCCTGACAAATAAATGTGACCCAGCCTTTTTTTATTTTCCTTTTGTGCTGCTATCCCTCTACAGAATGTCATGCATAATTTTGACGCAAGAATATTACTACATTTTCATTTTCGCAGGTGGTCTTTTCTGAGGCTTTATTATCACATAGCCTTTTGCTGCAAGGAGTAAAGTAGATGCACATGACTGTACTGTAATGAATTTATAATGAGTTAAAAAAAAGACTTGGATATACCAGTGTGTCTTCAGCAATGGGGCTGGAGTACTTGTGTCACAGGGAATCGTAAAAGAGGCCAGGTTAGAAGGGGCTTCCAAAGATCATCCTGTCCAAAGTTTTGTGAAAAAAAAAGAGAGGCTGTGGTAACTGGGCTTGGCAGATCTGGAGGAGGAGGAGACAAGTTTGGAGGCACTTCCTTACCATCTCCAACTATCAAAAGAGAGAAAAGGGATCCAAATGTTCCTTGTTGTTGCACATCTAAAGGAACAGAGGCAAAGGATACATGCTTCAGGAAGGGAGTTTCCCACTGAGTATAAGGAAAAATCTGTAGGACAGTAATGAGAAAGACACACCATTACCATATACAAGTCAACAGGACAAGACTCTATCAATCTCCTCTATCTTTGAAATCATCACTGTCTTGTGTAGGGAGCTCTACCAGATGACTCATAAGGGTCCCTTTTAATCTGTGTTGTTCTGTGTTTCTAGAGTTCATAACCCAGTGGAGATCTGAATGGTTTGAAAGATTAGTCTGTTCAGCTGACAGGAATTCATGCGTAGGGTGGGCCACACACAGGCCATGTTATATTTCATTTCAGGATTTGAGTGTATGGTAGGTAAGGAGAAGGTTGACTCCCTCTGAAAAAAGCCTCTTAGGCCTCTACACTCAATTTCTTTCTCTTGCTTATGATCCTCAATTTGTCATTTGCTCTATACTATACTTCAGTTCATACATACTTTTCTCTTAATTCCTTCTGTTGATGAATCACCTCCACAGTGTCTCCAACACTACTCACATGAATAAAATTTCTAGGACTTGAGTGAGCTTTTCCCTCAGGATTCCTGTTGGCCTAAACCCAAAATGTCTTCACATCACTAATAAGATTTTCGTTTGTATCTATACCTCACCAAATCAATGGGACCCTCATCTTGAGAGTGATATTTCACTACATACGCCAAATAAATGGCAGGCATTAATAGTAACGATCCCTTTGTCTCAAACACTTAGACTTTACATCTACGACACATTCACCTCACTTAACTTTCAAGATGACAACAACGTTGGCCCTTGATTTACTTCTAGCAGAATTTGATAATGCTTAATTGGCCTTTTGCTCTAATCAATTTTTGGTGCTCATCAGTATTGCCCTCTAATTTACCATGAGTGCCTTATGAGAAAGTAGTAAGGAGTAGGCATACTCTCACAGCTTTTTTTCATTCTGTAGCCCCTAGTTCATTTGACTTTAAAGGAAAAGTAATCTGTCTGTAATCAAGTCTGGCCAAGGATGTCAAGGAAAACTTCTTGCCAAGGACAGCTTCTTGAAATGCTTCAATAACACAAGGAAAGTAAAGGATAATGTGGGCCTGTAACTAAATGAAGGGCAGACCCTGATAACAGAGTACACAGAAAAGTCAGAGGTACTGAATGCCTTCTTTGTATTGGTCTTCACTGACCAGACCAGCCCTCAGGAACTTCTGCCTCAGGAGACCAGGGTAAAGGAATGTTGGAGGGAAGACTTTCCCTTGGTCCGAGTGGATTGGGCTGGAGAATATCTAGTCAAGCTTGACAGACACAGATCCATGGGCCCTGATGGGGTGCATCCATGAGCGCTGAAAGAGCTGCAGGACACCATAGCGAGGTCACTCAGGATCATCTTTGAAATGTTGTGGTGACCAGGACAGGTATCTGAGGACAGGAAGAAAGCAAAAATCACCTGAGTCTTCAACAAGAGTAAGAAGGAGCACCCAGGGGACTACTGGCTCATCATTGCTACCTTGATCCCTAGAATGGTGATGGAATGCCTCTTTCTGGAGGCCATTTCTAGCCACACAGATGTCAAGAAAGTGATCAGGAGTAGTCAACATGGCTTCACTAAAGGTAAATCATGCTTGACATTGCCTTCTGTGATGAAACAACTACCTGGATGGGTGAGGGAAGAGCAACGGATGCGGTCTACCTTGACTGCAGCACAGCTTCTGACACTGTCTCTCACAAAAGCCTCATGGGCAAACTCAGGCAGTGAGGACTGGGTGAGTGGACAGTGAGGCAGATTGAGAACTGGCTGAATGGCAGATCCCAGAGGGCTGTCATCAGTGGCACAGCGTCTAGTTGGATGCCTGTCACTAGTGCTGTCCCCCAGGGTTCAGTACTGAGCCCAGTATTGTTGAAATTACTCATCAATGATTTGAAAAGAGGTGCAGATGGCCTCCTCAGCAAATTCACTGGTGACACAAAGAAGGGAGGAGTGGCCAATACCCTGGAGTGCTGTGCAGCCCTTCAGAAGGACCTCGACCAGTTGGAGAGATGAGCAGAGAACCATCCAAAATCCAACAAAGACCTGAGCATTGGGAGAAGCGCTGCAAGCAGGTTGGGGGAGGTGATCATGTCCCTCTACTCGGCCCTGCGAGGCACATCTGGAGTGCTGTGTCCAGTGGAGAGTAACAAAAATTATTAAGAGACTGCAGCATCTCTTACACAGGGAGAGGCTGAGGGAACTGGCCTTGAGATGATTGAGTAGGGACCTTATCAAGTATGAGGTACATAAGTACCTGAAAAGGAGGGATGTCACCAGATATCTCTCTTTTCTTCCATGCACATTTTAGAGGCGTCACAAAATCTCCAGACAACCTAATTAAATGCTCACATTAACGACTGCTTTGGAAAACAGCATGGAAGATGGTACCCGTCAGCCTGATGGACCTGCCTGGTTTGTGCTTAAAATTAGTCATTTGGTGAAATCAGTCCTTCTAAATTGAGCACACTATGTTACTCTCACAGGCAACAGAAAGAGGCAAGTACACAAAGGCTTCTGAAGAAGCTTTTGAACAGCTCATTTATGTGCCTGAACTAGACAGGCAGGGTTAGCATTTAGAGGCCACCTCCTTCCCTACAGAGAACAGAGGCAACCACGAGCAAAAGCAACAACAAACGTTGAACTACTCTGTGTCTGGTCATCACCAGAGCTAATAATTTCCCAGCCACTGCAAATGCCATCTTTCTCAATAAAGTAATTATTTAGAAAGCCAGAACACCCCTCTCTTGTTTTATTCCTGTTTCCCTGCATATTTTACGCTGTCATAAAAACTACCAATTTTTTTCAGTTTCCCTCAAAAATATATGATAAAGTACATCTACTTAATTCTAAACCAAGCTCTAGGTGTGAGGGGTCTTTTCTGCTTTAGTGTTTTATTGCAAACTGCCAGAGATGTAAGAAACATTGTGGCTTAAACAACAGACTTAATACAGCCTTGTAGAAGCTAGAAATAACCTTTTTTGATCAGTAAACTCAATAACATAGATTTAGTATATCTCAGACATTATTCATTTAAAGCAATTTGTAGTGTCATTTCTCTAACAATAAAAAAATAACATGTTTAAATCCTATTTTAAAAATTGGGTTTTATTAATTTTAATGTACATTTTAATCTATTTTCATAACTCTAATTAAATACAATGCATCAAGGTACTGCTTTTATTTACCCATTTTAGTAGTTTTAATGTCAGGTCTCTTTACACCATTACTACGCGTCTGAAATTTGTACTTAATAAAACATAAACATTTTTATTTTTAACACGAGCTTTTGAAATATTCATTATGGACCTGCTGGCTAATTCAAATTCTTTTTATATTGATATAATCTGAAAAGTTTTGTTCTTTATAATTAAAGTATCTGCTTATGATTAATAATTAGGAACCAATTTACTTTTCTTTTGAATTAATATTATTTTTATTTATTATAATGTTTTTAATATTTCTTTTACCTAGTATCTCTTGCATTCAATACATACTTCCAAGCACTGTGGAAAGAAGCTTAGCAACTACTCCTGCCAGTTCCTTCAGGACCCTGGGCTGTCTCTCATTGGGTTCCACCGTGGGACGTCCCAGATTTTCACAAATCTGATTTTTCCCTGTCATGGGGAGACTTCATTTCTCTAGTCCCTGCCTTGAGATTCATAGCCTTGAAAGATACGGGAAGGGCAATTGACAGAGAAAACTGGGGAAAAAGGTTGTCAGCCTTCTCCATGTCAGCTGTCATCGGATTTCCTGTCTCATTTTCCAGTGCAGTATAACATTTTTGTTCTCCTTTTGTGACTAAGATATTTAAGAAGCCCTTATTATTGTTCATCAGAAAGCTTGACAAATTCATCTCCAGCTGTGCCAAAGCTTTTCTGATCCCACCCCTATACTCCTGAGCAGTATCCCTATATTCTTGCCAAGATGTGTACCTCCTTCCACTGTGTATGCATTTCTCTTGTGTTTTAGTTTGACCAGGAGGACCTTATTCAGGCACGCTGATGTCCTGCCTTCCTTGTGTGATTTCTTGCAAATGGGAAGTGAGAACTCTTGTACTTTAAGAAAAATATCTTTAAATAGCTGATAATTATCTTCTGCTTCTTCATTCCTGAGGGCAGTTTCCTGAAGGCTTCCAGCTACTACTCTGTTAAAGAACAGAGAGTATGCTCCTGGAAGTTTTAAGACCTAAACTTTAACTTTTGTCTGTCCTTATCCCTTCAGGTCACAATTTTCACCAGGGCGTGGTTACTGCAACCCAGGATACTATGAGTATGGACTTGCCTTGTGAGCTCCTCTGAGCTGGTGAGCAACAGATCCAGCAAAACCTCTCCTCTCATTGGAGGAGGATTTTCTGGATTATGTTATGCTCAATGCACTCCAAGAGATTCCCACTGTTTGCAGCTTGCTGTGACATTTTTCCAGCAGGTGTCATGTTTTGGACCTAGTACAAAATTATGATGTTAAATTCTGTAGCAAGTCACATAACAGTTAAAGAAAATTTTCACATTGTTCCCACCTAAACCCAAGGAGATGAGCACCTCTTAACCATATATTCTCAGCTATTTCAGTTCAGTATCTGATATTCAAACTGCAGTAACACTAAATATTTAAAGAAGATGGCAAAGATCAGGAGAGGAGAGATATACTCAAGAGTTGTTCAATTGCCCCTGTAAAAAGAGTCAAAAATAATTACTAATATAGTCAACAACCCTTCCAGAACTGAGGAAATATATTGTCTTTCCATGACCTTGGCAATATTCACCATGAGTCCAGAAAATCTTAATACGTCTGTGACAATATCAGCTCCAGTATGAATTAGGTTATTAGTCTCCTTAATTCGTATCATTACCAATTGTTTACAAAGCCTGTGTCTTTTAAGATGGTTGATTAAGAAATATTTTTAACATTTTGCAGTTGAATCAGAGCAAACTCAACTGCGGTTGTCTTATCTCACATTTTAATGAAAAGTGATGCAATTCATCACTTCAATGATTTACACCTGAATCAGAGTACTGAATTATTCTACCTGAATGATATGCTTCATCTTCAGCATTCTTTTCTACAAATCCATTAACACCACTGTGTCTGAAAGCATCCATAAAACATATTTATATCCCTGTGCATCTGTGCACATAACTCCAGAAACATGAACATCAGCTCTTTCCAAATGTCCTGTCCATGTGTAAGCCCTTTCCTTTGGATTTAGAATAACATCAACCAGAGATGCCAAATGCTAGGATGTTTGACTCACTGAAATATAAACATTTCTTCTGGGACAAAAATTAAAAGTAAAATATCATAATCACTTGCTTATTAAGGTTATTCAAGATGTTGCCAGGGAATGGTCTTGTTCCTAAAGGAAATGCTGTGTTTGCATGTATATATCCCTTGTCAAAGATGTCATAGTCCCTAGAGAGAGAATAATAGTAATAATGACTCAAACATAAACTTCTTCTGGGCTTTTAAGCATTTTTTAGTTAATAAATATAAGGATTCCAAAGTAAAATTTACTACTTAGAAAGTCGGTTCAAAAAGATGCTACTAATGAGGCCTTGCAAACTTGTAGTGCTGGGTTTTGGGGTTTTTTTCCTATCAAATTCCTCTTCTAGCTTCTGGAGGAAAAGTATTGCCTCCTAGTAAGTCCTGCAGAGGTTAATATATTCAGCTTGAATAAAACAAGAAGGTATAGTAGCATTTGACACATAAAAGGACAGAGGAGCATTAGGGAATGCAACGAACTGGCAGCTGAAAGGCAACAGTTGCATAATATTACCAAAGTAATGAGAAGTGTGCTACATATTAATAAATATGTGACCTTTTTATCTTGATTATTTAAAAATCGTGTTATTTTAAAAACGAATACACAAATGCCTTGTTTATCCTTACATAAAGCCATAGTTATACTTGATGAACTATGTACATTTCTGTATTGGTAAAGTGGAATGCAGCTGTACAGGTCATTGTAGCATTTATCACACCAGTCTGTTCCTCTCATTTTTTTAGCAAATTGCACATCAAGACAATCACCTCTTAAGTTAAAGCCTTAGCTGAAACAAGAGTATGCAAGTGTATTCATTTATACATAATGAAATTTTAAATTCCTGAAAGACAAATATGATTAAAATTAAAGAAGAAATAAAAAAGAAAAGCCCTACAAGTTAGATTGCATTTAAGTTTGTTATATACTTTAATGAGACACAATTTCTTATTTAAAGTTGTAAAGATTTGATTAATTTTTTATTATCCCTATCATTCTATTATTAATAACCATAACTGTAACTTCAGAGGATTTGTATTAAAAAAAAACAGCAGTTGAAATTGTGAAATAAAGAAAAGTGATCTACAGCCTCCCACTTAATTTCTGTGCTATTATTAATTATTTATCAGATGCTAAAACCTCCAGGTCAATTCAATATAAGTAATTTATGTTATAAGATAAGTGCTGATCACCAGTTAACCTAATATAACCTAAATGACTCAGCTTATTATGAGATAATTTATCACCTTTACAGCAAGAGATGAATTGTCCCAGGAAGCCAGGGCTCAAGCCCTGGAGTCCCTCTGCGTGTCACAGAGATGAAAGCCCAGGCTTCTTGGAAGCCCCATGAGCCCACAAAGAGCAGTTTCGGTGAGCCAGCTGTGCCGGGCGCAGGGCAGAGGACACTGCCCACATTCTCTGTCTCTTCAGGAACAGCTTCCAGAGGTAAAGGAAGAATGAGGTAGCTTGGGCAGGGAGAGCTAACTGCTAAGGGCATTCAGCACTCTAGACGGATGGGTTACGTGGAGAACTTTTCCAGCAAATGTGGTAAATTCCACTTGTTGAGGAAACTGTAGTTACACTACCCAAATCCATTAAGAACCTGCCATCGGCTTCCTTGTTTCTCATTTGCCAAATTGAGAGACGAGTATCTCCCCCTAGTTGCAATAACTGTCCTGTAAAGCATCAAAGTTGTTTTCATAAAGGATATAATTTATATGGCCACAATGGCAAATACAACAGTTTAAAGTGTGGTGTATCATTAAACTTTCCAGAGCCCTAAATAGCTATTATAAGGAACCTAAAAAAAATGGATCTCTCTTCCCCCACAGATCTATAAGCTTGGTTACTTGAATGGGAGTAGAGGAAAATGGCCTCATACCAATTATTTGGCAAGATGAGGTTTTTTTTGGATGACAAGCAATCAGATAACTCGAAGTAAAACCATTATTGAAGGATGTAGATCTCAGGAAGTATCATGCTGTGATAAAGCAAAAGGCATATGGTATGTGTAACAGCTAAGGATAAAAAAATCTATGTGTAAGTCATCCAAATAATCCTTTTTCTTAGCCCCCTATTTATTATTATTTCTATAGCTGCAGCTACTGTTTGCATTCCAGTCACTTCTACTGGCTCCAGCTAAAGCCTCCATTGTAATAGACGCTCTGCAGATCCAGCTACTCTTATTATCCTGCAACACTTTCAACTTCTAGAGAAGATAAGCAAAGAGTGTGATAAGGGACTTATTAGTGTTCCTGGTCCACAAGCAAGCAGCCAAGGTGGCGCTGAAAAAGCAAGTGACTTGCTGAACTGCACAAAAGAAGTCTGTGGTAGAGAGAGCAAGTCACCACAGCCATCTCATATTGCACTTCTGTGGTCTGAAACTCAGGATCATTTTTGCCTGGATTAGGTACTTTTACCATCTACTCTCAAGGACAAAATCTCACTCATAGAAGATCTAAATATCATGCAGAGAACCAATATGGTGTAAAGTCTAAGGATATTAAAAAAACCAAAACACTTCCTTTAAGATATCCAATGAAAAAGCCATCAGGCTTTAGAATTGAGGCAAGTCCCTGACAGTTTAGTAGGCATCATAGGTCCTTGAAGATAGTGCAGGACTAGAAAAGAAAATATAAAAGATCTGCAGTATTCTGAGGCAGGAATTTAAAAAAATCTGACCGTTTTGTAGGACATTACTTTTTTGATTTTCTCTATTAATAGTGGCTTAAACATCAAACCTCTTAATTTCACTGCTAACAAAATTAACAAAATTTTTATATAAGATGCACAAGAAAAAACTTGAGTGAGCTCTTATCAGAAAGGACACCCTCCCTAACTGAAAAAATCACCTAGCTAATCTACCATCATAAATCATAGTAATTTCCTATTTCTTGGTCTTGGTTAGAGATCATCTTTAAGTAACTGTGTCACTACATCACATCGTAGGCTCTTTAGTTTCTTTTGAACGAGTAAGCATATGTTAACATGTATATTTTGTTTGTATCTTGAGCTTGGTTTCTCTATTTGAGTCCATTCTCTTCAGCACATATTCAAATGACAGACAGTGGACCATTCTTACACTGATCCATTCACAACTATCGTATTAAGAAAGCATTATGTACTCTGAAGGTTAATTGGTTGGTAGCTTCATCTAAGTTGGAGACTGTTGAAGGCAATAAGCATGTTTTTTTAACCAGTGGCATTATACATGGAAGTATTTAATTCATTTATGCGCTTCTCTTTCTCTTTTGTTGCATGAGCTTCTATAAGAATGTTGCTATTAACTTATTAGACTGGAAATACGTTGGACTGCTTGCTAAATGCTGCCTGTTTTCTTGCTGCTGAATTCTCTGTATACAATTTAGAATTCTGTTTCTAATAAGATTATAAATGAAATAATGAAAACCAGTAGGATTATTCTGCTAGCAAGTTTCCTTGGTGATCCATGAGCTAAATAACAATGTTTCTATGTTCAGATTCTATCTCCAGCTTCACCGGTGAGAAGTCAGAAGCAGCTCCCCTGTGCCAATCATAGACTCATAGAATGGTTTGGAGCTATTGTAGATTCACTGTGGTAGATTTAGTTACTGTGGTAGATTTAGTTACTATGGTATAAATGATGAGAGAATTCGATTTCACATGTGTCAATAGTTTAAGGCTTGTTTGTGGTTTGTGGATCCTTCTTCAGAAAATTATATACTTGTATAGCCTTTAAAATCACACAGCCAAGAACCTTCCTAGCAGGAGCAAGGAAGTCTCACTTTAACCATACAGCACGCGGAGAGAAGAGCAAGCCAAGAGAGACTGGCTGTGAAGCAGGCTTACACATGTGAGAAATGATGAGTGATAATGGTTTCAATCTACCATCCTCCCTCTGGCTTCAGGGTTCCTTTCTGACTGATATATGTGCACACTCTGCAATGTTTTCCAACGTAAATCTTTACAGCTTATACAGGGGCTGGCATGAGCATCTACTGAGCAAGGTGGAAAGGAATGAAATTGTAAACCACCCCTCAGACTCAGTAAAACAGAATAATTTTTTTGTCACTGGATGCAAAGAAAAAACCTAGAACAAGTTATGGGTGAGGTGTTTCAACATAGCAGCTCTTTCCTGCAGACATCAAGCAATTAAGTGTAGATAAGCACATGCCATTAATCTGAAGCTCCGTTTTAAGATTGTCTATCAGGTAAGCTTGCCTAAGGTTCACCTTGTTCCACCAAAAAAGCTGAAGGAGGAATGCACAAATATTCCACCCGCCTGTTCTATAAGGAACAGTGTAGAAAGTGGGTTTGCAGTGTAGAGAGTGGGTTGGTGCTAAGATAGGTGCGTAAGAAGGAAATAGCTTCTAGTGCCCCAGAAGGAAGGGTGAAATCAAGTAAACAGACTAAAGTGCTATAGACCTCAAAGATCCCAAAAAAGCACCCTGTGCACTTCTTCAGCTTTTTCAATAGTGATTATAGACATTCAACAATATTTCAACATCAAGCAAAAAAAAGGTTAAACTGAACAGTCTCTTTAACCCTCTTCAGACTTTCCATTGCAACTTTGCTTCAGAAATACAGACTTTCTATTTTCTTTTTAAGGCACAGAAAGAGCAGAGGTTACCTCTCCTCTCTAAACGTGGCATAGTTTTGGACAATCAACCATGTAAGATCAAACTGTAAAAGTGTCTCTACTAGGTGATGGATTTTTTTTCTACACATATCTTTTGTTGCCATGTGTGGAAACAGAGGATTGACAGCATGCTTTTCTTCTCTTAAGCATACACTCTCAGTCAAGGGCTTGATTAGCACCTTTTTGCCAATAAAATAGGCTGTAATTAGCTTTTAATAATCAGAGTGTTTTTGCTATATCAGCATGCGATTTAGACACTTGAGGCATTTTAAAAGCTCTATTCAGGAGCCCAGTACCAGCTATTACATTTGGGGCAAATAAAGCTTTTAGAAAAATGTTTGGAAAAGCAGCACCCTGTAAATATAAGGTGGTGTTGCACCATATGGAGACTGGCTTTATGGCATATGGTTTGAATTAACAAGTTTAAAACTGTTAGGATCAGTTTTTCTTTCACTGAAGGGAAAAAAAAAAAAAAAAAAACCACAAAAAAAAAAACCAAGAAAAATACAGTT